>OY986980.1:20224908-20799908 GCA_963920545.1 Lepidium didymum | reverse complement strand
CCAAATACCCAAATACTCAAATACCTAAATACTCTAATACCTTAATACCCAAATATCGTAATACTCAAATACCCTAATACCCTAGACCCTAGACTCTAGATCTTGAAGGGACCTTTTTCATCATCATAATACGCTAATACGCTAATACCTTAAACCCTGAACTCCTAAACCCTAAACCCTAAATTCCTTCACCCAAAATACACAAATACCCATATACCCAAATACGCTAATACCTTAATACCCAAATACATAAATACTCAAATACCTAATACTCAAATACCCAAATATCCTAATACCCAAATACCCTAATATCCTAATACCCAAATACTCAAATACTTAAATACTCTAATACTCTAATACCCAAATATCCTAATACCTTATTACCTAAATACCCTAATACCCTAATATCCTAATACTTAAATACCCAAATACCCAAATACTCAAATACCTAAATACTCTAATACCCTAATACTCAAATATCCTAATACCCAAATACCCTAATACCCTAGACCCTAGACTCTAGACTCCAGATCTTGAAAGGACCTTTTTCATCATCATAATCTGCATAGCCAATTACAAAAACATAAGAACCGAGACAATAAGAAACAATTTGACATTGTGCGAGTGTAAATGAAAAAAAAAACAAAAAGAAAAGTTCATACACACCTTGATGTGATGTAAAGGATGTATATTGTGTTTTATACAGTCCTTAACTATCTTGATGATTTTCTTGATAGCTTTTCTTAGACCAATTGCAACTACAGTTCTTCTTTGTTGAAGCACAAACAAAAAAAATTAGAAAGATTGTAACATATTCAAAAAGGAGAAAAACACACAATCACCTGAACTCGAATGTAACTTTTTGTTACTATTTGCAAAGCCTGCAAACATAATCATTAATCCTTAAGGCTTAGGTACCATAAACACATAATACTTAGAACCAAATAGTTTACATATCTTTAGGGTTGAAGAATTTGGACCCATTAGCAGCTTCATTTTTTGAATTAGAATTCTCTGAAAATGTAGTCTATATTAACAGGAGTAATCATGGTAATGTCGATGATACTCCATTTGTAAGACTATGTAAATAATATAAAAGACTTTATTACTTAAATAATATGTAATACTAAAATTGGATTTGTACCTCATTCTGTACTAAAACTCCAGTGTTGATGATACAACATTTTGTTTTACGTTGGAGAATTTCAACTGCCTGCAATGTAAATTAAGAAAATTTGAATAAACCATAAAATATATAAAAATAAGTTTCATTTACCTTATAAGCATGAACATTTCGGGATATCAACTTTAATAAACAAGCTGTTTTGAAAATCTTTTTATCCTTGCCAGACACAGTCATAGACATTTCAACCTATATTGCAAACATTTCAAACGACAACTTTTAAAAGACAACACAAAAATTAAATAAATAATGCCTTAAGAAATGCATAGACGTACCGAGTTCAGTTTGCAATGAATACCATATGATTCAAGAAGGGGTTTGATAGTTACCCAACTTTCTTGAACTTCATTCTCAATATAAGTTGGATATTGAGTTGTGAAGATTTGTTGTCCTCTAGTTTCTTTCTCTTCATTATTAAACTATAGGCAATCAACCAAAACAATCCAAACACACAAATTTAACAAATTCTTAAGACATCCAAAATCTAAAACCCTAAACCCTAAACCTTAAACCATGAACCCTAAATCCCTTCACCAAAATACACAAATACCCATATACCCAAATACGCTAATACCTTAATACCCAAATACATAAATACTCAAATACTCAAATACCTAATACTCAAATACCCAAATATCCTAATACCCAAATACCCTAATATCCTAATACCCAAATACTCAAATACTTAAATACTCTAATACTCTAATACCCAAATATCCTAATACCCAAATATCTTTATACCCAAATACTTTATTACCTAAATACCCTAATACCCTAATATCCTAATACTTAAATACCCAAATACTCAAATACTTAAATACTCTAATACCCCAATACTCAAATATCCTAATACCCAAATACCCAAATACCCTAGACCCTAGACTCCAGATCTTGAAAGGACCTTTTTCATCATCATAATCTGCATAATCAATTACAAAAACATAAGAACCGAGACAATAAGAAACAATTTGACATTGTGCGAGTGTAAATGAAAAAAAAAACAAAAAGAAAAGTTCATACACACCTTGATGTGATGTAAAGGATGTATATTGTGTTTTATACAGTCCTTAACTATCTTGATGATTTTCTTGATAGCTTTTCTTGGACCAATTGCAACTACAGTTCTTCTTTGTTGAAGCACAAACAAAAAAAATTAGAAAGATTGTAACATATTCAAAACGGAGAAAAAACACACAATCACCTGAACTCGAATGTAACTTTTTGTTACTATTTGCAAAGCCTGCAAACATAATCATTAATCCTTAAGGCTTAGGTACCATAAACACATAATACTTAGAACCAAATAGTTTACATATCTTTAGGGTTGAAGAATTTGGACCCATTAGCAGCTTCATTTTTTGAATTAGAATTCTCTGAAAATGTAGTCTATATTAACAGGAGTAATCATGGTAATGTCGATGATACTCCATTTGTAAGACTATGTAAATAATATAAAAGACTTTATTACTTAAATAATATGTAATACTAAAATTGGATTTGTACCTCATTCTGTACTAAAACTCCAGTGTTGATGATACAACATTTTGTTTTACGTTGGAGAATTTCAACTGCCTGCAATGTAAATTAAGAAAATTTGAATAAACCATAAAATATATAAAAATAAGTTTCATTTACCTTATAAGCATGAACATTTCGGGATATCAACTTTAATAAACAAGCTGTTTTGAAAATCTTTTTATCCTTGCCAGACACAGTCATAGACATTTCAACCTATATTGCAAACATTTCAAACGACAACTTTTAAAAGACAACACAAAAATTAAATAAATAATGCCTTAAGAAATGCATAGACGTACCGAGTTCAGTTTGCAATGAATACCATATGATTCAAGAAGGGGTTTGATAGTTACCCAACTTTCTTGAACTTCATTCTCAATATAAGTTGGATATTGAGTTGTGAAGATTTGTTGTCCTCTAGTTTCTTTCTCTTCATTATTAAACTATAGGCAATCAACCAAAACAATCCAAACACACAAATTTAACAAATTCTTAAGACATCCAAAATCTAAAACCCTAAACCCTAAACCTTAAACCATGAACCCTAAATCCCTTCACCAAAATACACAAATACCCATATACCCAAATACGCTAATACCTTAATACCCAAATACATAAATACTCAAATACTCAAATACCTAATACTCAAATACCCAAATATCCTAATACCCAAATACCCTAATATCCTAATACCCAAATACTCAAATACTTAAATACTCTAATACTCTAATACCCAAATATCCTAATACCCAAATATCTTTATACCCAAATACTTTATTACCTAAATACCCTAATACCCTAATATCCTAATACTTAAATACCCAAATACTCAAATACTTAAATACTCTAATACCCCAATACTCAAATATCCTAATACCCAAATACCCAAATACCCTAGACCCTAGACTCCA
Source organism: Lepidium didymum (assembly GCA_963920545.1). Lineage (NCBI taxonomy): Eukaryota > Viridiplantae > Streptophyta > Magnoliopsida > Brassicales > Brassicaceae > Lepidium > Lepidium didymum. The sequence goes on along the minus strand of OY986980.1, from coordinate 20,796,296 downwards.
GATCTTGAAAGGACCTTTTTCATCATCATAATCTGCATAATCAATTACAAAAACATAAGAACCGAGACAATAAGAAACAATTTGACATTGTGCGAGTGTAAATGAAAAAAAAAACAAAAAGAAAAGTTCATACACACCTTGATGTGATGTAAAGGATGTATATTGTGTTTTATACAGTCCTTAACTATCTTGATGATTTTCTTGATAGCTTTTCTTGGACCAATTGCAACTACAGTTCTTCTTTGTTGAAGCACAAACAAAAAAAATTAGAAAGATTGTAACATATTCAAAACGGAGAAAAAACACACAATCACCTGAACTCGAATGTAACTTTTTGTTACTATTTGCAAAGCCTGCAAACATAATCATTAATCCTTAAGGCTTAGGTACCATAAACACATAATACTTAGAACCAAATAGTTTACATACCTTTAGGGTTGAAGAATTTGGACCATTAGCAGCTTCATTTTTTGAATTAGAATTCTCTGAAAATGTAGTCTATATTAACAGGAGTAATCATGGTAATGTCGATGATACTCCATTTGTAAGACTATGTAAATAATATAAAAGACTTTATTACTTAAATAATATGTAATACTAAAATTGGATTTGTACCTCATTCTGTACTAAAACTCCAGTGTTGATGATACAACATTTTGTTTTACGTTGGAGAATTTCAACTGCCTGCAATGTAAATTAAGAAAATTTGAATAAACCATAAAATATATAAAAATAAGTTTCATTTACCTTATAAGCATGAACATTTCGGGATATCAACTTTAATAAACAAGCTGTTTTGAAAATCTTTTTATCCTTGCCAGACACAATCATAGACATTTCAACCTACATTGCAAACATTTCAAACGACAACTTTTAAAAGACAACACAAAAATTAAATAAATAATGCCTTAAGAAATGCAGAGACGTACCGAGTTCAGTTTGCAATGAATACCATATGATTCAAGAAGGGGTTTGATAGTTACCCAAATTTCTTGAACTTCATTCTCAATATAAGTTGGATATTGAGTTGTGAAAGATTTGTTGTCCTCTAGTTTCTTTCTCTTCATTATTAAAATATAGGCAATCAACCAAAACAATCCAAACACACAAATTTAACAAATTGTTAAGACATCCAAAATCTAAAACCCTAAACCCTAAATTCTTAAACCCTGAACCCATAAATCCCTAAACCCCTCAACCTAGACGGTTGGTATTCTGGGAGCTCTTTTAGGACTTCCTAACTTAGTCTACCAGAAGTTTATATATCTAAGCCCTAAACTCTAAATTTCCAACCTAGAATCTCATAAACAAGTTTAGAAACAACAACAATACCTTCGATTTGCAAAAAGAACGTCTTTAGAAACGAGATAATAAAACCGGAGAAAACATGACGTATCTCAACGCGAGGAAGATGATGACGACGAGAAACCGAGAAAAGGAGAAGACGAAGGAAAAGTGAAAAGGTGATATTGTGAATGAAATGAGATTTTGGAAGAGAAAACGAAGAAGATTTTGGAAGATAAAACGATAAGGAGAGATTGTAAATGAAATGAAATGAATGAAAAATAAACAAAATGAAGTTAAAGAAGAAGGATACGAACAATTTTTTTTCTTTTGATTGCAGATATGTAATAAAATTGACAACTCCTTTATTTGTGACTTTTCACACCCCTTCATTTTTCTCAACAAAAATGAAAAGTATTTGAGTAATTATGTATTTGAGTAATTAATTCAAAATATTTTTAAAAAACATAGATTTATTATCGTGGTTGCAATTTATTTTCCAAATAATAGTTGACTTGGCCAATTCAATCCTCTGTTTTGTTAACGGACGAATGCTTAGTTACCTAAGGCTTTATATTTCAAACCAGAAACATAACTAGTTTGGTTCGTTACTAACTCTTTTAGTTCCTATTTTTTTAAAAAAAAATTTCTTCTTCTTCTTAGTTCATATTCCTGTTTCTTCTTCTTATTTCTTCAGCTTAACCTCTGTTTGAGAAATTGAAACCTCCCCCTAAATCACAAAGTTAGATCTCTGCAAGTCATGAAGATGATATCAAAACGGCAAAATTAGTTAATTTGTTGTCATAAAATGGGTACCTCAATTTAATATTTCACGAATGATTCAGAATATTCCACAGATTTCAAAATTTGATGAAGTTTCCGTCGAATTGGGATGAATTAAAGTAGCAGATCTTTTGGCCCCTTATCGAATCTAAAGGATCCACCGCCGGATAGATACCTTTGGCAGCTAATCCTCGGCCCTCTTATCTCTTCCTTCTCCGAGGGGTTTTGTAAAATCTTCTAAGATGTTAATGGGTAAAAGAATTGGAGTTGGTTGAATGTAAGATGGATCTTATATATATCGTAGAATTCTTAACGTCCATCCAGTGCCAAAGTCACTGAATGGGCGAATTCGTAGGTTCAATTCCTACTAGATGCACGCCAATGGGAATCATCTCCAAAGATCTCAGTCAAAGCGGTCTGGGGCAAGAATATGAAAGGTTATTTCACTATATTTTTTACGAGCACCAGTTTGAATTGGGGGACTAGGAGGATTTGAAAGGCATTATGGCATTAAGATTTCCAAGGCTACTCCAGCGTTTAGATTTTGGTTAATCGGTAAAGATACATGTACTTGATATCCTGCCCAAGAAAGAGATTGTCCCTTGCCCTGTAGGTCCTGGCACAAGGTTAGAATTTATCAATAAGCTAGACCCATACTTCGAGTGAAATCGGCCACATTAAAATTATCTTCTGGAGAGGTCCATTTGATATCAGGAAGACAGTAAGGATCTTAGATTATCAAGGATGTTATCCAAACGCATTTCAAGTAATTCTAGTAAAACTTGACCTCTTTTTTCCCGATTCTAAAGCCAATCATAGAAAAATGGGGGCAATATCCCTCAAGGAAAATCCCGAATTGGATCCCAAATTGACAAAATTCCACTGTTCGCAAAGCTTTTACCTATGGTTACCGTATTACAGATCAATCCTACTATTTTTGTGTGTGAACAGACTGAATATTAAAAACGCTGAGAGCGTTGGACTTCCAAGTTTCATTATGTGTGCAATTACACCGTGTTAAAAAAAGGGAGAATGTGATCCTTTTCCTAACATTATTTGATGTCAATTAATAAAATAAATAAATTATAATATATGATTAAAGTTCTAAATATTTTGGAAGTTAATTTTATGCAAAAAGCTATGTATATAATACTTTTAAATATTTATTTATAAAAAGTAAATATTTTTTAACAAAAATTGATAAGATGATCAAAAATTAATACTTTAATATATTTCCTGCCAATAAAATTGTAGATTAACATGTAATTCAAAAGAAACATTACAATAGAAAATGCTTATTGTGGGAAAGTACAAATAAAATTTAGAGATAATTCCGATCGGAGCAGGATCTTTATTACATGATTCATGATGAAAAGTCAAGATTTTCACTTCTTTCTGAAGAGAACAGAAGATCATCGGCTTTCGAGTGGAGTAGAAAGTAATTAATTGAACGCGTTTACCAAAATATAACCGACCATTCATTTGTGAATATTCGGTCGCGTTTTTAATCTAACGGTTAGTGGAGTCCAGTTGCTTGGTTGTGTCAATTGTTTGTGTTGTAGAAATAACTTGGATTTGATTAGTAGATCACTGGCGGATCCACTATACTACGAATAGGTGTCGCAAATGTCCCCTATAATTTTTTTAAAAAATTGAATTTTCATTATAATTAATAGAAAAATTATATAAATTATATCATTGCTTCTTATGTTTTATCATTATTTTAAATATGGTAGACGAAGTCTGGACCACAAAATTCCCACTCTTAATTCTACTAACTTCTAAATTTAGAAATTGGTAATTATAGTTTCTAGACTCATTGATTTCAGTGGAGGGTGGTACTGAGCTAAATGGAGAAAGTGCCCTCAAGTTATTTCTCTATTTAGTTGAAGTTCTCAATTCAAACGCATCTTCTTACTTTTTTATTTATACTAGAATGAAAATTTCCGCAATGCTCAACGTTTTTCTTGATTTTCCTTATTTACTAATCACTAATTAAGACGCGTTACTTAATTTAGCAGAGGTTGGTCACAAGAAAATTAAATATAAGAATAAAACACGAAAATATAAGTAGCTAACTTTGAAATTCTTCCTTATGTAGCATGATAGAATTCGGAACCTAAAATTAAAATAATCCGAAGAAAATATAAATAGAATATCAGAAATTTTAATGAAAAACAAAGTAGAAACTAACAGACAAAAAATTAACTAAATTTTAATGATTTGAACGCTATTGTCTTGGCTTATATATCTCGTCCAAATGTAAACTTCAATACTATAATTGATTTTATTGCTGATTACTTTTAAAATGTTCACAAACTCTTTTTATTATTATCATTTATGTACGGATTCTCTATTTTCCCACGAAAATTTCAAAATCTGAAAGAAAAAAAAAATCATTTAACATCAATTTGCATTAACTGGATTTTTATTTCCAAATGTGTGGTAATGTTTATGTGAACTAGTAATAATAAGGAAAGAGTGAAATATATGTATTAATTGATCACTAATTAATATGCATTAATTAAATTAGCACAGGTTGGCCACAAGAACATTAATTAATAATGAGAATAAAATAGGAAAAATAAGGAGCTAGCAAACAAAACAATTAAACATTTCAAGGCAGTTAGTTCATCATGCAAGCTACTTACTTATCTGTGACAACGTCATGCGTTACTTTTCAGGGAATCAGACATGCTGATATATGCCATGCGTATCAGATAAGTATGTTTGAAGGGATTTTAAAGAACAATCTCAATATATACGCAGTGACAGCTGCTAATTCGAAAGAGAACAGCTTTGGAACTTACTGTTCTGAGTCATATCCTCCTTCTGCTTCTGAGTATGAGACTTGTCTCGGCGATGTATTTAGCATCTCTGCCTTGAATTGTTCCATCCTCAAAAATTAAACTGATCCATCCTCAAAATTCGTTTACGTCAGTCGAACAATATTCGTGTTGAAAGTTCTTTCACTCTCTCATATTTACAGCACTCTTTTCTTGTTCTTTTTATTGGTTACTTCATATTTGGGTTGTACGATATTAGAGCATGTCCAAAGGAGTCTCTTAAGAGGGGTTCTTAGATTAAAAAAATGAAAAAAATTGCATTGAGAGTTTGATTCTATCCATTGTAGACGGTACGTTTCAAATTCATCTATGAATCCGCGTAGAATTTATTGGTTTATTTCAAAAATATATCAAATATAACTGGGAGTATGTGGGATGCTAGCTCAGACATATATATTAGCCCACACAAATTGAATTAAAAGGTCTAAGAAACATTGAAAAGGTATAGCGTATAGACGTAGTCACCAAGTTACTTGGTCCAAGTATAGCTCGATTATTTTGTAACTAATTCATTTATTTCTGATCAGAACCCGATAATAACACAAAATCATGGAACGAATAACTTTAGATGAATAATATATTGGGAAATGGTTTTTTTCATATTACTTTCGTATAGTAAAACCATTGCCATGCATTGTATTCCATGCTTTAACGTCAATATATTATAGCTCTCATCAATGACGTCCACCACCGAAACCACCTCCAGCACCCGCTCCGCCACCGAATCCACCACCGGCACCACCTCCAGCTCCTCCACCTGCTCCACCTCCAGCTCCCCCTCCGAGTCCACCCCCAGCACCAGCTCCACCTCCAAACCCACCACCAGCACCACCACCACCACCACCGCCAAATCCTCCTCCGGAACCACCGCCTCCAGCTCCTCCACCTAAACCTCCACCTCCTCCTAAACCACCGCCGCCTCCAGCTCCTCCTCCTAAACCGCCACCGCCTCCAGCTCCTCCACCTAAACCACCTCCTCCGGCACCACCGCCTCCGCCTCCTCCACCAAGACCACCGCCTCCACCGAGGCCACCTCGATGGTGGAAAAACGTCTTTTGATCCTCGAGGCCACTCTTAAGCTTCCTGTTAACAACGCTAGCAAATGTAGTGAAAGCAAAAGAGCCGACAAGTAAGGCAACAAGAAAGAGTGACTTGGAAGCCATGTCGATCTTTGTGTTTTGTGTATGTGGTGATGAGGAACTCTGTCAGCCAATAAGGTGTTTATATAGATCATGCAGCATGAGTTGAAGAATAGTAGAATTGAATAAAAAGAGAGAGAGTAAAGTTTTAGAGTAAGTAATTATCATGACTTCTGATATTTGTCAACTTTGCATTGTTTTCGCTTAGGTTTCTTGCGTAGTTTTCTAAAGTTTTTAGCATTTTGCTTCAGTTTTCATATAGTTTTGCTTCACATTGCATCTTAGAGTTTCAAGATCATGCATTTGCATATATATAGTGTTTTGGGTCCTTTTTCAGGTGTCTTGGAACTAAACAAAGGAGTATCATGCAAGACACGTGAGTGGGGTGCAATTGGATGGCAAAGGAAGGGTTCAAAGGGATCAAAGAGGCGTAGGAGACCATATCATCGACCAACCAGTCGATGAGATTGGTCGATGATCCTGCACATTGTTCTGTCCAATTGAAGAAGCACAAACCATCGACCACTCGGTCGATGGTGTCGGTCGATAAAACTGCAACATGTTCGAGAAAATATGAGACGCACAAACCATCGACCAACAGGTCGATGGTCACGACCAACATGTCGATGGCCACAACCAATGGAATTGCAACTTTTTTAAGAAAGAATGAGAAGACCAAACCATCGACCAACCGGTCGATGGTCAAGGCCAATAATTCTGCATATTTGTCAGGAAAACAGGACGAGTTGGAAAGACAATTTCATCAACCACCCGGTCGATGAAACACGCATGACGGGATAAACAAAATTGTTTTTGGTTTAGTTTTATGTTTTTAGGTTTAATTTCTTTTAACTATAAATACTCAAAATAGGGTTTTGTATTAGACACCTTTTAATTACCTTTTTACTTTATGCAAACCTTGAGAACTCCTTGGAGATTTTTATTGCAATTCAATTCAAGCTTTCAATTCCAAACACAATCTGATTTCATCTTCTCTATCTCTTATTTTGTTTATGCAATTCTCTTCATCTATTAAGTCTGTGTTTTTGATTGTTATGTCTGAGTAGTTTTCTTAGGGTTTCTAGGGATAGAATAGATTAGTGGAAATTCCTAATCATCATGAATGATAGTCCTAATTTGTTAGATTTCTCCTGAATTAGGGTTTTTAATGCTAGTTTTTCTGTGATCAATTAAAATTAGATCTTAAGGAATTCTATACTGGGAAGTATTGCTTGAAAACCTTGATTAAGCTAATTCAGGGATAACTATGCCTAACCTAAGGGATTAGATGTTTAGGGTAATTATTGGCCTTAGTAACTGATTCTTAATGCTTTATGTGCTATGTTTCGCCTGTGATGATAGGGTCATGATATAGATACAGTTGAGACCATTTATCATGAGAATGAATTTGATTATAGTTGAGTTTACTGCCTAGGAATCAACTCTTGATTGAGTTAATTGATCACTTAGGTTTGATTAGAGAGATTCGCTGATCGTCACATTCCATCCTTAGGTGCTTCGGTTTTAATTGACAATCTATTCTCCTTTAATTGCTTTTTACTGCTATTCTTTCTTGCTATTTATTTTACTTGCTATTAGTTTAGTTCATTTGCTTTCAATTTAATTTATGTTGGTTCGAAAGACACACTACGAAAATTGAATTGGCTTGGATTGATTAGTTTTATCACATTCTGATTGCCTGCAAACACACCTAATTGAATTGACACCTTAAATACTATAGTGACAACGATAGTACTAGGGATTGATTGAAAGACATAGAAAAATCCTTGTATCAAATTCATCTGCCCATATAATTCATGTTGGCAAATTTAATGCAATCCCTAACTACCGGTGTTGACAAACATGTTACTCATCCACATGTAGCAGACCCCTTCTTTTATTCTCTGTGTTAATACTTAATAGTACTCATTTTCTTGCCTTTTACATTTAATTTGCTTGTATGGTTTGATGCATCCGAGTTTTTACATTATTCTTATGTCCGGAGTAACTTAATATTTTTGTTAATATGTTTATTACATATAGTAGTTGACAAAAAAAAAGTTTGACGAAGTTCTCATTTAAATGTGGTAATACATGAAGACATAATACATGGTACAATTACAATGACCTTGGATCCGTATATGTTTCATAGTTTCTCTTTAGAGATCAAAATTATGGAGATTTTTATTGGTAATCTCATGTGTTTCACTAAAAAAGAAATCTTGACTACATTGTGATTGCAGTATGACACCTTACATAAAAGATGTATGGACTGCTCTGTTCACATATTTGTTTTCCAACAAATATGAGTCAAGTTCTAAAATATATATAGTAAATCTATGTCCATGGTCTTGGTGAACCACATAACAAATTATATAGTCGAGACTGTGAATTAGGTCAGTGAAAATGAGGGATGGGGAGAATACCATGGTGCGACTGGTAAAGAGCTCAACATTCAGCTACGAGCAAGCGTGGCACAGGTACAGAAAGTGTAATCAACTCAATTTTCCTCTTTATGCGTGGTTTTGATTAGTTAGATTACATGACGAATTCCTCATGAAAAAAGTTCTAGTAGGAAACTGGTTCCTGCAGTTCCAGTTTCTTGACTAAAAATGTAATAGCTTTCTTGACTCCTGATATATTTTATCTGTTGTTTTACACTGATTCTTATCCCAATATTGTGTAGACTGGTATATCTCCGAGTAACAGGAATGGATGATGGGTTGAATATCAAAGAAAGGATTTGTTATGTAAGTTACAGCAAGGGAAATGTTAATCCCTTTTTACTATGGATTCTCTTGGATACCACTGTATAACATGCTCATTTGGTTACTGTAGCATGCTGTTGGAATCTTGATTGTAATGTATAATTTATTGATGTTGACAATGAAATAATTTGACATCGTAGCTATTAGCTAACTAGCTGTGGTCATCAACACATTTCCAGTAATTTCTCTTTCTAAAGAAAGATAAACCTAGGTGTTGCTCTTTCAACTAATTGAGTAATTGGTAATACAATTCATTTATTTTGTTTGAAGTTTCTTTATTTTCTTGTAAATTGCAGCTGACTTCGATGATGGATGTGGGCAGTGAAGTCCAAATTCGTGTTAGTGGGGGTCTTCTTGCTATATTAGAAAGTGAACGAATTGTAGAAACTTTGGAACAAAAGGAATCTGGGACTGCGTCAATTGCAATTGATTCAGTCATGGAAGTACCATTGTATCCTCCACTTTATCTGTTCTGTTTCTTTTGTCTTGATGAAAAATACTTTCCTGGATTTTTGGGATGATAATGCTGCTTGCAAGTCCTTTACAAATTTTCAACAGGAACAAGTTTTTTAAACTTGATGCGGCTGCTCACGAGGCTCTGCAGGTATTTCAAACAGATAAACATCCAAGTCATATGGGCATTGGCGGGCAAAAGAAGGGTACATAACTAAATGGCTTAGTTAAATTTTGGAACGTTAACTCTTTTTTTTTTTTCTACTTTGACTTATGAATAATCTTCACTGAATCTATAAAATGAAGGTTCTCGGTGTTTGGGGTGATGAATAAGGTTTGCTTTCCTTTCATTGGTTCATTCTGGTTGATGCTGCTTGGATATATGATTAACTTACCTGGCCTATTTCAGTGTGCCACGCCAATGGGTAGACGCCTTTTAAGGTAATAAATGAGAATGATAGATATATACAATCTGTTCTGAAGCTACTGATATGATCTTACGGTATCGGTTATCGGTTTCCTTCTCTCTATTTCAGAAGCTGGTTTATGAGGCCAATTCTAGATCTTGAAGTGTTGGATCGCCGTCTTAATGCCGTATCCGTTTGCTTTCTTGATATCTTATGAAGGACTTTGTCTTATGTCAAACAGAATAGGAGTTAACAATCAACAGGCGATAAGAGAAACCCATAGATTAAATTTATGTCTGCTTTCTGTATACGCAAAAAAATAACCAATCTTCATTTCTTCTGAATGAGAAAAAAACAGTTCGATCATTAATTGACAGGGGGTGCCTTTCACTGATGTTCTGAGAGGTTTCTTTTGACTGTATGAGATTTCCTTTTTCATTTCTTCAGTAGAGCTGATGACGTCATTGCGGGAGACACTGAAATCTGTGAAGGACATTTCACATCTGCTCAAGGTATGTAGGTACCGTTAATGTATATATCATAGCATGCCTATCCCCTTTAGCCATAAGAGCCTGTGAAGGAAATTTAGAATTAGAAATTAATGGCACAGAGATAAATTTCCATAAAGTTTGTGGTGTATTTGTTAATTGTTATTCGGTTGGTAAAAGTAGTGTTATACACTTATATAGGCATATTCTGATCAGACAGAGAACGTGGATATATTGCTAATTTCTGTAGATTCCATTTTTGTTTTGCTAACACTTTTGTTTTTGCTTGATATGTCATTCTTATTTTAAAACAAGAAATTCAACTCCCCGACGTCCCTTTGTACTAGTAACGACTGGACAGCTTTTCTGACGGTAAATTCTCTTCTTTCACTGTAAGATCATCTTTTACATGGTCTTTATCCTCTCTCACTGTTTAATTGCAGGCCTTTCTTATATTATTTTTCTTTTTTTACACTTTCACCACTCTCTCTTCATTAGTTTTTTTAAAAAGAAAATTCTGTTATCAAAGTTCCCTTGAAGTCTTTGCGAGCAGACCCTAGCAGCAATTTAATATAGAGTCCTACAAAACTAGTTTCCCAAGTCCCGATATAATGTTATCTCATTCTGTACATCAGAGTATAAGTGCGCTCTTGCACGTGAATAAGATATTTGAAGTTGGAGTTTCAGAAAGTCTGAGAGAGCATATGAGATGCTTCAACTTGGACATTATTGAGAAAGTTACATATGTTTTATCATCCAGCTTATGAAGCTTCAAATGCTATTCTCCAACTCTTTGATCCAATTTCGTGGTTGTTGCTAAGTTCTCTTGTCATGTTGCAGGCCAGCTTATGTATCAGCACAGAGCTAGATTATGTATATGAATTGGTCAGTTGATTTTACATTCCGTTTCTTCAATTCCGTTATAATCCATACTTACCTCTACAAAAGGACAGATCTTGATGCTTTGAAAATTGAGGTCTTAACATCTCTCTTTTCCTTTCCTTAGAAATATAAGACCTTAATGGAATGATTATATTGCTTAACACGGGGAATGTAGCCGTTCATTTGCAAAAATTTTGAGTGCCTAAAAGAAGCTAAGCTAAAATTTATTCTGTAAAGTCACAATTCAAGGTTATTCATAAGTTGGATACCCCTACATTTGAGAAACTGGTTTAAACAATTTCAGCAGTCCTTTGAGTGAGAGATGTGTAGGATATGTAAAACAATAATGACTACAATTTCAGTAACAACAGACTTAACTCCACAGGTCATTGGAGTCATTGATATAACTAGAAGCAAAGAGAGGGGTTATCAAACATTGGTGAAAGAAGGATTCTGTGCTGAGGTTATCATAGAAGTTCATTCTGTTCAGGTTTTCATACCACTAATCTTTTTTGATAGTAACTCATTTCTTATTTTACCAGTTGGATGAGCTGAGGCAAATATACGAGGAGTTGCCAGAGTTTCTGCAGGAGGTTTTTTCTATGTGATAAGTTCCCTTAATTGATAAATGAGGATAAATAGGCATCTCACCTGGATGATTCCAATTACTGACAGGTTTCAGCGATGGAGTTAGAACACTTTCCTCATCTGCTTAAGGATTAGCTCCCTCCTTGTATCGTCTATATTCAGCAAATTGGTGGGTCTGCAGTTTTACGTTTTAGTTTTCACATAAGTTCTATACAGTGTTATATACTTGAAGGTTTAACTAGGAAGATTTTTAAACACAGTTACCTTTTAGAATTTAATCTCATTCCTAAGAAAGGTGAGATTCAGTTGCACGAATTCAGGTTTTGGAACCACCATGTCCTGGAATTATCAGCTCAACTATGGTGTCTATGCTTCTGGGTTGCTGAATATCCTTTCACTTTATGATACGTATTTAACTATTTCTTCACACTTTGTTTCTGTAAATGAATATATAGTTCCTCTTTTGATTTATCTGTTCTGCAGGGTACCTCATGTGTATCTTTGGAGAAAAGCTTGATGAAACTGCACTTGACAGGCTTACTGAATTTGAATTTGCGGTACATTGTGTTTGTGTTACAAATCTTAACACCACACTCTGGATGCTATGCATATATGTCATAATGAAACAGAAGTTTTAATCTACAAATCTCTCTTGTGATTAGTTTTCCGATATGGATAGAGAGACTCAGCGATTCTTTTATCATACCCCGAAGACACGAGAGTTAGACAACCTTCTTGGAGATATCTACCACAAAATTCTAGGTATGTTCTTCTTGTTGGTTTATATTTTGCATGGCGTATCCTTCTTGAGTACGATGATGTAGTATCTTATATTACAAAAACATTTGCTCACAGATATGGAAAGGCGATTATTAGGGACTTGCTACCACACACTCTTTGATTCTCGGCTCACCTGCTGAAGGCAGTTAACTTTGTTGCAGAACTTGATTGGTATTTAATATTTCAAAAGCTACGGATATCGCTTTCCATTTCTAGTCTCTCCTCTTAAAGAAAAGCAACACCTTTTCACGTTCCTATTAATCAATTAGCTACTTATGAGTAATGACTAATAACTATTCATTCTTCTTGGTTTTTTAGCATTTTATCGTTGGCTTGTGTAGCCCATCAGAATAACTACGTAAGGCCTGTTCTGACAGTAGAATCATTGCTTGATATTCAAAATGGAAGGTGAAGTTAACTCTATCAGCTGCATTTTTATCTTGTTGCATTTATACATAAACTCCTAACAAAAAATTATATCCTTAATATCTATAGTGGGCAGGCATGTTTTGCAGGAAATGGCTGTGGATACATTATCCCGAACAACACTGAAATCAATGATAATGGTGAGCTGATTGTTGATTAAATTCTTTTGACAATTTAGGTGTGCATTAAAAACTAAACTTGGTGAACTTGTCTTTGTTCATCACCTGATTGCAAGCTTGTTTGTCCGAGGCCGAATTCATATAATTACCGGTCCTAATTACTCAGGAAATAGCATATATGTAAAGCAGGTCGGCTTTACTATTCTAAGTCTTGTTTCTTTTCGTCCAACCAAAGTGTACTTCACAATCATGATTGGCTACTCAAGTCGAGCATTCCTTCTGTCTTGCTATTTGTAGGTGGCTTTAATTGTTTTCCTATCCCATATCAGAAGCTTTGTACCAGCAGATGCAGCAACTGTTGGTTTAACTGACAGGTCAAACATCCTGCATTCTGATCCTTCTACAGTCACTTCTTTATGTATATCTTTCGTTACTAAGATTAGTTGTACAACAACAGGATCTTTTGTGCACTAGGAAGCAAGTTCATGACCGCAGAACAATCTACATTTGTGATAGATCTGCATCAAGTAGGAATGATGCTCAGGTATTTCAAACTGCTTCTATCTTAGCTTGATTACAAGCAGCTCCACTACTGATAGGCCCTTTCAGCCGGTCTCAATCGCTTTAGTCAGTTAGTGACTTCCAGTTCACGATTGGAAATATCAATCAGATTCACATATGGAAGAAACCAATATGTGTATTGTTAATTACTTGTGATCATGTTCCTAATAACTGTGATTGGTTTAAATTTTTTAGGCAGGCAACTTCAAGATCTCTCTGTCTCATAGACGAGTTTGGTAAAGGTACTCTCACAGAAGGTACAGATTTCTCTGCTCTCTGCGCTGCATCAAAGGCATATGTTTGTGAAAACTTCTCCCTTACCTATACTCTTTACTTAAAGCACAGATGGTATTGGCTTGCTTGGTGGGACAATTAGTCACTTTGCTACATGTAATGAGCCACCAAGGGTATTATAACGTTCTCTTTGTCTTTCCATAAAAAGCTTATATGTACTCTTGGAACACTAATGTAGCCTGTTACATGACATGGAGTAGTTTTGGATGCTTTCAGGTTCTAGTATGCACCCACCTGACTGAACTACTTAACGAGAGCTGTTTGCCCGTTGTATGTTCTCCGAATAAATTGCCAAATAACTTCTTATATTTCAGGTTTCATACCTAAAGATTTTTTCTTTTCTTTTACTTCAGTCTGAGAAGATTAAGTTCTATACAATGAGCGTTCTAAGGCCAGACACGGAATCTGCAAACATGAAAGAAATCATTTTTCTTTATCGGTATAAAGTCTCAGCGACTAGCATTCTATCTAAATTTTCTACATTCTTAAGACTTCGATATTTTAGAAAATGGTTTTGCTTGCAGTGTGATTCCGGGACAAACGTTACTGAGCTACGGTGAGCATTTTCATCCTTTGCATTATTGTCTACATGGTTAGTTTCTCGTGTATGCACCAAATTTCATCACATCTATTTATGTAATGCAGGTCTGCATTGTGCACTACTCGCTGGTACATAGGAAAATTACAAATTTCTAGCCCTAATCAAAGAATCACAACTGTTGATGGATCTTTTTCCTATTGTGGATTATAGAGTAACAAAAGGAAAATTTCCACTATTATGCAAGGTGTCCCGGAGGAAATCGTGAAGAGAGCAGCCATAGTGTTGGACGCCTTTGAGAGTAACAACAACGTTGACAAACTAAGCCTTGACAAAATATCTTCTCATGATCAAGCATTCAAGGTCTTTTTGCTCTCTCACCTACACTCTCTACACAAACTTACCCCTTATCTTCTGTCCTCATGGCCTCACCAAACTTTTACTGCTACGGAACGAAATTCACAGGATGCTGTTGACAAGTTTCTGGCATTTGACATCAGTAAAGGTGACATCCGTGCCATCTTTCAAGACATGCTTACTTCATAAACCCTAGTTATATCATCTTTTAACGCATCACAAGAACTCTTAAGGCTGAATGAGCATGACAAATACTATCTAGGATGGAGGGCCATTGTTCGGAAAGACTTCTTATGATGTATGTTAGTTCAACCTTATATAAGCAGAAGCTGTTTATCCAATGATTTGTTAAATCCAAAAGGTGGTTAAATGTTAGTGTACCATATGGAGATCCCAAAATTATGGTCGAGTCATGGAATCCAGTAACAACTTGTGGGTCCTGCAACAGTAGACAGACACCATGAGTTCCCAAGTTTGATTTTGATATGAAAATATGAGCATAGAATAGCAGTGTATGCTCCTTTGCTATAAGGACAATAGCATATGCATAAAAACATTTATGTGCTAGACTAAAGAGAAGACGAAAAGCAGTGTACGGGTAAAAACGGAGAAATCATCTTTAATAAATATCATATCCTGAAGACAGAGTCTCCCCCTCCACTGGTTTGTAAACCGTCTGAAGTTGGATGAGGAGCTAAACAGTAGACGCCACTCAAGATAAGATCTGATAACCTATCTAGTATCAATTCCAAATTCCCGAAACAGATTTACACACAAATTGTGAATAAATCAAACGAATTGATTACAAAAGCGAACAACCACCAAATGAAGACTCACGGTAAATTTATAATGCTAATTACCGTTGTTTTGCCATCCTGGTATAAGAGAATAAACAAAAGTTCAAACATTGGACAGCTTCGTGCTCATGAGTCATTGGGAGACGCCGATTTAATCATCAAGCTGCTCTGCTGTATAGTTTTATTTACAACCAAAAAAACTATGTCCATGTAGATATCCTATGTAATCATACTTATAATTAGCTGGAAATCACTCGTTAACTATTTTTTTTTGTTACATTAAAACTTCATTTGCAAAAACCACTTTGGACGTTTTTGGTCTTATCTAATGAAGGCCAAATGGTTTTATCCAAGAAAAAAGGACAGTACGACACACAACTCATGTATATAAGAATGTGAGAGATAATGGCAAATGCTAATTTGTCACTTCTAGACCTGCCTTGGTCTCTCCGGTAAAGGGCAACAACACAAAGTCAGTTGTCACTTCTCATTCTTATAAGAACAAATACATCCACACATGCGCATGCATGCGAATTGACCGAGAGATCAAATAATTTTTAGAATTTAGGGTTGTCGTTAATTTGATAAACCAAAAGTTTTAAGCATAAAACAAAAATGCAGCAATACACGAAATAACGTAATCCTAATCCTTCAGTTATCACATCCGTATAAAATCTCTTTCTCTTCTCTTTTAAATCATGAACTTTACATTTAAAAGTAAAACTAGATGTATAATATGAAGAATTTAAAAAGCTGTTTTCGGCTTTATCCATTGTTTGAAAGTACTTGTAAGAATCAGTGAGGCCATATGTAGTGTGCTTTTTGCTTAGTAAGTGTTGTACTGTGATAGCTTTTTCCATATCGAATATTAATTAAAAAAAATTGATATACTTATATGGATTTAACCATTGAATTGAATTTGGTTATGTGATGTAATCTTTATATTGGACAATCATAAAAAAGGTAAAATTATATATGTGGTTGAATCTTAATATTATCAATTAATTAATTTATCTTAAACAGATGCATCAACTAAACACAATTTTTCAATCATTGCATATATAACAGATTGAACAGATACACGTTATGAGCTTTTAAGGTAGTAATTACTTTTTAAGGACACAAGTAGTTAATACATAGTTTGTACTCTAATTGTTGTAGCTTTATTATTGCAATTAAAGCATTTAAAATAAGAGAAAATGTTGATTTGCTGTTGCTTAAAAAGAAAATTAGAGACAGAAAACATGAGGTGGTCCCCACACGTGAAAACATTCCCATATTGAAAAAAGTGAAAACTGTCAATTAAACATTGTAATTGGTAAATCCGGACGATTAAACATTAAAATCGAGAATTATTCGATTAAACAGGTAATTTATTGTTGACTTCTTAAAAAACATCGAATTTACCGTTGACTCGGCCAATTAACCACTAATTAAACAGTCCGTTAATTTCATTAACAGAATTAATTAACCCTGTTTAAAATCCGTTAACTCGCTCCGTTTAATGAAACGGTGCGTTTCACTAACACCAAAAAAAAAAAATTGAATCTTCTCCTTCACACCTTCAATGGTGGTGGAAAAAAAGCTTTTCGTCCCTCGATTGAGCTCATCTTCGTCCTTAGATCTTACCAATGACAAAACTTCTTTCAAAGTCAAGGTTAAACATTGATAATTCATCAAATCGATGCTCTGTTTTCTCCTGCTCTACGTCTTTTTCGTTCAATTTGATTTTAGGGTTTTTTTTTTGGGAAATTTTGAGTGTCAACAAGTTGTATAATTGAGGGTTGGATTCGATTTTGTGATGTTGAATTGAATTCCGAAGAAAGTTTGGATCTTTTGGGTTTAGAATTGAAGGAGAAGGAGAAGGAAGAAGAGGAAGAACTTGAGATATGGATTCTTATCTGCCATTGTTGTGGTTGTGAAGCTTCTCTTTCCTTCTTCCAAAAGACAAAAATGACCTTTTTTTTTAATTAATTTTTTTTTGTGTGTTAGTGAAACAGACCGTTTTATTAAACGGAGCAAGTTAACGGATTTTAAATGGGGTTAATTAATTCTGTTAATGAAATTAACGGACTGTTTAATTAGTGGTTAATTGGCCGAGTCAACGGTAAATTCGATGTTTTTTAAAATGTCAACAATAAATTATCTATTTAATCGAATAATTCCTGATTTCAATGTTTAATCGTTCGGATTTGCCAATTACAATGTTTAATCGTTCGGATTTGCCAATTACAATGTTTAATCGACAGTTTTCCAATTGAGAAAACATTTGAAAGTGGTCCACAGAACATATATCGATCGAGATTTCAACCTATATCCACAAAACCCATAACCTAGCTAGTAGAAGCCTTCTAAGAGCCCATTAGAATATATTTGTTTTTGTATTATAATTACTATGAATCAAATCCAACTGAATCGTGAGACAAAGATATATCATAGATTAATATTTTATTTTAATGACAATTAATATTAAAATAATGATAAATAGATGCAACAATTAGAAACATTTTTGTAGCATTACTACTATATATTTTATAAAAAAGATACTGATTTTTATAACAAAGAATTGCTATAAAAAAAACACAACTCTAGAAAACAAAAAGTTTTGAGAATATTATACAAACTATATATAGAACATTTGTTCGTTGTGGTTTTGAAAATAAAATTTTTGAGATCCAAAACTAATATTAAGATTGTATCAAATACTTTGAAAAAATGATGAATGATCTCATCCAATAATTCATAACATTAGGTGGTGACTCACGCATAACGTAGATAATTTTTTTTGTTGCAATATTCTGGTTCGGCAAAATTATATCGAATTTGCTTGTTGAATGTTATATTGGGCTTTTCGTATATTGAGCTGTTTGTAATTATGTATAATGTAACTCGACATCAGTCATAAAACAATGGGATCCGAAATTTTTTTGTAATTATTTCCTACTTAATTTATACTGTTTTATCTTCTTAAAAAACTGTTAACATCAGAAGACCTGTTGCCTCCACTTGAAAAACTACTGGATGGCGTAATGTTAGAAAGTGAATGTCTCTTGACATACGAGCTTGGTTCCTACAACATCTACAATGTAAGTTTACTTATACATCTTCAACTTTTTTTAATATCACTTATGTTTTTGTTGTTTCTTGGTTAAATAGCCGGAACACAAAAAAATACATAGTAATCAAATATGAACATCATACAATAGAGTCTTATGAAAAAGAAGAGAAATTTGATACAGAAATAGAAGTAGCTCTTGTTTGTGGACCTGTGGTGACAACCGTCAAATGTTATCCTAGTTATGAGTTCATCAATAGAAAAGTGAATATATTATATCTCTGTTTTTTATTTTTTCTCTTACAAGTTACTATAATATTTTATTGTTTTTCAGGAGATTTACGATCCAACTACTGAAGAGTTGCAAAACAATGAAAAAAGTTTTTTACACACGATGATATGTACCGGTCATGGATACGACAAAAATGGAAAAGCGTATTGGGAATTTCAAGACTTGTATTGATGTTTTTGCGGAGATGGTGTGTTTGTGAGAATTGCAAGGTTAAAGACACTAGTTGTAAAGTTTGCCATGCTGGAGTTTTGTAAAAAAGTAGACACTAGTTGTGGAAAATAGGTATTTAGTATCTACTTTTTTACTAATCTCCAACACGGCAAACTCTACAACTAGTGTTTTTAACCTTGCAATTCTCACAAACACACCATCTCCGCAATAACATCAATACAAATCTTGAAATTCCCAATACGCTTTTCCATTTTTGTCGTATCCATGACCGGTACATATCATCGTGTGTAAAAAACTTTTTTCATCACTTTGCAACTCTTTAGTAGTTAGATCGTATATCTCATAAAAAACAATAAAATATTATAGTAACTTGTAAAAGAAAAAATAAAAAACAAAGAGATAATATACTCACTATTCCAATGATGAACTCATAACTAAGATTACATTTGACGGATACCACCACAAGTCCACAAACAAGAACTACTTCTATTTCTATATCAAATTTCTCTTCCTTTTCATAAAATTTTATTGTATAATATTCATATTTGATTGCTACGTATTTTTTGTGTTCTAGCTATTCAACCAAGAAACAACAAAAACATAAATAATATTTAAAAAAGTTGAAAATATATAAATAAACTTACATTGCAGATATTGTAGGAACCAAGCTCGTATGTCGAGAGGCATTCCCTTCCTAACAAGAACCGGTGGAACTAGTTCTTCTTCTTCAATCTCTTTTAGCAAATACTGGATTGACAGACATAATATATCAAAAGTCTTAGCTGCTTCAATCGGGCTGAAAGAACCCTAATCAAAGCTATTGCCTAGCATATATCTGATCAATCATAAGTTCACAAATCGTTAGTAATAGATATGTAATCTATATTATTAAGGAAAAGTTATTTTAATGTAAACAAACAAAATTAACCTTTTCTCTGTTTTAACAAAAGATACTCAAGAATCTCTGGCATTCTCTCCCTCCAGCTATAATGATAAGACTAGACAAATGTTAGCAATGAACAGAAAAAGATAAACAGCCACCCCCAAAAAGATAGCATTTAATAACATAAAAGGTAGACATCACTTAAACATATAAGTTATTGAGCATAAAAGTTATTGAGCATATAAGTTATTAAAATCTAAAGATTTTAGATATATACTTCTAAAATACTGTCATCGACAACTGTACCACGACCAGCCCAGCCACCACAACGGAATATGCCGTTTATTTTCTTACCAACACAGAATCTGTGACAGCTATATCTGGAGCTCTACAAACTTCGAGTTCCCTTCCTCCCATCTCACTACCATTGAGTTTCAATGCCTTGCATGCTCCTGCGACTTCTTTGAAATCAATGTAAGCAACTCTGGAAAAAAAAAACAAGGAATACAGTTGTTTTAGTAAGCTTCTCAAAAATTCAATAACTTGATTAAAAAAAATTTAAAAAAAAAATAGAGGAACAATTCACAAACCCATCGGAAAATTCCGGAAATTTAATATCACGACGTATGGAAAGAGAAATTTTGAGATCTCTCCACATGAAGAGAAATGATCACTCAATGCCCTCTTGATATCATCCACAGGATCCCAAAAGTCAAATCCATTGACGTAAACAGTTTGCCTTGAAAGACCATCACTAAGATGGAAACGACTGTTTCTGCATAAATGAATATTTATCAACACAGTGAAGGAAGAGCTTACAGAGATGGATCTCCAAAAATCAATTTACCTCCTCCTTTGTCGAGGAGTGACTGAGGTCACCTCAGAAGCCGGAACAAGACCAATTTCAAGACCGAGCAAAGGTCTACCACGCAAATCTAGTGCCTAAAGTTCATTCAGCATTCATTCTTTCAAATTAGTCACCCATCATAATTAGTAAATAAGACAACTACTCTCTCTCTCTCTCACCTTCTTTGCTTCTTCAGCAGTAGAAAACTCAATATGTCCAAATTCCTTAGACATAACATCGTCCTTTGGAGTAGCCAAATAGACAGTGATTGTGAGAGTAACTACAATGTTAGCAGATGGGATTTTGATTATTCCTGCTCAGCATCCACCAATTCTACACCAAGAGAGCTTTCCTGTTCTTCCTACGAGAGGAGGTTACGCGCTTGTTGTACTTCATCTTCGCCGCCGGGTTTTGGGACTGAGAAACTCTTTCTCTCTAGGGTTTTTTGAGTGAATGAGCTTGGGCCTCTTTTGGACTTCTTCCTTTCACTTTTAATAGGCCGGATTTATTTAAACTGCACTCCTACTCCAGCCCAAGTCGTGGAAATCATCGTTTGTGAGAAAAAGACCAGAATATAAAAAAAAAATTAAAGACCAAAATTGATAATCTCTCATATGATCATTGACTATTTATTTTTTAGTGAGTTTCACGTGTGAGATAATCTACTAGTTCTCATGTGACGATTGACTAGTTTTATTATAACACAATGAATATAAATATACCTAAAATATTCATGCAATGCAAATAGACTATAATCTTTTCTTTAGCAATTTATATTTTATATATTAGTCTTAGAAATCAAGAGGCAAGAAGAAAAACATAAAGCTTACATGGGTACAATTTTGGAGTGTTATAGTACGGAGTGACAAATTTCAGCGACTAGAAATCATACAAAACGAAAAAATTAAAAAAAAAATTCATAAATTATTGAAATCTTCCAGGAGTTGCTACCATCTTTAACATATCTAAGTAGTCGGAAAATCTAGATTGCTAAAAAGGACTCCATAGCCATTTGGTATTGAGCAGTAGACTATAATTTACAAAACAAATTATTCATAAACTCTTTAGATCGTTTTCTCTGTTTTAGGGTTTTTAGGAACAAGGAGAGGACCAAGTGCTAACATAACCTCACAAATCAAACATCACCCTATTTTACCCATCCCTAATCTCAATACCATTTACATGCCTAACAGGCCTGATACAAAAGCTACTGGGCCGGACTAGAAACCTAATGGGCCTTTTGACAAAATGCCTAAGCCCACTAGCCCCATAAACCGTTGCCCTAGTTTTGTGTATATTCCACGCCGCCGCCACCATCAGCATCATCGCGATCGTCGCCGGTCGGAAGCCGAATATTATCAGACTCGTCAGAACACGCCGCTCCAAATGTGTCATCGCCACTTGGAGTGCTGTATATTAGAGTACGGTTTACTCTGGTTACTAAAGACGAACCGGATCAGATTAGTTGAAGAATATGCTATGTTTTACCAAGTCTTTAGCGATGTAGTTACAAAGAGAAAGTGTCTCCTATTTTGTAGATAGTTGTTTAAACTATACCTATATGTATCGTGTATCTTCTCTGAATGAAACAACAGAAACCATTCCAAAATCTGATATCTTATATGGTTTAAACAACAGATCCTTCTCGGAAGAAAGTGCTTGAATGAAATGCAGTTTTTGAATTCAGTTTTTGGAATAATAAACGAGTGAAATCGATTTAGGGATTTTGTGTTTTAGGGTTTTTAATTTGGGGATGATTTTTGTGATGTTAAACGCAGAGTTTAATTTAACAGAGATTTTTAACGATCTGTTAAGTTTTGTTTAACGCCGCTAAACAGGGATTGACGGCATGTCTGAATCGGCAACGCAGGAAAATGTATGTGTGTTTGTAGGTTCACGCCAAAATCTGTGCGTTAAACGTCCCAAATCTGGAAGTTGAACATTTAATTGACATTTTTCCCTAAAAAGAAAAGATTTTTCTAAGTTGGGTTGCCCTTAGATATGGGTAATATTACAAGTCTTGGTGGAAATAAATTCTAGAACAGAACTGTCAACAATCAAAATGGCATTCATTATTCATATCAATGAATGCCTGAAACCCACCCCTTTCATTTTTTTTTGTACAATCATATTTACCAATCTTTGCCGACAATTTGTTACATTTGTTTTGGGGTTTAAGCAAGCAAAAGCTAACTCAAGTACGTTTTAATATTAAAGTGTCTTAGCTGTGTTTTTATCTCAAGTGTTAAGTTCTTCCCAAACATTTCCTTTTCTTATGATTTGTGCTATATATGAATATGAAGCATAAGGAGGTGATCATATTTCTAAGTGATTTGGATTTGAATCTAAAGAACTAAACAACTTTTAACTATTGAGCTCTTTTTTAAGAAATGAGTTTTTGTTAGTATATATTTACAAAATACAAAAAAAGAGCTGGAAGTATAATAGATTTTTGTTACATAAATCAAATTATCTTTTTGCTTCAACAACACTCTTCCTTTTCACCTCTCCGTTTGTTCAACACAAAAAATAAACAGAACAGAACAAAAAAGAAATGACACAAAGAGTTTGTTAACCCGGTTCAACCTATCGATGTGATAAATCTACGTCCGGGGCCAGGGCACTATATTTATCTGAGATGATGTGTTACAGCTCTTAAACCAGAGCAACAAGAGGATCAAGAGAGAACAGTTAACTAACAACTCTCACACTTTTGACAACGTTACAAAGAAGAAGAGAGATCAGAGTATTTATACTCAACCAAAAGCAAAGCTTCAGGCTCGATCAGACTCTTTGCCTTCTTAACTTATTTCTTCAAAACGCAGAGTTTCGATCAAAGGCTAAACCAGCTTTAAAAAGGATAGAATCCAAAGAGTTGGTGTGTAATGGGGTAAAGACGAGAGATGAGAGTAAAAGCAGTCAAAAAAACACAAAGTGGCTTAGTGACAGTGCATCAAAGCTTCTCCCATGTCCATGTCTCAAATCATATGCTCTCAAACTTTCCCACGTTCTTTCACATGCCCTTCCATTTCTTTCTTCTGTTATATTTTTATTATAATTATGATCCTTAACGAAAAAGTTTTGGGTTTGCCTAAATTTTGTTCTTATAAGATCATGTGGTAACTCCACAAAGCTAAATTGTCATTCTTCAAGCCAATATGAACTTCACTCTGGCAAATTGTCATTCTTCATTCTTCAAGCTAAATTGACATATTGAGTTTTCTACTGCTGAAGAAGCAAAGAAGGTGAGAGAGAGAGAGAGTAGTTGTCTTATTTACTAATTATGATGGGTGACTAATTTGAAAGAATGAATGCTGAATGAACTTTAGGCACTAGATTTGCGTGGTAGACCTTTGCTCGGTCTTGAAATTGGTCTTGTTCCGGCTTCTGAGGTGACCTCAGTCACTCCTCGACAAAGGAGGAGGTAAATTGATTTTTGGAGATCCATCTCTGTAAGCTCTTCCTTCACTGTGTTGATAAATATTCATTTATGCAGAAACAGTCGTTTCCATCTTAGTGATGGTCTTTCAAGGCAAACTGTTTACGTCAATGGATTTGACTTTTGGGATCCTGTGGATGATATCAAGAGGGCATTGAGTGATCATTTCTCTTCATGTGGAGAGATCTCAAAAATTTCTCTTTCCATACGTCGTGATATTAAATTTCCTGAATTTTCCGATGGGTTTGTGAATTGTTCCACCATTTTTTTTTAAAAAAAATTTTAATCAAGTTATTGAATTTTTGAGAAGCTTACTAAAACAACTATATTCCTTGTTTGTTTTTTCCAGAGTTGCTTACATTGATTTCAAAGAAGTCGCAGGAGCATACAAGGCATTGAAACTTAATGGTAGTGAGATGGGAGGAAGGGAACTCGAAGTTTGTAGAGCTCCAGATATATAGCTGTCACAGATTCTGTGTTGGTAAGAAAATAAACGGCATATTCCGTTGTGTCAAAGGCACTGTTCTTGTTATTATTTGTAACAGATGGTTTGAATAATAAGTCCCAGGGCTAATTCCAACGACATTTATGTGTTTGTCGAATATTAAGAGCCTTGAAATCTAAAAAGCCAACAAACATCTGTACTGACTAAGAGACCAAAAAAAAAAAAAACTCTCTTTTACAAGAACCGGCAATAAAAGTGTCATAGATAATCCTTAGAAAATAGAAGTGTTAGTAGCCTCACCACCACCGTATGAGTTTCCCTCAAATCCCTTGTTCACAACCTGATGACTCTGTACACGGGCCTTCTTTGCACCCACGTCATTACCGGCTCCATTTGCAGGCTGTTTCCTCTGTCGTAGCAAAAAGGAAACATACATTTATCTGAGCTACCTTGCAAGGCTCTCTCTTCTTCTTCTCAACTCATCCACCGAGTTTCTTCTCGAAGAAATCTCGCGGGCGAGGGAAAAAGATAAGTTTTTGGCGGACAGAGAGATCGAAGAACCTGACATTTATTTACTGAGGTTGTTTTCTTATTTCGTAGAAATTTAGAAAATTTCAATACTCAGCTTAGCAATAGGGTTCTTGGAATACCCAAATCTAACCTCGTTTTAGCTAAGACTACTTTATCGCGTTTTTTCTTTTCTTGTGCTCATCTTTTTCCCAAAAAACCATATCAAGGGTCGGTCTTCTTTTTTTTTGTCTTATGTCTTGTTTAATATCTCTCTCAACCACGTGAGTAGCTTTAAATGACTTAGGACCAACACGAAGCAATCGCAGGAAAATGTTATCTTTTGTGGGTTGTTTTCTTTCTTTTCTTGTGTTGGCTCATATTGATTCTGATCTAATATACGTGTTTCTTTCCTCTGTTTGAGTATAGGAATCTACAAGTATTTAAAACCTTTGTTGATTTAGAAACGCATGAGTGCATTATCTTCGAGGAAAGCAGAATAAACATAGCTGGTTGTAGAAAATGCATAAAGCAGCAAGTAAACGGGTAACTAGGAGTAGTGGATCTGGTTTGAAGCAGATAAATGTAGAATGCGGAGGAGAGGTTAATCCAACTGTTGACAACGGTTAAAAACGATATACATATATTAAACTAAATTTAAAAATCATTTCATCAAAAGTATATTATCATATTTGAAAAAAGTGATATACATATATTAAACTAAATTTTTTACTTAAATAATATTATAATTTAATAAATTCTTTAAATAAAATTATTTATTGTTTATATATTTGATTGTTTAAAAAAGTATCAACTAATGGGTAAAAGAACACCTTCACAAAATTAATTGTTCCATTAAGAGTATTATTGTAACTTCCAATGTTTAAAAACGATAGAATATCTTCATAAAAATATTAATCAAATATAATTTTTTTAACATCAACTAAAATATACATAATTTTGATATAACTAATCTAAAATATTAAACTTAATTGAATTTTATATATATATATATATATATTTAGCACTTACCTTATTAATTTATAATCTATAAATAAAAAAATTATAATATCGAATTTTAAAAACAAACATCATTTCATGTTGTATCACGGGACATATCATAGTATTATTAAATACTTGCAATAATATTAAAATACATATTATTGATGTATTCACATTCACAAATTATCTATGCTAGAGATGAGAATGGGTGGAGAAGGCCCAACTCAAGCCCATAAATGAATCCATCGGATGAATATAATGGCATATATATCGCCCGGACAAACCAAAATCTATCAAAACTGCGTCCACCGCTCGCTTCCGCCGAAATTTCTGAACCACAACATTTGACAAGGAGTATGACGTCTCGGTTGGAAGATGATCGGAAAGAGTTTTTCAGTGGGCCGAGGGATTACTGGCGTCAAGTGGCCCAATCCGATGTATAATTCTTTCATTTTCTCATCTAGTTTTTTTTAGGGTTTTTTTTTTAATTTATGGGAGCAAACCTATTATTAACTGAGAGATTCTTTGCTTAGGGTTTCGATATCGATGATGTTTCAGTACCAAGAGGAACCACTGGACTGTGGTCTGTCGACTGTCAATACCGACGTTATAGGCAATGGTGTTGTTTGCCCAAGCTTTATGCTATGGTAGGGCTTCATCGTTACAATATGCTCAAGGTAAAAAAAAAACTAATCTCCTCCTCCATCTCTTGCTACTACTTTTTCAACACGCTCTGTTATACAAAAACCTAGTCTCCTCCTCCATCTCTCAGGGAACAAACTTCCAGCTCAATGCCTTACTGAAATACAACAAGTCCATGAACTGTGTGCGCTCTTTCTTCCTAACTTCGGTTGCAGTAGATCGTTCTAGCCAATTGCAGAAAACCTTTCAGGTTCGAGCTGATGAAAAAAGTTATGGGAGATTGGATTTGACGGTCTCTTTTGCGAGACCTAAAGATGAAAAAGAAGGTGATTGACTTGTAGTGCATTGTTCATTTTTTTATAGTATAAATGCTGATTGATTGATTGATTCTTAATGTTGCATAGTGAACACAAAGAAGCGTTTCATACCTCACTTCCATGGTGAAGCAGCCACAGATGATTTCTACAAAGGTAAATTACCTGATTGGCCGTCAGTTGATGATTTGAATAATCAAAAACGATTTTACCTGGTAAGTTTAATTAAGACACTGATCATCACTTCTTTTGTTTTGCTCATCCAGGTGAATGAATCAGAGTTGCAAGCCAATGATTGGATTCATATGTATTTGGAACTTGCAGTATGTGCACGTCATCAGAAGACTCAAGAGGTTTTGTGTTTCTTCTGTACAACAATGACATCCATGATCAGTGCGATTGTTGTTAATAATAATTAACAGGTTGGTTTTTGAAAGTGGAAGATTCTGAAAGTGGCGATAGAAACTAAGGAAGAAGATGTGCAGCCGGCGAATGGGAGACTCAAGGCCAAAAGTGCATATGTCTACATAACGTTTAAGGGCTTGGCCAAGGCTCCGATTGGTGATGAGTTTGGTGAGCATGTTGAACGCAAAGCTATAGTTAGAAGAGTAATCGATGAGCGTACAGGATACTTGACTCTCCAGGGTGGGTTTTCGACTGGAGAAAAAGCTTTGAATACCTGTGAGCAGGGAAGAAGCTTTGGACAATGAGAAGAGTTCTGAAAAGCGACCTCACTTAGACTAAGTTAGATCATTTAATCAACTAATTAAGTTATTTTGTTATTCTGGACTGTTACGTGGATTTGTTTCTGTGTGGTTTTTTAAGTCTACTACTGTTTCTAAATTTTTAAGCTTAGCTCCAAGGGCAAACCCAAGTGCCCTTATTTCCATTTTCTCTCCTTCGTTATCTACTTTTACAAATAATGATTATAACAAATAACATGCATGCACTTGTCTTATAGTTGAGTATTTTGACTATTTTGTCTCCGGTGACCAAAAAAAAAAAAAAAAACGAGACTATTTTATCTCCAAAGGAGTTATAGTTATAGCTACTGTGTGAAAATATATGGACGTTGTGGACTAGATTCGGCAAATAATACAAAACTATGATTTAAAAAATTGTAATTATAGAAAAGATCTGAAAATTATAAAATCAGAATATTAGAAAATTGTAATTTTTCCAAAACTTTACGAAAATTATAATATCAATTTATATAATATGGAATCTTTGTTAACACCTAAAAACAGAATTAAATCGGTTTAAATTCCTCTTTAAAATCTTTATAAAATATCGCAATTTACATCAAAATCTCTAATTTTTGAAAAATTAAAATCACCATTTAATTTAATTAGTGTATTTAATTAAATCAACAAAATCTTCACAAAATCTATTTTCTTAACTTCTTTTCAAAAAAATTAAAATAAATTAATTAATTAAACCAAAAATTATAATCTAAAAAGAAATAATATGTTAACTATTATTAACAAAATTATAATTTCAAAATAAGAAAAATAAAAAACTATTTTTAATTTACATACTAAAAATCATTTCAACAAAATTATATTAGAAAATTGTAATTCTTTCAAAACTTTACAAAAATATAATATCAATTTTTATGATATCGAATCTTTGTTAACACCTAAAAACAGTATTAAATCGGTTTAAATTAATCCTTAAACTCTTTTTTAAGAAAATCGCAATCTATATCAAATCTCTTATTTTTGGAAAAATAAATCAACATTTAATTTAATTTAATTAATATTTTTAATTTAATCCTTTTGATTATCAATAGCAACCTTATCATCCCTCAGTTCCTATTCCTGGAGATGTAACTATGTTTCATCTATCTTTCTCCTTTCACATTTGTTTCCCTAAGTAATCTTTCAAGAAGGTGTTATCCTCATCGAGTTCAGCTTCGTCACCAAAGTACTCATTTACTTTCTTCATTAGCTCCTCATTTTCATCTTGATCCATCTCTTAATCTCATGGCTCTCGTCAGACTCGAAGAACTTAAAATTTGTGTTCTTAATTGAAAGATCATTATTCTTTACTTTAATCAGCAAATCCAAATATTGTTGGTCTAGTATCTCTTGCGAGCTAGCGTGGTCGAACCAATGCGGATCTCTCCGTACCGTTCAATTTCACTCTCCAGAAAGAAGGTAGGTGGTGATATGATTATTGAGGATTCAAATCGTATTTCTGATTAGCTATTTCTACTTTAACGATACTGAAATCAAACGATACTGAAATCGTGCAAAGTACGTACAAATAAAACAATTTGCACGCAAGTTAAAAGCAAAGTACGTACCTGCGTTACTTTTAACTTGTGTGCAAATTGTTTTGTTTGTACGTACTTTGCACAGAGGTATTTTCTAGCAAGAAATACACCACCAACAAAGTAATAATAGTTTCTTCACAGATGTTGCACACTGTATTTTCTGGTGAAGAAGATAGCTCTCAAGAGATCGATAGCTCGCAAGAGATACTAGACCAACAATATTTGGATTTGCTGATTAAAGTAAAGAATAATGATCTTTCAATTAAGAACACAAATTTTAAGTTCTTCGAGTCTGACGAGAGCCATGAGATTAAGAGATGGATCAAGATGAAAATGAGTACTTTGGTGACGAAGCTGAACTCGATGAGGATAACACCTTCTTGAAAGATTACTTAGGGAAACAAATGTGAAAGGAGAAAGATAGATGAAACATAGTTACATATCCTGAAATAGGAACTGAGGGATGATAAGGTTGCTATTGATAATCAAAAGGAGTATGAGGCTAGATCCAATGAAAGTGGGATACTTATTAGAATAAATAGAATGCTGGGGAGTTTTGAAGGTAATGCTTCAAAAAAAGCAAAGAGGAAAGGATGTGAGAAGAGAATAATAGATAAAGTACCTGATGAGAGTGAAAGAAGATAAGAAGTTACACGAAGAAGAAGGTACCTTCTATAAATTTGTTCTTGTTAAAAAATTTGTAACTTAATATTAATTTTTTGTTTATGAGCAATTTCTACAACTCATAATCGTGTTAATGTAAATTTGTAAATTTGTTTTGTTTGTACGTACTTTGCACGCAAGTTAAAAGCAACTCAGGTTTGACACAATGCCCTAAAATAAGAAGAGATAATGAGCTAGTTATTACGGTCATGCAAACTGACATTGCAAAACGACCCCTAAACCTTGATTGAAAAGTAAGAGAAGACGAAAAAGAAATAAACAGACACCCATTTAGCATGTGCAAAATAGCAGATTGTGATTGGCCTTTCTAAACCGAAATCAAAACCGAGCTATACCGATATTCATTTGGGTTATAATATCCTAATGATTAATGTTAACATTTAAATTGTCCGAATAAAAAAACGCTAAACCACCACTTAATCCAGATGGTTCAACTGTTGATAACGTATTATAACCCAAATGAATCTGAATCTTCTCCATAAATAAATAATTATTTTTCATTTCTGAAAGAAAAAAAAAATCAGGCTTAAATTTCTTCCATATCTACCTAAGGTAACCTATTGTTATTTTATTGCCAATATCTTTGACAATTCCAACATAATATTTTAAAAATCAATGAGTAAATAGAGAATAATGAGCCTAAACATGCTCTTTAGCATAACAATAATCTGTAGTAATAGACCACAAATACTATCATTCTCTTGTTTCCAATGTGAGATCATGATAGATTTTTTCCAATGTGAGATCATGAGAGACCGCGATGATCCAAGCTCCATCACAGATTCAACCACTATATTGTTTTTTTGATTCAATAGTTGGAACTTTAGCTTCTGGGACAGAAACATTTCCAAGCTCCTAATTAGGCTAACAAACAAAAGCCAAAATTGCCTAAACTTTGAATTAATAAGTAAAATCCAAAGTTTATTGTGCAGTAAAGTAAGAGTGGTGAAAATTATGTTCAGAACAGTCACAAGAAATAGTGAAAAAGAACAAGAATTATCTTCAAGTAGTATAAGTTGTAAACATAAACTGCTTACGAGAGGGTATACACTTGTTTCAAAAGGCATATCAAGTAATCTAATGTGAATAATTACTTGAAAATTTAAATAAAATCTTACAGTCCATCGAATTTTAAAAATCTAACTTATGAAAAATGAAGGACCCTGATCTTTTCCTATTCCTGAAACTAGAGGGTAAGGAAAAAACGATGAGATCCTCTAAAAATAGCTCATAGATTAGAGATCTAAAAACACACCACAACTTTGTGAAACTAACCCTTCTACCACAAGCCAAGTAGAATAGTACTTTTGAATGCAAAACACAATCACCAATCATATGTTCATGATTAATAATTTCACACCCTTTTAACTCGAGCCACTACTTTCTTGGCCGATTTGTGAGGGTTTAATGCAGCCACTTTCATCATCTTCTTTGAATCCATACCACGAGTAGGAGTAGAAGGATGAGAGACTAGATTGCAATTCTTCAGGCTTGAATTCTGATATGAAACTGCACCCAAAAGAACAAAATGTCTACCTTCAGCCATGAATAGACAAAATATTATCCCTAATGATTGTTTTACCATAAGCATCTGCCACACTATATTAATGTGATAGTCCAAACAGAGAGTAATGTTCATCAGACTTTCCCTAGCCTTAGTCTCCTTTTCGGTATAAAATTCCCTAGCTATTATCAAAACCAAATGTAATGAAAATAAAATTCAATTCCTACGAAGAATTAAATCAGTTGATTTAGCTGATTAGTGAAAATTCTTTAGAGGAAATTAGTTAAATTTAGTGGTTCGATATTATGCTCAGGGGAAACTATTTATATTTTGTGCAACTATTACATGTATCATTAACTTTTAACATTTTATTTTTAAGAAATGCTGAAAAGTTATTTGAATACACCTACTTGTAATCATTTGGATGCCTACTTGATTTAGTTGCTGACTTATTGGCTTCCCTATCAGAATCTAAGTCCACTATATGTTTGGCGGTTTGGGTGACCAATATTCTTTGGATTCATACTCTTCTTATAACCTTTTTTTATAAGTTTGAGGGCTAATAGAAGTCTACCAATAAAATGAATTGATAAAAGAAAATCAAATATTAATTGTTTTTTTAATTACAAGGAGACTAACCACTTTGTCTTTAAGAACGACCAATATTACAGAGATACACATGGTCCCTACCATCGAATTTTCTTTAGTACACAAATGAGTCATTCTTAATTGTACAAGACACTTTCTTTACAGGTATAAATCAACAACAATTTTCATTTCTATAAAGCTTACTCTCCATTAGTCGACCTTATGATCGATATTTGTTTTATTCTGATACATGCCGAATGGAACGAAGAGTGCAAATTAAGTTTGTTGTAATATTGATAGAGGAGAAGACCAGCTATATTTATTTAAGTTGCTATAGCTATGGTTGTTAAATAATTTGTTCTTCATAAACTTATCACATATCAATACTAATTATAATTAGTTTGTAATAAACGAATGGTTCTAACAGACGATTGACCTAAAAGTAAGGATGTGCTGCACTGAATGCGAGAGGGTAGTCAAGCATGCCATTTCCAAACTCAGAGGTATCCCCATAATTAATTAATCAAGTGTGTGTTCGAATAAATTAACAAAATATTAGTTTAACATGTTCAACGATGATAACGTCCACGCCTGTCGCCTTATGTGATCTTCCTAGCTTCCTTATCGATATCTATGTGTTTATACATGTTGAAACATTTGTAGCTTTGATTAATTAGTTCGTATGCATATGCTTTATTTAATAAAACGACAAAAAAAAAAGTTATAACCTTCAAAAAATTATAGTATAGTTCAACTTTTAAAAATCTTATTTAATGAAATCGTAGATGTCATAGTTATTTCTCTCATATTTTATAACCTTCCAAAAATCAATTTTCACACTTTTGAGCTTATTTGTTTTATTAATCCGTGGATCTAACCTTTTTCTTTTTTGTTTTGGCTAAACTTGAGATATATTAATGAAACTGAAACTTTCCATGGAGATTTTTAACTTGGTTCTTGTTGCGAACCGCGGTGATCAATTTGAGGGAGTCGGAGGTGAAAATCACCTTGGAAAGTCCGATCTCCTTTGCCTGACTCATGGCTGCTCTTAGCGCCATAGCTTATGCCATTAAGGCAGATTTCACATGCTGTGATGTTGAAGATGATTATAGAGAGACCGTTCATTAGGGTCTTGGAACCACCAGCCCAGTCCAGCTTCCTTGCTTGTCTTTAGCCACGCTGCATCTGAGAAGCAATTATAGTGATCTGGTGTTAGTTGAGGTTCTACAGGAAAATTAATTCTCTGCTGAGGCTGGTGAGCATTTAAAGCTTGTTGAGCTATAATCCATTCTCTTGCATCTTTGAGTCCTTTTGTGACTGTATCTTCCGCTTTAATCTCCAATCTGTCAAATAAAATCATGTTTCTTGCTGTCCAGAAAGCCCAAAAGATCCAAGGGAGGATTTGGCCTTTTCTGATCCTTGTTGGTGGCAGACCGCTCATTGATTTGCTAAGGCTGATGGCTTCTTGAATGTGTGTAATATCGTCAACGTTCCAGGAGATTTGCAGTGGTGTTGTGTCCCAGACATCTCTAGCATATGAGCAGTGGAGGAAGAGGTGCTCATTAGTCTCAGGTTCGCCACATCGGCTACAACATAGTAACTCTGGTAAGTTTCTTCTCGCCAGATTTGCTCTTATTGGTAACGCATCTTGCGCAATTTTCTACATAAATAGTTTGAGCTTTGGTGAACAATCTCCTTGCCATATGTCTTTGTTCCAATTCAAGTAGTTGCCAGTTGCTTGTATGGGTGTAGGTGTTGGTAATGTGTCCTCAATGGCTGCGTGATAAATCGGAAGCCAGATTATTACATCCTCCTGATTTAGCGTGTTGGGTATGATAATCAGTATTACGTTCTCCCATTCTGGTAGGATAAATTTGATTTTTTCAACGTCCCAGTTTGTTGTATTGTGAAGAAAGAGGTCTGCAACGGTGAGGTTTACATGTTGCTCTTGGACTGGGGCGTAAGGTCGGATATATGACTCCGAGGATAACCAAGTGTCGTTCCACAGGTTTGTTGTTTTACCATTCCAAATTGCCTTGCCACAATTTTTCTTTATTAGTTCTTGTCTGATCATAATTCTCTTCCAACCGTGGGATGATGTGGGGTTGTTTTTGCTCTCTAGTAGACCTGTATTGGGGCTGTATTTCCCTAGCAGTACTCTTGCTAGTAGACTCTTCGGTTGTTGCATGATCCTCCAACTGTTTTTTGCCAATAAGACATCATTGAAAGCTTCAATATCTCTAAAACTTAATCCTCCGCCTGTCTTTCCTTTTATGAGTTTTTTCCAAGCTACCCAACATTTTTTTTTTCATTTGGGGAATCCAACCAGAAACGTGTTAAGATTGATTGGATCTTTTTTGCAGAGACTGAGAGGGAGCATGAAGCAAGACATGGTCAAGGTGGGTATCGATATAAGTACAGCCTTTAACATAACGAGTTTTCCGGCTTGTGAGAGATGTTTGGATGACCAGCTTGCTGCTCTTGTCCTGAGTTTATCCTCCAATAAGCTTACTTTTGAAAAATCATTTTTCGTTTTCTTTTAAGCTTACTTTTTGAAAATTTATAAATTTTACATATTTTTGGTTCAAATATTCAATTCTCGTAAATTTATGGGTTATAACCTTCAAAAATCTATTATTTACTTACTTTTAAGCTTAAATTTAATAATTTATAGATTTTACATTTTTTGGCATAAAAACTCATTTTTGGTAAATATTTAGAACTATAGACTTCAAATAATTTATGTTCACTTGCTTTTAAGCTTACTTTTGATAATTAATAGCTTTTATATTTTTGGCACAAATACTCTTTTTATATATATTTGTGGACTATGACCTTCAAAAAAATATTTTCACACTCTTTTAAGCTTATTTTTGAAACTTCATAAATTTTAGATTTAATAATATGGATGGCTTGATGTTTTTTATCGCAAAAGTAAAACGTTGTGTTGTTTTCGATAGTAATAGTAAAGTGTTGTGTTGTTGAAACAAATGTAAACATTATGTTGTTTTACTAAGGAAAATTAAATAATTTTAATAATTAATGAAACTATTAATGGAGGAATTTTTTCGTCAACGGAATCAAACTTGAAGGGTTTAGATCCAATCAAAATAGCTAAGGTTTTAAATATGGAACTGACAATAGTTGAGGGGTTTTAATGTTAAATTCTTAAAGTATAAGTAGTCTTTTTTTTTTTTTTGAAACAGTATAACTACTGTCTAGAAATAACATAAAACGGGATCCAAACAGAGTAGTCTCATACATTGAAACTAACAGATCGAAAATGGGCATACGTATTCGACTCTATAGGAGATTGAGAAACCGCCTTAGTTCAACTGCCATGCAAGGCTTCAGAACTAAAAACG
This sequence comes from Lepidium didymum, assembly GCA_963920545.1. Taxonomy (NCBI): domain Eukaryota; kingdom Viridiplantae; phylum Streptophyta; class Magnoliopsida; order Brassicales; family Brassicaceae; genus Lepidium; species Lepidium didymum. The sequence continues at coordinate 20,760,770 of OY986980.1, read as the reverse complement.
TAGCTTTATGGGCCTTCAAGCTCGAGCTTTAGAAGGCCTATTCCACAAAGGAGACGGTTTGATAAACATTTGTATTTCGGAGGAATTTTGTGGTATAAAAACTCATTCCCACGGAAGCCAAATATGCATAATGCCTTTCCAAAAAGTAAGACACATACAATCACTGGTTTATAATCCAAGTTATATATCTCGAGGCCCAATGCTTGGAAGATAAGAATAAAGGCATAACATAGACACCAAAAGATCTATATAACAAACAAATGTCGATATGTCAATCTTAGTCATATCGGGTGATGAAAAACAAACGAAAAGGCAGAACAAACAATGTGATGTTATATAATGCGATACGGGATGGTATCGGGAAGATCATCTTATAAAAATTACAGAACCTAAATCCCTGTTCTTGGTCTGAGCCACACCAATCAGGAACCGACCAAATATTCAGCATGTAATGCTGGTTTCACTTGGACCAAGCGACAGCGTCTATCTCGGATTGGGCAGCTCGGTACAACTCCAGCCGCTTAGAGATAGCACCACGTCTTTCCATTACTGCTGGATCTTCATTCAATAGCGACGAGAGCCTCTTCATCTGTTGGAATTTACCAGCTTTGTTCACTCAGTGTTTACCCAGATGACACTTCTCTATGTTAAATACAAAAGGCAAGAGAAAACTTACGTCCATGGTACCGAGCTCGGCAAAAAAATGATCAAGGAGACTGCGCTTGGCTTCTCGGACTTGGCAGTAGACAATGGACTTGGGGATTGAATTCCGCAAGCCAGCACAGACCATGTTCACATAAGACAGGACATTGGATCCTGTACCATATGTGTAAGATGTGTGAGATAGAAATATATACTTCACCACATGACTATATATATGCTTTAACTTACCAATTCGTCTGAGATAAGAATCGTTGTAACGGTCAAAAATGGAGTGTGTGGGGTTACCGCCCTTCTCAACATCCTGGGGAAGCTTCCTAAAGAAATCAACAGTGAGGTAACTGCACTCCATGTCCACCAGCTGCAGTGTTGCTTTCCTACTAGCCTCCCGCATTTTATCAAGCGACTCTATGGCCGCGTTTGTCACTTCCACTCTCAGAGCTGGGTACTGCTTTAGTTCCTGCATATGTTCAAAATTGTCTATAACATTGTGCAAAAGTACTAAGTTGTTGGAGATATAAATAGGCCCCAATATATATAAATATACATTACTACAAGAAAAATAGAACGTACCACAGTCTCATTCACAGACTTATGAACCAGATCCTTCAAGATGGCATGAACCTAGTAAAAGAAATACCAGAAATGCTTATTGGTTTTTTTTTAGGTTTTTGATGGAGTTTGTTTTAAAGGATGAGGTTTAAGAATACATACAGTGTCAACAGATGCTTCAGCAGGGCCTCGGATGGAGACAATAGAAGACTCAATGAGACGACGGTAACCTTGCTCAGGAGCAATCAAGTGAGGCTGATAACCATCAGCCTCAGTGACCAACTTGCGAATGTTGTCCATCGCTAACTGCTTGTCAAACTGCAGTCTCTTCAGAGCCGCAGGAAGTTGGTTATCAAATACACTATACACCTTTTCACCACCAGCACGCCTGTGTAATTAACGATAAGTTCAAAAATTAGTATTTTCTTTCTGTAGTTTCCCATTGGTTAAGTTGAAATATCTACTCAAACGCAATGACAACTAATGGTTTAATCTTAAACATTTGCAGCATCAATCAATTTGAAACAGCAAGAGTCAAAACGTACACTCCATCAAGATGATCTTTGAATATTTGATCAAAAAGCCGACATATTTCCATTATCGAGTACAGCTTCCCCTGCACAAAAACAGTATATAAATCATTGGTACACATTTGACAATCAATCTTGATAGCTACCAGTAGAATCAAAGACAGAAGAATACACAAAATTACCCCAGCATCAGCTGCAATAGGCTTTCCAAGGCGACTTAGTTCAGTTTCCAGCTCTAATACAGTTTTGTTAATAAGTGACTGAATGCCTGGAATTCTGGACTTGATCACACGTTCTAGATGCTGTGCAACAACAATAACAAAAACAAAACTTTGCAGTTAGGATCTGTGCTGATGGATGTCTACAGAGAATCATGCTGAGCTTTGCCACAAATTTCATACTTTTCTCGTAGGAACTTTTAACACTTATATCTGTTTTCGAGCTGTAGCTAAGAAAATTAGCACCAATCGTTGTGTGAAACTCTCATCTACCAGACCTAATAAATTTCAAAATACCAACGTACTTGATAAAAAGACCCTGATGACGAAAACTACACCTATCCTTGTAAGCACTTACCTTGGAGAGCATCTTTGCTAAATGTTCGGAACCCATTTTGTGAGCAAGGTGCCTATACTCTGTAGTATTCGAAAAGTATTCCCTCTCTCTTTTCCGAGCCGCAATCATGTCAACATTCTTGTTAATATCTTGTTGGGAACGATTGACAACACCAACCCATGGATATTTGAGTTTAAAAGATCTTCCTTCCAGAATCTAAGCAAATAAACATCATTGTGTAAGCAGTGGTGCACACAGTGAACATTAATAAGGAAGCATCTGTATTATGTTTACTACAAAAACTAGCATGCTGTAGCTCAAACATCATATCATAGACTAATTACAAAAAAACTTATTCCACTCACATTTCCAACGCATTTACTACAGCAAGTCTATAATTGGATAAGGCAAAAAGATCTTCCTTCCAGAATCTAAGCATATAAACATCATTTTGTAAGCAGTGGTGCACACAATGAACATTGTATTATGTTTACTACAAAAATTAGCATGCTGTAGCTCAAACATCATATCATACACTAATGACAAAAAACTTATTCCGCATTTACTACAATTATTCTATAATTGAATAAGGCAACTTACCTCTACTGCATCAGTCCCCTTGTCCATAAGGTCAATCTTTGTCAAGACACCAAATGTTCTCTCCCCTATGGAGATCACATAGAATACAACAGATATAGGATGACAGCATAATGTGTTGGGTCTCTTTGCTTGCAAATAAATAGTTTTCAAAATGCTTACCAGATGGATCAACCTCACGGGAGATTTTAATTGCATCTGAGGTAGCAAGATCTTGATTTGCAGGTGAAATTGCCAAAATGAGGCAGTTGGGCTTTAAGTAGATTTAATTAAACAAAAAATAGAATAATATTAACTCTTTTGCTCGACAGAAAAGAATGTATTACCCAACCAAATTTAAACGTGGCAATAAGCTGCCAATAAGACATTTAAGGGTCTGGAAGTAAGGATTTCCTTATACCTTTTCAATGTAAGACCGAACCATGTTTTCAATGTCCTTTACTATGTTTTCAGATTGCCCCTCTGCATCAACCATAACAAATATTTAGTGTCAGGGTAAACTACCTAGGGTAGAGAATCTATTGCCTCATACTACATCACTAGAGAGATAGACCTAACTCCTTGCTCTACTGTTCCAGCTTGGAGTACAGTTAATGTTACTTACCAACAGCAACTTTTGTAAGCCCTGGAAGATCAATCAGTGTCAAGTTGACAACTGCACACAGAACAAAGAGGATAAAAGATTAGAGGATGACAGAAAACCAAATACAATTCAAAAGAGATTTCAAACTCTATCCTGACCTTGGGGAGAGTATATGCTAAGGTGAATGGGGACACTAGAAATCGCTTTGCTGCGTCCAGTCTCTCTGTCAGTTTCATCTTGAATTTCCTTCCTCACAGCAGCTATAAAAGTAATTAAAGTAAGCATATATCACTGACATATGCAATATATGAGAAGGTGAAACTTGAACTGCAAATGAGACAACCACACCCACCAAAATCGGTAAACCTTTTCCTCGGGAGATGAAGAAACTCTGCATACTCCCTTGTACCATCATCAATCTTTTGCAACTGTAGGACAAGGGGCCTTCGAGTCACGATGCCTACAAACAGTTTCAACAGATGCACTTTTTCATGACATAAGGAAATATGCAATTTTAATTTAAATTAGGGAGGAGTGTTAACAGTGTGATTACCAGATCCACGGGGTAAAAAGTCCTTTCCAACGATGCTCTCCAGAACGGAAGACTTCCCTGAGCTCTATTAACACAACAAGGATACTACATAAACTTAAGGTCCCCTAGAATTATCAAAGTACACTTTAAAAACGTAATCGCAGCTGAAACAATTTAAGACCGACTACTAGTAACAAGAATATCGAAGTCAAAGCCAAGTCCACGTTCCACAAGACCTATTGCTTGTATAGCTAGTACATCGGACAGGCAAATTAACTCTAATTCTCCAGGATCCGGGTGTTGTTAGGCAACAAAAAACGAAGTTCGCAATTCCTCAACTTCATATTAATTCGTAATCATAAAAGTTGAACGAATCGTAAGATGGGTCTTCAAGCAAATATACACAGATACATAAAATGAAGGGGAAAGGGATCGAGATGCAAACCTGACCACCAACGACGGCAATCGCAGGCAAGGAATCCCAAAGAGTAGGTAAAGCGCCAGCGTCTCCATGGTCACCGAGAGCTGTGCAAGCTCTCTGTATCTTGTTAACCAGAGAGATCAAATTATCCATCGTCCTCTACTCCTCTTTTATCCAAGATCAAAAGATAGACCCTCAGGCTGCGTCAAAAATACAGTAGCAGGTAGAGCAGATCGGCGAGATCTGATCCCTGCGCAAGGAGAAATGAGTAAGGCAGGTATAGATCTGTGGTGCGACGCTAAGCTATGGAACGAGAGAGAGAGGAGAGGTTTTGAATTTGAATCGAGGAGAGAAATTGCGAGTGTTGTTTTGCCTTAAGAAAAGTAAAAGGGAAGAAAGCGGTTTATATAAGCTAATGCAGAGGTCTTTTCTTCTTCTCCTTTTCCAAAGAATACACGAAACGGCATGGTGTTTCATTTGATACTTCAAAAACGACGAGGTATTTGTATTAGCTAAAACGAAAAGATAATATACAACGGATTGTATTGTGTAATGGAGAGGACACTAATTTAAGTTAGTCTTGAATTAGATCATGATCAGTCTGGTCTGTATAAGTTTTATAATTTGCAATTACATTGTTTTTAATAGAGTAAGGCAAAAATGACGAATGCAAATGAGATATCACTTGGTGGAAAAAAGTGATTTCATGTGGACCACTAACATGCTCAAGGAGATTGGAGATTCAAAAATATAAGAGACGTTAGCTAAGTTGAGGATTATGATTTTTTATTCGAAAAGAAAAAGAAACACTAGAAACAACAAAATAACTCTTAAAATTTGAAAATAATACAGAGTCTAGCAGAAAATATGGACCCAAAAAGAGGTCGTATATCCTAAATTGTGGGCTTCACGTTGGGCTGGGTTTTATATATGAAAGGATAAAGAGAAAAACATCTAAAAGCGTGATAAGTGATAATATTAGGCCTTAGTTATAAAGTTAAGGTCAGTTTACCTTGAAAGCGATAAAGTTAAGGTCAGTTTACCTTAAAAGCGTCAAAATGAGGACATTTTACTCTTTTATTTTATTTTATTTTGATAATTAATTAATTAATTTGGTTACTCAACCGTTTTCATCGGAAGGTAAGATTGAAGAGTTAATAAGAAAAGTATTGGTTTGGATCTGACAATATCTGAAGACGAAAGAAGAATAAGAAGATTAATCTCGTAAAGAAGACTCCAGAAGATCCCTCTTCTTTCTTCCCCATGGATCTCCCTTCTCGCTTCCTTCTCCTTCTCCTCATCTCCTTCTCGTTTGCCTCTGCTGAGATCCGCAAATCAGAGATCCGATCCGATGATCGACCCATCATCCCTTTAGACGAATTCGGTTTTACTCACACCGGTCGTCTCGAGCTCGATGCCTCTAAGATCTCACTTTCCAACAACAATCCCGATCTCGATCTCTCCAAGGTCGGCTTCTTCCTCTGCACCAGAGACGCTTGGGTCCACGTCATCCAACAGCTTGAGGAAGACGAAATCACCTGCGCTCTTCAGTCCGATCTCGTTAAGCATGTCTTCACCTTCAACAATCTTAAGGGCCCCGATAAGACCAGATTCTCCACCGTTTTTACCGAGAACGACGCTGATCAGTACTCCCTCGTCTTTGCCAATTGTCTCCAGCAGGTCAAAATCACTATGGATGTTCGATCCGCCATGTACAACCTCGAAGGTAAGAACGGTGGCCGTGATTATCTCTCCGCCGGAAGAACCATTCTTCCTAAGGTCTATTTCTTCTTCTCTGTCATCTATTTCACTCTCGCTGCCACTTGGATCTACGTTCTCTATAAGAAACGTCTCACTGTTTTCGCCATCCATTTCTTCATGTTGGGCGTTGTTGTCTTGAAAGCTTTGAACCTTCTCTGTGAAGCTGAGGATAAGTCGTTTATTAAGAAAACCGGAACCGCTCATGGCTGGGATGTCTTGTTCTACATTTTCAATTTCTTTAAGGGTATCACTCTTTTCACATTGATCGTCTTGATCGGCACGGGTTGGTCCTTCTTGAAGCCCTACTTGCAGGACAAAGAAAAGAAGGTGTTGATGATTGTGATTCCCCTCCAGGTTGTCGCTAACTTTGCACAGGTGGTCATCGATGAGACAGGGCCATATGGCCAAGACTGGGTCACATGGAAACAGATCTTTTTGCTTGTTGATGTGGTCTGTTGTTGTGCTGTTCTATTTCCAATTGTGTGGTCCATCAAAAACTTGCGTGAGGCAGCCAAGACCGACGGGAAGGCTGCTGTGAACCTGGTTAAGTTAACTCTGTTTAGGCAGTACTACATCGTAGTTATCTGCTATATCTACTTTACCCGCGTTGTCGTGTATGCACTGGAAACCATTACCTCTTACAAGTATATGTGGACTAGTGTTGTTGCCAGCGAGTTGGCCACGCTTGCCTTCTATCTGTTTACTGGTTACAAGTTCAGGCCAGAGGTGCATAATCCATACTTTGTTGTTGATGATGATGAAGAAGAGGCTGCAGCTGAGGCGTTGAAGCTTGAAGACGAGTTTGAATTATAAGTCATCTCTAGGAATCGTGGGATTTGGTAAAGGCACGCTCTTTGCCTGTCAGGATGATTAAGAGTGAACCGGATCATCTGGACCTATATGGTAAACCGGCTTCTCTTCTTCTTATGTTATCTTTCTTAGAAAGCAATACCTGTTTTGTTGACTTGATTTATTAGGATACTTAAATAGACTCTATGAATGTCTTATCCCCATTGCATAGTATGTGTATTACTGGTAGCATAAACCGCTTGGTGCTGTTATACTTAAATCTGAGTCTCTGCTTTTTATTTGATAGACAAAATGGCTGATTAGAAAAGTTGCTTAAGATTGCAAACTTGAATAATAGGCACACTCTCTGTGGACTTCTATTGCCTTGTTGGATCTGTATCTAATAGCTTCGTCTGAAGTGACAGCCGAAAGATTTGACATAATGTGTTAGTGGAACGTAGGTTGATTGGCCACCTAAACTTAAAAGTTTGGGGAAATTAGGTGTATGAATGAGGTGATTTATGAAAGGTTAATCACATGCTATTATATTCATATTCTTAACCTTGGAAATAGCACTTGTTGCAGGTGCTAAGATTCTGTCTGTTGCCATTCTAGTCTCAAATGTCTTTTAAGTTATGATTATCTTTAGGAAAATGAATCTGATAAACTAATTTTCATTATATAAATATCTATGCTTAAATAAGAAAAAGAGAAAGGATAGAAGACAAAATAGAGTTGGAGAAAAGGTCGGCAAAACAAAGATGGTGAGATATCTAAATCCACAGTCTACATCCTCCGACCGTTTACCAACACAAACTAATTCAATTAAATTAAGGGTTATATAACGTCATCATCCTGATTAAAGGTACAAAGCCCAAAGATCTGGTGGGAAGCTTTTACAACCGAAGCTTGATGATGCAGAGCAAGAGGAAGAACAATATGCACTCAACGAATCTGCCTTTTCCCTGCAAATACGTCACTCATTTGTTATTGAAGAAGGTCAAGAAGTCATAAAAGTGAGGCTTGCTATTTCAGACAAAAGTGAACAAACAAGAGTCATCTCCACGTGATAACCAATCCAAAACACATTGTCACAGTTTGCCGAGTTTAATTAAAGACTCCAACTTTGACCGACAGTCACTAACTTTACCACAAATATTGGTAATCCTTCCTTATTACCTTTGTAATTTCATTTACCACTTAGTTTTTTGAAAAGAAACAAAACAAATAAACGGAGTGAGCGAGAGATGGTTTTGATCGGCCTAATACCGCAATTTAACTGTAACAACCTTGATCTAGACCTTCTAAATGAGTAAGAGAATGGCAGAAGCAAAGTTGGCAAAGTATTTACAAGAAATAAAGTTTAAAATCGATAACTTTACCCCGGCGGAGGATATGGACATGTAATCCGGTGATGGATTATCCGTGACTGGCGGGTAGATACCACCACCGCCGGTTGAGCCACCAGTGTTTCCGCCGCTGCTACTACCACCAGTTGAGTTGCCACTGCCACTGCCACTTCCACTACTACTACCGGAGGAAGTTTTGATTCCAAGGGAGTAAACCGGAGTTCCGTCGGGCTTGAAGAGACCGTAGTTCCTTTCGGAGGTGGGTCCAGGCTTCATGTTCTCGTTGAAGAGAGCGAAGACGAAGATGGTGAGATCACAGTCTGGTCGAATAGGCGTCCTCATCTTCTTGCTCATCATCATCTTGATAAGATTACCATTATACTTGCGAGCATTATCGCAAGTGGCCCCAACCTCCTGCGCGTCGCCGTTGGAGGGCCATCCGGTCTCGGAGACGACGATAGGAACTTTCTTGTAGCTGATGCCGACAGCATCAAGGGCGTGGTAGACAGCATCAACCTGAGCGAAGAGCATGTTGTCATAGTGGAAATTAGAGCCAGGATCGGTGAAGCCTTGATTTGGTTGAAAGAGAACGAAGTCGAGAGAGACGTGTTTGGGGTTCTCTTCGTAGGCGAAGAAAGGGTAGGCGTTGATGAGGATCGGTGAGCCTGTCTTGACGTGGAAGTCCAAGATGGGGGTGAGAGAGCTGAGGAGGTCGTGGCGGAAGGAAGTGGCGGAGGGAGGGTACGACACGTCCAAGATGGCCAGTGAGTGAGCCGTCGTCACGAAGATCTGCTTGTTTAGGCCACAATCCACCAGAGCAGCATGGATGTTTTCCATGGCAGGGAAGAGAGCTGCCGTGAGAGCTGACTGGTTGGAGGTGAGGACTTCGTTGCCCACTACGATGGCCACGATCTTGGTTTTGGGGAGGTAAGCCTGCACATTCTCCTTGACCCAGGCTTGGGCCTTTTCAGGGTCTTTCATCTGGGCCAGGTACTCATTGCCGAGGGACACAGTAAGCTCGAAGCCGGAGCCGGAGAAGGCACGGAGGGCTTGTGGATCGGCGTCATAGAGCTTGACTTTGGTAGCTCCAACAGACTTGAGGAGAGGGATGACGTTTTTGGGGGGAGGAAGGTTGTTAGCAACCTGGCCATAGTTGATGCCGATGGAGGAGACGATGAGAGGAAGAGAAAAGAGAGCAAGGCATAACAGAGAGAAAAGGGATTCAGAGGAAGCCATGGATGAAGTGAGAAAGAGAGAGGAAGAAGAAAAAAGAAAGTGAATGGTTGTAAGCAAAATGATAGAGGAGGGAGGCAGTGATGGGACCAGAGCGTTAGGATTCAGTAAAATTCAAAGAAAATAGTAATAAAGAAATTATGAAAAAGAAGAGAGAGAGAGAGAGAGAGTAATGTTGGTTTGGATGAGCTGGAAGTCAGTGTCTGTGGAGCAGTAGAGAGAGCATCTTTCTTGTTTTAATTGCCATTTGCTTCATCTCTTTGATTCTCACTTCCTCATGACAGATCATTCTTGTCTTCTTCTCTCTTGGTGCTCACATTTACAACAATTGCTGGGACAGCTACATGGAGACACAACACCACTTTAACATTATCTCTATTGCACCACTCATGTCTTTCAAGTAGCCTGTTTGCTTAGCTAGTCTTTCTAAAACAATCAAAACTAAAGCAGATTGACTCAATCCTCCTCAGGTGTAAGTATATGACCTTAAATTGCTCTTTATACCCATACTAACAACTGATTTTACCAAACATTGCCCATGATTTAAAAGACATGGTCAGTGCAATCGCCACACATGTTTGTCTCATGTAAAGTAAATGCATACCAGAAAATGCATATAGGCAATAAATACGAAACAACAAAGGATCCAATTTAGCATTCCTTGTAGCAAAGTGGGACAAAGACAACAAAGGATGGTAATAAAATGTGAATACAAGAGTAAAGTTGAAGAGAACAAGAGAAATGGAATGGGAAAGACCAAAGTGACGCACTCACGCTTTGTAAGTCAAAACCAAAGCATTTGCATCACCCAAGTTAAGAATAGTATTTGAATCTATCTGTGTGCTGTGATCAGCGTCTCTATAAACCTCAAACCATCAAGCCTCGGCTCAAATTTCTCAGACCCATTCGTCTTCCTCGATTCCCAGCCCTGATCAAATTCATACATCCACATTTCAATTTCAAAACCAGAACGATGGAATCGAAATCGCAGATCTATAACCGAAAAAAAAAGAAAAAAAGAAACCTTAGGGGAGATAGGAGGAAGAGGGGAGGAAGAAGAGAGGGCGGCGGTGGAGACGGCAATGACAGAAGCAACGACACCGCTCGAAACCTTGGTCGTCATCATCATCTTCTTGACGCCGGATCTCGACGACCACCGACTCTCTGGACCTGCGTTACGCTTTCTTTTGAGCTTTTATTATTATATCAAAAATTTCAGTTAAACCAATATTGCCCTTACCTTTTTGTTTACAAAAGATATAAGAAATTGTTTTCTCTTATATCCCTATTAATTAATCAATTACAACCAAAAGGACTATCTGAATTTGAGAGTAACCTAAAATCAACATACGCTCTTAAAGTTTGAGTAGGTAGAAGATGAAACGGATGTCAACAATGTGAATGGCAAATTGGAAGAATTTAATAATAGGTTTGGTAGAAGTGGTACTACTAGCCACTTGGGTCCCAATAACCAACTTCATTAAATTAAATAATTGTATGTTTGCATGTTTATTTAGAGGATCCGAAGAGTATCACTAATTTACAGTTTATTAGCATCTTCTAAACTCACAAATCCTTTCTTTTATATCTTTGTTCTATTTGCTACGAGTGCTGAGATTGTATAATAACTATGTCTCTTTTATGAACTCAAACATTGTAGACTTATGGCTATCCTTATAACCATTAGCACCTGAATCCAAAGTATTTAAACTCTTACTTAAACATTATTTTGGACATAAAGATGATTTCAAAAATAAACACAATCATATTCTCTCCTCCTATTCGGTCTAAATAAATAAATAAATAAAAAAGAATAATGCAATTAAGAGAGACAAAGAGATTAGAAATGGGGTGATATATAGGACTTGTAAGCATAGTTGCAATGCACGCAGAGGTTGAAACGATCTTATGGGCAATGCAATGCTTCTTTTCTCTCGATATCCTGGAGGTTAATCTAGCGACGGATTATTCAGATGTTTTGAAGATGTTTACTAATCCTAAAGATTGGTCTGCTTTCTCCTCTTATCTAGAAGTCTTTTCGAGGTTGAAGTGTTCGTTAATCTGTCTCTCTCTTCATGCTATTCCTCGTTCTTTGAATCATCGAGCTGATTTTCTCGCCCATAATTTAAAGGATAAACTTGTATTTTCAATTTCTCTGTACTTTGGAGGTTATTCCTCATCTTTATATAAAAATCTAAAGTTGACAAAAAAAACATAGTTGGAGTTGCAGCAACTCATTGTTTTGTGTGGTAGAATAACATAATATCTCCTCCAATCTTTTCCTTTGAATATTTTTGTGAAGCTTTCTGGTCCTCCATGATTATATATTATGTCCATAAACAAATGACATAAAGTTAAATTAACCAAAAATATAGACCCAAAAAAACAAAAGTCTAAATGGTCATTTGGATTAGGCTACAGATTCTTTGTGATAAGTAACAAGTCTTAAAGCAATTAACACAATGCTTCCTAAACTCCATATCCATGATAGTTCACTACTATCCGGAATAAGTGTTGCATAAAGATTTGAAATTCTTTGTCAATATAGTATTGCAAAATTACAATAAAATAGGAATAAATTTTGCATAAAGATATCATTAAATAAAAATAATAATCGAAACAGTGGAAATATAATTAAACCAAATATATTAGGGGATATAGAATTTTATGCGTTTATGAGTTTGTGGCCATTATCTTCTCAGAGTCTCTGCTCTTAGCTCAGAGAGAGAGGGAAGAGAGATGGCGAATTCCATTTCTTCTATATCTCTCCCGCGATGTTTTGTCTTTAACAATGCTTCTCAAAAATCAAGTCCATGGCCGAGCTCCACCAATCTCATCTTCAACAATTCATCAAAGCATCATCATCCACTCCTCTCTCTTTCTTCTTCTTCTCCAGCTTCAGTCGTAGAAACTGATGACAACGACGACCTCACTTTCAGGTACCCTATTTCTTCTCTTCATCTATTCATTCCATTGGAAAACTTTAAACTTTCCCAGCTAATCTAATTTCGATGAAAGTTTAGCGTTAAAGATTGGAGATTGTAGGACTTGATTCAGGCATGGATGTTAGAAGTCTGCTCTGTTGTTTAGTGAAAGATGAATCATAAGTTTAGTGGATACATTGGAGATTGTAATGGACAACTTAGTCTCTACCATAAGTTCATGGATGAATTTGGTAACAGTGGTCGCAATGGCTTTGGTGTGTTTGTAGTCTATATTGAAAGATGAATCTCCAATTTGGCTTTAGTGAATTCATCTCCTAGTCTCAGTGTATATAGTAGTAAGTAGTAACGTGAGGAATGAAACAGTGGTTGCAGGGGATGTGGAAAAGAGGAGAAAGAAAGTGGATGTAATGGTGATGGAAGGATTCAAGGTGGCATTGCAACTGTCCCTGGTTTCGGTTGGTGGCCCATTAAGGCTTACCGGCCCTGTCCTGCGTTTGTCGAAGCTGGAGGTAGATACAGCCGCATTGGACAGAGCATGGACGAGGTTGCATTTGGTCGTGGTGACTCTAAATCCTCTACTTCTACTGACAGCACCGATTCACAGCTTAGGTATGTTGTATCATTACATTCAATCAAATTGCAGCATCTTTATAGTTTAACATAACAACTAAAACGTTTTATAAACTAATTGTACAAGATTGTCAAACTGATATATGATAGTTTTTTTACTCTCTTTGTTGGTTTTGCAGCAATGAAAAGGCAAGTTCAAGCAAGTGATACAAGCGAGAGCCAGTATTTAGTACAAGAACAACTTTTTTTTTCTTTTCTGTTCGGAATTTGTAATGATAAATTCATTGGGCCTGAACATATTTTCGGCCCATTTACAATCAGACGACCCGATAGTTAAAAAAGCCTTTAAAACGTGAAAGAAGAAGATATGTCTCATTCGCGGGACTCAAAACAAAAACCCTTTGGTTTCTTTGACGGCGAGACATTAATGGAGGAAGTAGCGAGGGAAGAAGTAGAGATCGATAAGGACGTAAGGAAGAAAATAAGGAAAACCGTGAAGAAGATCTTGGAAGGATCGAGCTTGTACAAGATGACAGAGATGAAGGCGCGAGAAGAAGCTTCATCTAAATTGGAACTCGATCTCTCTCAAGATGCGTACAAGGACATTGTGAGAGAAGCAGTTGAAAGTTTCATCGAAGGAGCAATAAATGTGGTTGGAAATAAGATAGTGAAGATTCAGAATTATACGAAGGAAGAAGAGGAAACGAAGACGCCGACGATAAAGAAGCTGAAGAAGAAGAAAAAGTCAACATCTACTGATACTTGAGATTGGATAGTTTCTGATGTCAAAGAGTGTCTCTGTTTTCGATTGTGCTCACTTTGGTTGTTGGCTTGTTGCTTTTAGCCGATATTAGGGTTGATTTTTGTTCACTTGTTCTACAAACAAAAAATTGACATGGATTGGACTTTATGTAAAACCCAAAAAGGCCCAAACCCACAAAATACAAAAGCCTAGTCGACCTCTTAACGCGTGTCTCAACTCAAACTGGTCCGCATAAAGCGGCGAGAGAAGTGCAAGTGTTCCATTGAATGTGTGTGAACGCACATATAAGAACAAAGACCCTTTGAGATTCCACAGTTTGTTTAAAGTCTTTCATCTCCGGCAATAACATCTTCTTGGGCTCCACTTCTTTACACGTCGTGGGTCTCATGCCGCTCCAAATACGAATGCAGATGTTTGCGACTTTTATCTTGCGTAACAACAAATTTCATGCCGCTCCAAAAGATAATACCAATTTTTGTACAAATTTTGGTGAGAAAAAACGATATTTCTTATGCGAAACCCGTTTTCTTAACGTGTCTTTATCTAGTATGATAGGTAGTCAATTTGCTGCTCCAACTAATCCTTCACATCCCTATTTTTTTTTATTTGGTTTAAACTTCAAAGTTCAATCCATCCCTTTATTGACAAAATTGCTGCTTTGACTAAACTTTCTAACCTAATTCTTTTATGTTCAAACCATTTCTCTCTTGAAATTTTGGTGGTTTGAACCAATCAAGCTAGTACGCATTTTTGTTTTCATTGAAACGCTTGATAATCTTTCATTTGATTGTGCTGCAAATAAAGAGTGTTATATGAAACTCTAAGATAGAAAAAGAAATGAAGAAGAGAAAAATGAAACATAAATTGGATAAAAAGAGTTCATCTCATATAATCCCCTATATTATGGGTTGTATACATATGTTATTTTTATTTATAATTTACACAAAACCAAACAAAGCGGAGAATTATCAATTCTTCATCTCCCCACCACACAAAAATAGGCAATCTTCTAAATCTTCTCCCATAGAGTCTGTATGGGTAAATACTTTAGAAACAAAGCTCTTACTACACCATTTCTTTCTTTCTTGACACAATTATTAATACTCCTCCTTATACTGTATATAGTCGGGTATCTCTCACTCTTTCTTTCTTGTGGATTTCAAGTAACCAACCCCTCCACTATGTTGCGTTCATAACTGTTAATCCCAATTCAAGGGTTTTGGTCAGCAAAAATGTCCAATAGAGAAAGCACCTGCCAAACACACATCGACCAAAACTTAAGACTTTGATCCTAAAAGAAGTAGCAAAACCAATTATGAAATGAAGGAAAGAAACAAAAGACGTACCTCAGGGACACTGAGTTCGAGCCGGAACTTAGGACCGTCGTAGTGGTGCAAAATGGGTCGGAAGGAGTCTTCTTCCAATGGTACACACACTTTCCTCGTTATAGCTCTCACCTTTACATAACACAACCCCAAACATTTGTTAAAAAAAACCCTTAAGATTAGACAAAAAGACCAGAGAGCTTTTGGAATTGCATAGAAATAAGTTCAAGAAAATAGTAGTACCTGTGCAGGGAAACGAGATTCGCCTGGACTCTTCTTGTCTTCGAAAGCATTCAGCTCAATGTTTGTTCCTCCGAAGCTAGCTGCCTCGTAGATTCCATGAAGTTGGTGAGTGGAGTAGTTGTAGAGAAACAGAGGAAGTCCTGGAGTTATGGCTCTCACGGAGTCCCTGTATCGCGGGGGCAACCCTAAACAAATTCAAGATCAATCAATTGAAACAGAGAGATAAGTAAGAACAGAGAGAAACAGAGGATAGAATAAGATCAAATACCAAAAAGCTGGCGTTTGAGATTCTCTTCCATGGTATCGTTGTTGCAGACGAAGATGTAACCACCAATGATTTCATTTCTAGGCAAAGCCTCAGCAGGAGGAAGAGTCTTAAACCTCTTGTCCAAAGCATTCTTGTCGTCTTCGTTCCTCTGGTTGTTGTTCTGATGATTCTTCCTGTTCTTCTTTCCACCTTTTGAAACCTGATCTTCATCGATCCCTTTGTTCTTGTTGTTCCCTTGCTTCAGATTCACGTTGTGGCCATACTTCTTCATGGACGTGTAGACCCCTTTGTTGAACTCTCCGTTAACGGCGCCTGACGGTGAGTAACCATTGATGTTGACGTTGAATTTCCAGGTGTCGTTGAACGGAGTGTTGAATTTGTCGATTGGGTTCAAATCAACAGTTGATTTTGATCCCACGGGTCCAAAACCTAAACTGCCTAAGTCGTTGTTCGAACCAGAAGACTTCCAGTTCCAGTTGGAATTGATGTTGTCGGTCGTCTTCTTCTGACTCTGATTCTGATTAAAATAATAGTCGATCTGATTGTTGTTTTTGTCGGCGGAGGCAGCAGCGATGTCCAAGTTACGACGTTCCTTGAAGACAGAGTTTGTGCTCCAAATGGAATCATTGAGCGACAGATTCGCTAAATTAGGAGTCTGCACTCTTAGCTGGTCGCTGAACTGCCAAAAAGACTGCTGATTGTTATTATCCATCTCCTCCGATCTGGTCTTGATAGATTTGATATTGCGATCTAAGATTGTAGAAAGGTGAGAGCTTAGGCGATTTGTGAAGATTGGGAGAAATTGATGTAAGGTTTTAAGGAGAGAAATGGGTGAAAATTGGGTGAGAATTATATAAAAAGAGATGTAGAGATCAAGAAATATTGTAAGCTTTTTATTGGAGCAAATGTGTCATTCAGTCGAAATTTCCACGAAGCTTACTTTCCGATTTTTATTTATGTTTTTATTTTTTCCTAGGTTGCGTGTGAATCTGACAAAGTTGATTACTAAATTAAATTATCAAAACCGATGTTTGTTGTACAAGTAAAAATATATAATACAAATATGTTTGTTCAATATAATTTGAGCTCATAAATTTACATTTATTAGTGTCATTTATAAGTTAATAGTGACAAACAAATATTATTGTTTTTTCTTTAAAAAATATAGTATAAAGTTTGAAAATAGAGTTGATTTGTCTTAGAGGCTAAGGCATGTGGACCAAACACCAAAACCGCGTTGACGAGAAGAAGCGAGTGTGTCAGCAATCAGCACCCCTTTTATACCCGGAACCTTCTACTGGCCTTTATCACCCCTTTTGGCCCATTCTTTTTCGGTTTGAACAGGCCCATTTATGGCCCAAATCGAAGCGCAATGTTATTCTTCCATCTCCAGCAAGAGAATCTATTGAGACTGCTCCGAGTGCTAGACAGATTGAAGTTGGAGACCTACCGAATACTACTTTTGTATAGAAAAATACGCAAAGTATTTCGTGGACCTCTAGGCAAAAACCACAAAGTTTTAATATGAAAAGAAAATGCACTAAGCTTTTTATTTTCTCATTATTAAGCTCGTTGACATGATTCAATCACATTGTTATCTCTCCCTTCTTCTGATCAAAAGCTGTTAACATATGAACTGGAGCACCAGGAGTGGGAACTCAAAGCAGGGTCACTTGTGTTCCAAATAAACCACACTTTGCAACTTGCAGCTCATCAACCACACTCTCGGCTACGCCACACAGCTTGAGCGTCTCGTGTAATTGCTATTCTTTTAAGTCAAAAACTCTGTATCATGTATGACTTACACGAGTCACTCAATTGTGTACTTTGGCTCTGTTCGTTCCTTCTCGTGCCTACGAATCTGAAATCAAAATGATTCAATGAGAATTTTGTCGTCTGTTATGTCACATGAATCATCTTTAACCTCATAAAGGCAACTCCAAAAATGTGCCCGTGATTGATTTTTGATTCCTCTGTCCCACTTCTTCTTGTTAATATATGTGTTTATTTTCTTCAGATTCATTTTTTTGTCAAGAAAGGGACAAGACTATCAAAATTGTTGAGAAGTTTTTTTCTATTTAATTAACAAAATGTTAAAAATAGTTCTTCTCTACTTTATGCTCCATTAATTTCCAACTACAATTGCCTTTCGATTTTTGTTGACTTGTGTTAATTTATAAATGATCAAATCATTATTATGGTTTGATAATATCACAATAATCGTTTTAATAATTGAAAAAAAGTGTGGCCTAAATTATGTTTGATTCGTCGGCTACTTTCTAATATATTAAACTCTCCTCGTAATTACTTTAATAATTTCGATTCGTCCTTTATAGAAATTTGATTGATTGATTCCCAGTTTGATATAATTAGTAAGTAAAGAAAAGATTAACTTGTAATGAACGTATGGAATTTGTTAAAGAGTGTGCAGTGACTCCACTTGGATCTCTCTCTCTTATTTACTTACTCCATTATCTTCTTCTTCTTCTTCCTCCTCTTTCTCTCTCTCTCTTCTCACATATGGAGAGCTCTACATCTCTAGCGATTGTTCTTCATCAATCTTCCAATCATGACGAACTCTTCATGAAACAGACCCTTCAATTCTCAGAAACTCTCAAGGTTTAATCCTCGTCACGCTCCTCCAACATAGATTGATCAGTAGGATTCTGATCTTTTTTTACTCCATTCAAGATTCATCTTATGTTCTGTTGTCTTTTTGGTGTTTGAAGGATTTAAAGAATCTGCGGAAACAGTTATACTCAGCAGCTGAGTACTTCGAAGCATCTTATGGCAAAGATGAACACAAAGAAACGTAATTTACTCGTCTTTCTTCACAACGAGTCAGTGTTGTTGTTGTGGGTAGTAAGTAAATTTGATGATGAATGATTGCAGAGTGATAGAGACGTTGAAAGAGTATGCAGCAAAGGCACTAGTGAACACAGTTGATCATCTTGGTTCTGTCTCCGACAAATTCAACACCTTTCTCGATGATAACTCAACCCATTTCTCCAACACTCATCTTCGTTTATCTTCACTTGAACAAGTAGTACACACTCAATCTCTAATCTTGAATATCAAATTCTTGAAAACTGTCTCCTCACATTGTGTGTTGTTTGATGTAGAAGGTGAGACTATGCAGAGAGTACACGGGGAAGAGTGGGACTCATCAGCATCTGCTTCTCTTTCAGTCTCCTCATCATCATAAGCGTTACTTCTTTCCTCGTATAACCTTTTTTCACCCTCAATTGTTCAATTCGACCAGTATCCCCCCCATTAAATCTCTGATGATCTTTATTTAATGACAGAGCAAGGAAGAGGAACAAGTTTCTCTGCAGGAGAGGACTCACATCGGTTCAAGAATGGTACTTTTATATTTTGAATAGTTTGATTTGTTGTTTGACTTTATTATGTTATCTGAATCTTTCTCCTAATGTGCTTCAAAGCTGTTCGATCAACAATACTAGAAAACCACCCAAATCCTGCAAGGTAGAACCTTGATTCTCAATTTCTTCTTCTTATCATATGTGTTCTGGCTATATTATTTGTATTTTTGTAATGCGGTTGGTTGGTTGGTTGGGGTGCAGGAAAGATAACAAAACAGGAAGTTTCTCATTTTCACCCATTCTACACAACAACATCAGCAGCAACAGAACACCAAGTAGTTAGTACACATCAACTAAACAATGACACTTCTTTACTTGGATTTTGTCAAGACTAATTTCAGACGATTAAGTGTGTGTGTGTTAATGTTGTATAGGTAAAAGAACAAACTCTCCTATGAGATTTCCTCTCTTACGTTCAGGATCTCTACTGAAACGTTCAAGCTCCCCAAGCCAGCCAAGAATTCTGGTATGTATAACACTACTTGTATATAAATTATAGCTTCAAATTCTAAGAATTACTTAATAGTGTATGCTCTGTTTCATTGATAAATAAGGCCTTACCGGAACCACAAAGAGCGATATCAGTGTCGAGAAGTACAGAGATAGTGGAGATAAAGCAATCTTCATTGAGAAAGGGGAAGAAGAGTCTGATCCTCAAGGCTTTGATGAGTGTGAGCAAGTCCAGAAACTAGATCTCTCCCTTGTATTTTTGCACTTATGGTAATCACAAAACTTGTACACAATTAATAAGAGAGAAACGCGCTCATTCTCGATCTTCTTGGATGATTTAATTGAGAAATGGTATGTGAATTTGCAGGTGTTAGTTTCTTTCTTCCTTGTACACTCTGTACAGCTTTGGCTTTAAGACTTTAGAGGTGCTAGCACAGCACGGTGGCTTAAAGGTTGGAAAAATGCAGTCTGGGGAATTTGGGAGGTCGAGAAGGACAGTGAAAGAAAGTTTAATTCCTCAGAAGAATTAGATATACAAGCTTTGTAAATGAAAATGCAACATGGTTGAATGTTGTAATGTACACCAAAATAATTAAGGCTGCAAGATGATATAGGATTTGTTCTAATCAATTTAGAAATGTTGCCAATTTCGTTGTTGAATGCCTTCATTAGGCCAAAGACTAATTTGTTTGAGGAAAATGTCTTGGCTCGTTTTGTGCACAAAAGACAAGATCCATTTGAAAATGTGGATGATATAAAAATAAAGTATGAGTGGTCGGCTAATTTGTTTAATGCGTTTGGTTTGCTAAGTCATTGACTATTCGAGGTAAAAGACTAAACTCTTCGAATAATGATATAGTTAATTTAATTTCTCATGTCCTGCAAATTCTGTAGAGGGAACATGTATGAGGGAGGGTAGAAGGATTTGCAGAAGTAGTTTATCCTCACTGAACACAAAAGTGGAATCTGGATGTGGCTCAGGCTCATGGAATGTTTGTTGATACAACCGAAGAAGATAGAAAAGTTGACTTTACGACTCAACTCAATTGTTATAAGTCAGTCAAGATAGTGTCAGCAGCAGCATAGAAAAACTTAAAATAATTGGTTTGTTTGGTTTGGAAATATCCGCAGCTGCTTCCACAAGGTTTGCGGTTTTTAATATGATTAAATGCCAACCAAGATGGTAGGTAGATGCAGCAAATATTCCCGGAAAATGTCCAACCAAACCTAAGTCTACGCTGTTGTTCATATGTCTCTTTCACCTTCTTTGTATAAAGTCGTCTATTTGTTCTGAATCGCTTCAATTCACTCCAACGTACACTCAGGTGCATTTCCCTGCCCCCCTTCTTTCTCTATTGCACCTCGTTTGATGCTCCCGATGTTTCGGGGTTTTTAAGCGGTCTATATGTTTTCTCCCCTGTAGCTTTTGGTAGTACCTTTGGTTAGATAATTTCAGCATACAAGTTATTGTGATGGATACTGCACCTCTGCCATTTGATGGTGAAGCTGATAATTACGATGGTGTTACTGTTATCATCGGAGAACGCATGGATCCTGAGCTCTTTACCCTAAGGCTTAGGGCTTCGCTTACGCTATGGAAAGCGCAGGTACTAACAATTTACTTCAGATGCTCATTAATTGAAATCCTTCTGAGATATGAACTCTTAAAGGGCATTGGAGAATCTCAAGTTTGAGATCTAATGAGAGTCTCGTTTGATTTTTTCAGGGAAAGAAGGGAATTTGGATTAACCTGCCGCTTCAATATGCTAATCTTGTTGAGGCTGCCGTTACTGTAAGTTGTTTATATGATTGATTGGACTATTTGGTTGTTTGACTTTAGTTAAAACACTCTTGGATGAGTTCAAATCTATTGTGTTTGGTGAATGTTCAGGAAGGATTTAGGTATCACCATGCCGAGCCTGATTACTTGATGCTTGTATCTTGGATCTCTAACACCCCTGATACCATCCCAGCCAATGCTTCTCATATTGTAGGCGTTGGTGCTTTGGTCATCAACAAAAATACGCCAGAGGTGACCAACTGTTCCCTTCTTTCAATCTCAAGAGAATGAAGAAGATCAGACTTTTACACATATTGCTTATTAGTTAATGATTACTTGTTTTATACTCGTAGCTAATACTCTGCTTCTTCGTTCTTTTCCAATGGTGTTTTTTTAAGATAACATTACTTTGACTAAACCGAGATGAATCACTTTGATAAGCAGGTCCTCGTTGTCCAGGAAAAGAGTGGTTATTTCAGAGATAAAAATGTCTGGAAGCTACCTACTGGTGTTGTCGAAGAGGTGATTTACATCAGTTCTTTTCTGTAATGTTTATTGATTGTGCCATTTAACTTTTATAATCGTGGTGAAAGACAATAAGAATTCAAATAGTAGAAACGAGATTCATGAAATCTCAGTGAATGGAGCTCCTAGGATCCCGCGCTCCTAGTGCTGGATGAGTATTTACTGAACTAAAATTCTGTTCTTATGTGGGTCAAACCCTGTATCCAAAGAGAACTTGATAAGCTTTGAAGATGTTTCAATGTCTCAACTATTAGCTATAGATCTCTCTCCTATATATAGCCTTGGAATGTGTAACGGTCTAGAGATGTCTTAACTTGGTTATATCTAGCCTCGGACTGTGTAGCGGTTTATAGATGTTTTAACTTGGTTAGAGAGCAGTTGGCGAGGGCTTGGCTCATAAAGGGCGTCAGCTTGTTGTTTAGGGGAGTAATTTATAGGCTGTGGTGGGGGAATTTGATTGAGAGTTGAAGGTTGTTGGTGAATTAGTAAAGATACCTTTTTGAGGTAGTACAAAGACGTGACAGCCATTGATATCAGGTTTAAAAATTAAAAAGATAGTGTCGTAAATGAAGTCCTGACTGTTTCTTCTGCTTCTAAGTTCTAACTAAATTCTCCCAATTTTACAGGGTGAGGACATTTGCAATGCAGTGGCCAGGGAAGTGCAAGAAGAAACTGGTGTATGAATCTGACTTTCACCAACATTTTTGTAAAGAATCTTCAATTTACTGTTCTCATGTATAATTTGTATTCTTTTTGTTGACTTTTGACTTCAGATTATTGCAGAGTTCGTTGAAGTGTTGGCTTTCAGGTAAATTATGTTTTGATTGCCTTGGAAACATTTGATCTGGCTAACCGCATCGGTTCCTGATTGATTTACTCTTTACTGACAGGCAAAGCCACAAAGCATTCTTGAATAAGAAAACAGATATCTTTTTCTTGTGTGTCTTAACTCCACAGTCCTACGAAATTACTGAACAAAAATCTGAGATCTTGGAAGCTAAGGTAACCACCTTCGAAAAATATTGAAGTTACTGTGATTTTCCAGTTTCACCTGAGCTGGTATATTGTTTTACAGTGGATGCCAATCCAAGAATATGTCGAGCAACCGTGGAACCAGAAGAAAGAGATGTTCAAGTTCATGGCTGACATTTGCCAAAAGAAGTGTGAGAAAGAATACAAAGGATTCTCCAATGTGCCGACTTCCACATCATCTGGTAAGAAGAGCTTTATATACTGCAATGCTGATCACGCCAATCACCTTATAACAACTGCTCGTGACCAAGCCTCCACTTCTCTCTGATTTTGATTCTCAATTCACTTTTGTTGGATTTTTGCATTTGTGTGTCCCTTGTTGAATATAAACAGTATTTTAAGTCGGAGTTGAGAGGGGAAGAGATAACGGAAATTACTCCTCGTTCGTTTCAACACCTATCAGGTTTGAGACTGTTTTCAAAGCTCATCATCTTCTGTCCAAAGAGCTCTTTTGCGTATTCGACCGCCTCTATGGCAACAGAACGAGGAGTAATTTCGGATTCATGTAAATTCGGATCGCATCTCCACTATATATCTAAGAATTCTAGAGTGTTAGAGATCTCTCCGCTTAGAATTGTCTATGTTCATGTTATTGTTGGATATTTGTATTATGTTCTTATGACGTTTACTAATTAATGCTTATGGCTGTAAAACGTTTACTAATTAATGAAGCAGTATTATTGACAAAAATATAAAAAACAGTATTTTAAGTGCTCCTAGCTAACAAATTATATGACCAATTCTCTCGTGTCCGTACAGTTAAATTTTTTCTCTCGGGCACTACTTTTGATGATGTTTTAAACCCTCTCAGTCTTTCCTCTTATGGCAAACTAATCCTGGGAACCTTTAACCTAATGTATATGCTGTGAGAAAGGCACCCAAAAAAGGCAATATCCTGCAAGACTCAAACATCAATAGCGCTGCTTTCTTCCCAAATGAAGTGTAATCTCTCCGGAAATTTTCGTAGAACCAGGGTGGGAACATGTATGGAGGTGCTTATTATCGTTAACAACTAGAAGAAGCAGATCTTATCTATCCCACTCTAAGTGGTGAACCTTTGATTTTGTAGCCTTACCCACAGTGACTCCTTCCATGTTCGAGTTGGTTGGTGGATCAAAGGCCTAACTCCTTAGAAACTTCTATGAGTATGTCAAAGAATAAGACAAAACTTCCTTTTCCCATTCGTACATGGTGAACATTTCTCAAACTCTCTAACCTTGGAAACTAGATCTTATTTTTCAGGTTTTGAGTAATTTTCGGGTTCCAAACAGCTAGTCTACTATTATGCTCTTATGGCTAGGAGATTATCCTATGAGGAGAAAGGAAAAGGTATCTTACTACCTGGTAAAGAACCAGAAGCTACAAGGATTAAAATACCTACTATCGACAACTAGGAGCTGATTGAGTAACATTCATTAACATTAATAAGACGAGTGACCAACCCAAAGCAATAAAGAATCTGGTCTCTCATTCCATTTCTCTCTGAATTGTGGAATACTTCTATTAAAGCTTTTGGCACTGACCTAGGACAAAGTTTGTTTTAGTTTAAATTCGGAAATGAAACTGATCTAAACTCAGTGCTAGATAATTGACCTTATAATTTTCGCTGATGGATGTTAATACTTGAAAAATGGAAAGCTACTGTAAATCCTGCTTTCCTTGCTCAAATCCCTTTTTAGGTGCGAGTACATGGCTTACCTCTACATATATGGCTTCCTGAGTTGCTGACAAGTATTGTGTTTACCTGTTCTACAGCAGCTCAGGTATGGAGCTTAGCACCTTTCCTCCATAGCCCTCAATTCCAGAGAGGTAATCTCTTCCCTGCAATATGGAGAAATCTTTGGACTAGTGTGGTTTTGCCCCCTATTGGCATCAAAAAGACATCGCTTGCTGCCTGGTTAATCTGGGCAATCTGGAAATCGTGAAATCAAATGGTTTTTAATAAGCTATCTCAATTCCCAGAAGAAATACTCGGAGCTGCGATTTTAGCGGCAAAGGAATGGGAAGAAACCCAAGAGCTCGCTGAAGGAAAACAACACAAAGCTGAAAACAACACAAAGCTGAAAACAACAAAACTAACCTCAACCCGAGTAAAGCAATTTGTTGCTCTGATTCTGCTTTGAATACGAATAGTCGAGTTGCAGGAACCGCGTGAATCATCAAAGCTGGAAAAGATCCACCTTTTCGAAGAGCTCAGGCTTAGGAGTTCGTTGCTTCTCCGCTAATAGCTGAAGCCTTGGCAATGCGCTCTGCAGTGACCAACACACTGGCCAACGAGTACCATCAGATTATTTTTCGATCGGATTCTACAAACCTAATCACAACCATTCAAAATGGAGTGAACCTCTCAGAGATTTTGAACATCCTTGTGGATGTATCTTTTCTTCTAACCCCATTCGATTCTGTTGAATTAGAAGTTATCCCTAGAGTTCTAAATGGAGAGAGCGATAGACGGGCTAAATCCACTTTATATGCTTTCTTGTTATATGTTATCTACTTTTAAGTGAAAATGTATTTGACAAAAAAAAAAGTGTCCCTTGTTGACAAAACACCAAACTGTGTTTTGTTTCGTTCTGATTTGTAAAAATTTGCGTTTTCTCGTTATATATATTTACCCGCACACATGCGAGGATAAAAATTTTAAGTGTAACTAATTTAAAGATTTATTTTATTTTGTACAGTAATAATTAATTATTTAGTAATCTACATCCCACAAAACACCAAAAATAATATCAGGTGAAAAATAGACTTTTATATAATCAGCAAGATTGTATAATTCACCATATTATGAGAGTTACAGATAATTATATCCATACGTTATCCTCAATTCCTAAGTTAATTAGGCAAATTTCCTTAATTAATAGTTTGAGCCACTAATAGAAGACGTAAGAAAGTGGGCCCAACATGAGAAAAGGAAGAGGCCCATTGTGTAGAATTAAGAAGAAGAAACGAAGCAGCGAACGGCCAGGATTACTCCAACACAAGAGCCAATCTGATTGGTTGGCCTTGTAGATCGTCGCGAGATGATTGGTCCACGTAGTCCAAGATGACATAAGTTTTATTTACTCGTCTTCCGGGAAAAGCGACTACTTCACCATTACCTTCGGCCACTGAACCTATATAACCCATCCAACTCCTCCACAGCCCAACCAGAATAAGGAAATTCTGTTTTACAAAACTGTATTCGATCTTAACCGAAGCAACTAAAGAGAGTTTCTACGCTTAGTTTTCGGTATGGCTCGCTCGTTCGGAGCACAAGGCACTGTTGTCCTAGCGATCATCTTCTTCGGTGAGTCATTTTTGCTTAGCTAAGTGTCTTCTTCTTCGATTTCCCTAGATCTCTTGAGTTTCTATATATCGTTAAAGTTCTCCTCTGCAGTGTTGCTTGATCACATTGCTTGAATCATACGAAACGTTTTGTTGTTCCTCGTTTTGAATGTGTTTGGTTGCAATTCTATGATCTGAAGATCAGATCTCATTTACCGACGACATTAGTAGGATGCTTATTCAGAGATTTATTTTATGGATAACGTCGTAACAAAATTAGGTTGTAGTCTGTGAGTAGGCACCTTTGGAAATTAAGTATTGAATTGGGAGATCCCCGTTTTACCATCCTGGTAGTTTATTGATGATTGTGAGTTTACGCTTCAGGATCTCTATTTGCGTTTTCAATTGCAAAAGAAGAAGCCACGAAATTGGGAACAGTTATAGGAATAGATCTTGGTACCACCTACTCTTGTGTTGGTGTTTACAAGAATGGTCATGTTGAAATCATAGCCAATGACCAAGGAAACCGTATTACTCCTTCATGGGTTGGTTTCACCGACTCCGAGAGGCTCATTGGTGAGGCTGCTAAGAATCAAGCGGCTGTTAATCCAGAGAGGACCATCTTCGACGTCAAGAGATTGATCGGGCGAAAGTAAATACATTTCCACTTTTCTCGGTTGGTTCTCTTTTTCTAACCTTGCATGGAATGTTGATTTAATTCTCTCTGTTTTTCCTTTTTAAATTATTGGCAGTTACGACGATAAAGAGGTCCAAAAGGATAAGAAACTTGTACCTTACCAAATTGTGAACAAGGATGGTAAGCCTTACATTCAAGTCAAGATCAAGGATGGTGAGACTAAGGTTTTCAGTCCTGAAGAGATCAGTGCCATGATTCTTGTTAAGATGAAGGAGACAGCCGAAGCGTACCTTGGAAAGAAAATCAAGGACGCTGTTGTGACCGTTCCAGGTTAGCTTATATGTGAATTCCGGTTCATTATATGTGGTGGAGAAATTTATGTATTTGAATACTTGATTGATTCTTTATCTGGCGTTAACTATGTGCAGCTTACTTCAACGATGCCCAGAGGCAGGCTACTAAGGATGCTGGTGTGATTGCTGGTCTCAATGTAGCCAGAATCATCAACGAACCCACTGCTGCTGCTATTGCCTATGGTTTGGATAAGAAGGGTGGTGAGAAGAACATCCTTGTCTTTGACCTTGGTGGTGGTACCTTTGATGTCAGTGTCTTGACCATTGACAACGGTGTGTTCGAGGTTCTCTCCACAAATGGTGATACTCACTTGGGAGGTAATATACTTGTGACCACGAATGAATTTCATCGTCTAATCATATATTTTACATATGTTCAGATTGGAGACAGTATCAACATTGAGTGTGGTGTTGGCGCTAACATTTTTTTTCTGTTGTTGTGATCTGTGCAGGTGAGGACTTTGACCACAGAATCATGGACTACTTCATCAAGTTGATTAAGAAGAAGCACCAAAAGGACATCAGCAAGGACAACAAGGCTCTTGGTAAGCTCCGAAGGGAATGTGAGAGGGCAAAGAGAGCTCTTAGTAGCCAGCACCAAGTCCGTGTGGAAATTGAGTCCCTCTTTGATGGTGTTGATTTCTCTGAGCCACTCACCAGGGCTCGTTTCGAGGAGCTGAACAATGACTTGTTCAGGAAGACCATGGGACCTGTGAAGAAGGCCATGGATGATGCTGGTCTACAGAAGAGCCAGATCGATGAGATTGTCCTTGTTGGTGGAAGTACTAGGATCCCAAAGGTGCAACAACTGTTGAAGGACTTCTTTGAAGGTAAAGAGCCAAACAAGGGTGTGAACCCCGACGAGGCTGTTGCTTATGGTGCTGCTGTTCAGGGTGGTATATTGAGCGGAGAAGGTGGTGATGAGACCAAAGATATTCTTCTTCTAGATGTTGCGCCACTCACTTTGGGTATCGAGACTGTAGGAGGAGTGATGACAAAGCTTATCCCGAGAAACACGGTTATTCCAACCAAGAAATCCCAGGTATTCACAACATACCAAGACCAGCAAACCACTGTCTCCATTCAGGTCTTTGAAGGTGAAAGAAGTCTAACTAAGGACTGCAGGCTTCTCGGGAATTTCGACCTCACAGGAATCCCACCGGCTCCAAGGTTTGCTATCTCTTCTTTGTAACCCTTAGTAATGGTCATATCTGTTTTTAAACTGAACATCGAAATATAATCATCTTTATCTCGTTTTGGCAGAGGAACTCCTCAAATCGAGGTGACATTCGAAGTGGACGCCAACGGTATCCTTAACGTTAAAGCAGAGGACAAGGCGAGTGGTAAAGCAGAGAAGATTACAATCACAAATGAGAAGGGACGTCTGAGTCAAGAAGAGATAGACCGTATGGTTAAGGAGGCCGAGGAATTTGCAGAGGAAGACAAGAAAGTGAAGGAGAGAATCGATGCCAGGAATGCCTTGGAGACGTACGTGTACAACATGAAGAACCAAGTGAACGACAAGGACAAGCTAGCTGACAAATTGGAAGGGGATGAGAAGGAGAAGATCGAAGCAGCGACCAAAGAAGCATTGGAGTGGTTGGACGAGAACCAGAACTCTGAGAAAGAAGAGTACGACGAGAAGTTGAAGGAGGTAGAGGCAGTGTGTAACCCAATCATCACAGCCGTTTATCAGAGATCAGGAGGAGCACCTGGTGCTGCAGGAGAATCACCGACTGAGGAGGAAGATGAGTCTCACGACGAGCTCTAAGATGTTTCTCATCTTTCTTTTTTATTGTAACCATTAGTGACCCAAGTTTTGAGCATGAAAGCAGAGAAACTTTTTTTAAAGAAAATTTATGGATTATTTGGAAAGGGGAGAAATTAAGTAGGCGTCCCTTCTTCTTCTTCTTTAGTCGCCCTTTATTTACAGTTTTCTTTTATGTTCATTTGGATACCTTTTCTTCGTAACAAATACTTTTAATCTTTCTTTCAAACATACAGAAGAACACATTCTATAGACAGGAAATTATGTACACTATTGATTGAACACAACTCTGGTACAATTATTTTATCTCGTCTCTATTTCCATCCACTGTTCCAATGGGATTCTGCAGCTATCTTATCTGAGAGAAAGTGTCATGGAAAGGGCTTTATAAGGCCAATCATCTGCCTGACTAAGATGTAGCATTAAAAAGCCTTTAGCATTGACTTGAGATATTTCAGTGTGTTTTACGAAGAAGAACATTGTTGTTGCATTCCAAGTTTCTTTGGTAGATTACCTTGTGGGTCTTTGGGGGCCTCATTTACAGTTGACATGCTGAGGATGACATTCTTTCTCCGTAGAAAGAATTCAGAAACACTAAAAAGGTAGTTTAATTTAGTGTAATACAGAAGAAGAAATTAACTGATGATAGATACAGAGGATCAACTTACATATAGTATACTTAATATCCTATATTAGCAACTTCAATTCACGTTGATAACAGTTGTAATTTGATTCCTGTATTTCACACATACACGGAAGGTGTCACACTATACATAGAGCATCAATGAGACCAACTTAGCTCATGATCCTTTTCTGCAAATCTTAAGGCTAAGTGAGGTCCAACAACAAACCAAAGAATCCTGCACCAACACTCTCAATTTTCAAATTTCCACACTCTGCTTCTGTCTTCAGACCCGAATTGGTAAACCGTAGTTATGGAACACTCTGATCCTACCGTCCCAGGTTGCTGTCACAATCACAAGTCCCCACAGGTGAGGCGTAGAACCATTAACGTTCTGGCACACGCTCCTTAAGAGCCTTAACTTGGATCTGCTGCTAGCTGTAGCTGTAACAGCTGCTGCAGCCGCACCTGCTACTACTCCAAGCTTCTCTTCCGGCCACGTTATTGCTCCTTTCAGTGGAGAGAAATACTCTATTGGCGTGGGCGCCAGAAAATGAGCAAACTTTTTGTCCAAGTCTGCTATGAAACTGTAAAAGCCATCCTCTTTCCTTTGGCCTAGCCATGGTATGGCAACAGACACGTTCTGTGAGACAAATCCTTCGTAAGATTTAATGGTTTTTGGTTTATGAGAAGATTCCTTAATGTTGGGCTGAGAGTAGTCCCAAACATGAATCCCTGAGTCCTCTATTGTTGAGACAATGTGTTTCCCATCAGATGTGAATGAAGCAGATGTTGGGCTCATCAATGTTGTTCCAAGACTTGAAGCTGCAAAACATCCACAAGATGACCTCAATCAATAAATGACATCCAAACTCACAAAAGTATTCACCTAAATATACGCAAGAAACTTGCTTAGAACCTTTTTTAAGCTTGCAGATTGTATCCACTCCGCTGATTATTCGGATTTGAGAATCAGCAGAAGTAACCATCACTTTGTCTTCCCCAGGAAAAAACTGAAAACCAGTGATTCTTTTGCTAGGAACCTTCTTCTTCCCATGTAAACTGATCTCTCTATCCAGCTGTAGCTGATTATCTGAAGTTCAAAAGATGATGCATATATCAAAACATAGATGATTCGATTTGCATGTTTTGTAATCTGCATTATAAAAACTTACCAATTGTATGGTAAAAGCGACATTCGCCAGTCATAGAACCTACTACTGCACCCTTAGCATCAGGGCGATAGCACAAAGCTGTAACAATCTCTCTGATATCTGTATAGTCCACAACCCGAAATCTTGACACATCCCATATACGAACTTTGCCATCAATTGATCCGCTTATGAAGTAGTTATCATCCACAGGATTAAATGCCACACACGTCACTGTAAAGAGAAGAAAGAAGATATAGCTGAGTAAACATACCAAAGGCAGCACTGAAGAAGAGAGATAAAGAAAGCAACTCACCAAAACTCTTATGAGAGAAAACTTTAATACACTCATTAGAAGAAGAACCAACTTGCCACAGTCGAACAGTCTCGTCCACTGAAGATGACAGTAGAAACTGCAGTACATTCACAAAATTGTTAGTATCATCATCTCATCTCACCATAAAAAGACCCTATTAATTTAAAATAGAATGAGAAGTAATTTACCCCTTTCTCCGACCAAGAAAGATCCAAGATTTCACCCTTATGTCCACGGAACTCATGCTGAGGGGTTTCAGATATACTGAAGACTCTTGAGGGCAACACAGAGCAAGTGGATTCTGACTTCTTCCTCAACAATCTTCTACTCTTTTCGATCTTGTCATTCTCGGTCTTGAGAGGCTCAATCTGTGAATTGTCATTCATTCCAAAGTAAACACGATTAGAGCTTGAATCAGACTCCGCCACTTCAAACTCGTTTTCTCTTCTCTCGTCTTCCGTAATGTTCCACACTCGCACAACACGGTCTTCACCAGCACTAGCTAAGTACTTTCCATCATGAGAAAACTTCATCACTACAATGGATCCATCGTGTGCTGAGAACTCTTGTCCGATACACAGAGATGAAAGCTCCTTGAACTGCTTTTTAAAAGACTGAACCCGAGTTATTTGCCTCCGTATCGATGATCCCACTGATTCACCATCACTACATTCTTCATTTTTGTCAAGAATATGAGTTAGCACACCTAGCTTCTTTAACCACCCTTTAGCTCCCTTTTTAGGCGAATCTTCGTAACGGCTCAATGGAGAATTCTGAATATCTCTAAAGCTATCGGACTTAGAGGAACCAGATTCACTCAATCCCTCAGCAATGCTACTGCTATTACTGGAATAATCTCTCGTCAACAAAATTTGATCATCAATATTCTTTTCATGATCCTGAAAAGAACTTCTGAAACTAAATGTCTCAGCCAGAGAAGAAGTTGACAATGATGAAACAGAGGATCCAGAGGATATGGATTCATTTCTTAAAAACTTATTCTCCTCCTCATGATCAGTTTCAGACACAGAGCTTAGATGTTTCGAAACAGGAATATGGTCGGAACAAGATTCATTTAACAAATCAAGATCAAGATCAACATCTCGTTTTTTGAAACTAAAGCCCATAGATTGAAAAAACTTGTGTCGACGATTGGTAACACTGTCAGGATTCATAGTCCAGAGATCTAAATCGCCAGTTGCTTCAACAAATTCATCTGCGACTTCAGAGACACAATCGGAAACAGATGAAACCTCTTCACGAGCATCAGAGAAACAATCTTCCTCTTCCTCGTTTCCTTGAGTACCCATCACAGCTTCTGGTCAAAACACACAGAATCCACACAAAAAAGTCAAATTTCTAAAAAGGACAAAAATTTGAAACCATGGATCGAATTGTGAAAAATTAGAAAAAATCATCAAAAGGAGATTGCTTTGAAGGAAAGCAAACAACTTGAGTATCGTTAGTTAGAGCAAAAATAAAATAAAGGAAGAGATTGTGAGGGATTGATTAACATCTTGATTAGAATTGAGCTCTTTCTTAAATCAACAAAAGTCTTTGTAACAAAAGGTCTATTGGCGAAAAGCTTGCATAGATTCGATGGAGTAACGTTCTTTTACATACCTCCTTGGAAGAGTTTTAACAACAACAACAAAAAAAAAGAAAACAGGAAGATTTGATGTTGAGAGAAAAGACAAAAGAGAGGAGACGGTTAAAGAGCGAGATTCTCGGGGGAATTCAGAGTAGTTGTTCTTCTTGGATGGTACGAAGAAGAAGAAAGGAAGAATGAAAGAAAGAAAGAGTAGGAATGAAAGGAACAAAGATCCTTTGCTTTTTTGTTCTAATAAATTTGGAAATGGTCAAATATTGTTTACTGAGTCAACCTTTGCGTTTTCTAATCACACTTTCAATTCAATAATCATTTACTCTTAATTACTCTTATTTGTCTAATGGACTTTTACTTTTCTTCTTCTCTACCTACTGGTACTAGCTACGCTTTGATTTGGTCATCGTGTGTTCAATAAAAAACCCTATTTGTTTTCATTTTGGTTTTATATGTCCAATAATTCATCGACATGACTAACAATAAAATTGAGAAAAAGACACACTAACAACAAGAAAATCTGAGCTATTGATTTGGTCGATACACACCACACGTGTGTGATAGAATGTCTTTGTTAACAATAAATCAATCAACAACTAAACCATTGAAGATTGATATACTATACAGTATGTTTGAAGGAATGTTGACCAGTTTGAAACAACCAATTTGTAAGATGTATGGGAATAGCAAGTCTTCTTGAGGGCCGGTCCTCATGTTTAATTTAAGACAGCAGCTAGTTAATTAATTAGTTAGTTAGTTAGAAATAGATTAGATAATTACTGACAAGAACCAATTAGTTTTAAAAGGGAATGTGGAGTTTCACATGGTATTTGTCTTCTTCCCTAATCGGTGTTTCTTGCCTCTCTTCCCATCTCTTTAACTAAACTCTCTCATTGCTCTTTTTTCTTTGTTTCAGTTGGTCAGTGTCTATATATATAACCACTTTCTTTTCTTGGCTGTCTCTTTCATTACTTTTCCGTGATAAAAGATTCAAATTATTGACAGTCACATTTTCTTATTGTACTCGATTTCACATCTCTTAATTATATTCAGGAATCTATATATATATCAAACGGTTTTTTGTCTCTCAATTAAGCCCTGACCTTTATATCTCCACATGATGACTCACACTTGTAATCTAAGAGAGTGATTTGAGGAACATAATATTATCGTTGTTTATAATTTTACACGGCTCTAATTGGTGAATCTAGAATATATAGTGTCAAAAGCATCTCATTCAATTTCCATTCCCTTTCTTATAGTCTATAGTTCGTTCTTTTTGTGTAAGAAAATAACGTAATAATAATAAAAACACTACTACTTTAATTGCTCTTAGGACGATTTCTTTTCTTTGTTCCTGTTGGTCAGTGTCTATAAGCCCATTAACCATTTCTTTTCTTAGACTCTCTTTGATTACTTTTCTTGAATATCATTTACTAAAAAATATTTGGGATGAATGATTACATCTCTTAATATTCAAGAATCTACATATCAGACGCAGAGTATATCTATATAAAATAAATTAATTCATTCATTCAAAACCTAGTTTGCTTGCTAAACACCTTCTGTTGTAACCAGTTATGGGATTATACAAAATATGACTTGACCCCCAAAAAATAAAACAAAAGAGTAGAAAGGTTTGGATATGCGATGGGATGAGACTAAAGAACACATTTGCTTCGGTTGGTATTCAAATGTTTCTACACTTGAGACATTTCCAATGACACATGCCTTTTCTCACTGCATTCCACATTCCAAATACTCAAAATATCACATTTACACTCAAACCTTTTTCTTCTTTGTCCTTTCAACCTTCTCATTGGTCTCCATTGATTCCAAATATTCGAACCTTATGCATGTGAGGGAATTTGGCCACCACCATCACAAATACAGCCAGTGTGTTGAGAAACAGCATTGGGTGCTGATAGTCTGTTGTATGAGAAGCTATCAAGTACCTACATCCAAAGTTTTTTTCATGTATTTTCAGCTCACAGACACCCCTTACTATTAACTCTTTTCAAATCATTCAGAACTATTTGATTTTTGAGGTATTCAATACTACATAATCTAGAGATTCAGTAAACACACCTTATGCGTAGAATGAATGTCTACCTAGAGATTGGAAAAACCCTACATCTATGGTTCTTGGTGACTAGCCAAAAAGCTTCATATAAAAAGTGAATTCAATCATGATAGGAACTTAGATCCAACCGCAATCAGCAAACAGATAAACAGAAATTCAGTAGAGTGGAAGGGTCTGGGGTATATGCAAGAAGAATTGATGTCATGTCAAGATGTATCCTATATAAGCTATAATAATGCCAATCAGACTTTGATAACACCATCCGCTTAACCAAAGCAATAGAATCGTGAAAGAAATTAAGCTCCTTGAAATCATCTATCTACATAAACCACAGATAAATATGAGCACGTAAAAGAGAGCATCTCTCTATTTCGATACAAAAATATCTTCCTAATTTAAAATGGAAACAAGAGATTATGCAACAGAATCCTGAGACATCAGATTTGAAAGAAGAACTTACAAGACAACAGGAACAACGGTGAGAAATTTCCGATTGCGTGTGAGCTGTTTACCATTATCAATCTGTTCCCACCAAGTCAACCTATTGTAGATTCCCTGATCATCCCCGAATGGTGTTCCTTTCTTCCAGTGGAAGGAATGATACGTAACCTAGAAATCAGAAGAAGCAAGCCCATCGATCAGGCGCAAAATTTCAAATCTCGAATCTGAAAACAAGAGGATCGAGGGGAATCAAATAATAGAGAAGGGAATCGGAGAGATATACGGTGAAATGAGCGAGATGGACGATGGTCCAGGCGATTCCAGGGGAACAATTGAAGACGGAGAGAACAAGGAGCCATGAGAAGAAGAGGATGAGAATATAAGTGGTCCAAACACCAGGATACGTGAACCACTCTGTGTTCCGATTGACATCCGTCGTCGGAAGCGCTCTAACGTACATCGTCTTCTAGACCGGAGTTAGGAGATCGGTGATGAATCCTCGAGAGCAAGTTTCTTCTTTTTCTCTCTCTCTCTTCGTCTTGGGCTCTTCTGGGCTTTTCTCTTATTCCTGATTCTATTATTTTAAATTAAAGAAAAAGTCATTAAATGAAAATAGGGAAGGTGGTTGGGTGGTTCACCGATCTTATCAGCGGCGTCGCTCGATAAACCGCGACTTCTGTTTTCATTGGACTTTTCTTGGGTCCTACATCAAGGCCTATCATCAAGGCCCATCATTAAGGCCCATACTACTAATATATTTATTTATTAAAAAAAATAAAAATAGAAAAGAGAGAGGGTTGATGATGATGTGCGTGAGTTGATAAAGACAGATAATTTGACTTTCCGATAAGGCCGCCAACTTTTTATTATTTATTTATTATTCTCATATCTTTTCTCCAAAATTCCTTTCATTCTCATTTCATTTGTTTGATCTCTCTTCTTCCAATTCCTCCTTTCTCCTCTCTCTCGCGATCTCTAGATTCTAGCATTCTCTTTTGGCCTCCGGATTATCGAATCATGGTGGATCAATGGAGGGAGTTCATCGTGTAAAAGATTCGACACGGTTTCACGACGGGGGCGATCGGCTTATCGGGACTTCGGAGATGGGGATTCCCTTCGCCGCCAAACTCCGTTTCCGTTCTCGATTTCGGTCGTCTATCGACTCTTACTGCTTCGCTCGTGAGGCCTTCTCCGATTGTCGCCCCGTCTCCGTCGATTGCTTCTTCTTCTTCTTCTTATAGCAGCCTTTTGTAACCTCACCTTTCTTGCAAGGCTTTCCTCCATTCAATCTCACCTCGATTTCTCCATATCTTTTTTTTTTCTTTCCCTTTTTCTTTTCTCTTGGTTTGTTGTGCATACATATGGCCTCTGGTTCTGGATTTCTAGGTCTAATATCTTCCATGGAAGAGCCTGACATCGCCGAGAAAGATCCTACTGGCCGTTACATTAGGGTACGCCACCGTCTCTGATTCTCCATGAAATTATGCAAATATTCCTTCGTTGATTAATGTTTAATACCGCGGAACCTTGCATTCAGTATCTCGTTTTGTTGAGTTTATATTGTTGAATTTTAAGGATATATGATCACAATTTGATTAGTTGACCTAGTTTTGAATGAGCGCTCTTTCTAGGTCCACCTAATGTGAGCTATTAGTTTGATCGTATGGTGATGATTATTGGCTTATAGCAATGCCTGTCTTGTCAATTGTTATGTATTTCCAACTATTAAGCTATTTACATCTGGATAAATCAAGCTTAAGATCATGTTCCATTCCTTATTTGCCTAGTATTTACAATCGAAAACAGATCAGTGATCCATTTGTTTTATTTTTTCCATTCTTCAGTATGATGATGTCCTGGGGAGAGGAGCCTTTAAGACTGTGTATGGTTTCTACACCCTATGCATGCTTTTTATGATTTAGTTGCAATCCCAATTATTCTGATTTGATTGTTAATTCTCCAATATATCAGGTATAAGGCGTTTGACGAAATAGATGGTATTGAAGTTGCCTGGAACCTAGTTAGCATTGAGGATGTGATGCAGATGCCTGGTCAACTTGAAAGACTGTATTCTGAAGTTCATCTGTTAAAAGCGCTGAAACATGAAAACATCATCAAACTCTTTTACTCTTGGGTTGACGAAAAGAACAAGACTATTAACATGATCACTGAGCTTTTCACCTCTGGTAGTCTGAGGGTGTAAGTATCTGCTCACTTGTCATCTATTTGATGATCCATCATTATCTTTTTCTTTCCATCTCATGGATTGACACCATTTCTTTTTGCTATGAAGATATCGAAAGAAGCATGTGAAGGTCGATCCAAAGGCCATCAAGAACTGGGCAAGGCAGATTCTCAAAGGCTTGAACTATCTACATTCTCAGAACCCTCCTGTAATTCACCGGGATCTTAAGTGTGACAATATATTTGTCAATGGAAATACTGGTGAGATCAAAATTGGAGATCTCGGGCTAGCAACTGTTCTGCAGCAACCCACTGCTCGAAGTGTGATAGGTATTACTATTAAACATTTTCATTCCTGGACCTTGAAAAATCTACTGTATATTTAAACTTTTGAGCATATTCAGGCACTCCAGAATTCATGGCGCCTGAACTGTATGATGAGGAATACAATGAGCTTGTGGACATTTATTCATTTGGCATGTGTATGTTGGAGATGGTGACCTGCGAATATCCATACAACGAGTGCAAAAATCAGGCTCAAATTTATAAGAAAGTAACCTCTGTAAGTCTTCCACCATTCTTGAGTTCATCAACTTTATTTTTGAAGCTGGACTATTTTCTGAAACTTAATGCATTTGCAGGGCATAAAGCCTCAATCTCTCAGCAAAGTTGATGATCCTCAAGTTAGGCAATTTATAGAGAAATGTCTTCTTCCTGCCCCTTCAAGACCAACTGCTCTCGAGCTCTCAAGGGACCCGTTCCTTGCAAGAAATGGAGCCAAGGACACTGCTCTTCTTGCTTCATCAACCACAGCATCTAAGCCTGTCAGACCGTCACAGCTTGAACATCATCCAATGGATGTAGACATCAACGAAAATAAAAGCGTCTCCAGCAACGAAGACTACCAATGGTGCCAAACAATTGAACTTCAAAGGTATGCAGAGGAGAAAGAGTTCAGGTTAAAAGGAGAGAGGAGTGATGATGTCACAGCGTCAATGGTTCTGCGTATTGCTGACTCGTCTGGTTCGTATTTAAAAATAGAATCTTCTATCAATTCATTCCTCTTACAGTTTTCATTTGCTGAATCAATATAATGCCCGTATACAGGTAAATGCAGAATCGTACACTTTGCTTTCTATCTGGATTCAGACACAGCAACAGCAATCGCTGAGGAAATGGTTGAGAACTTGCATTTAACAAGTCCGGAGGTTATTGTGATTGCTGATATGATCGATAGCTTGATAATGCAACTTAATTCTCAATGGACCTCGTCACATCATAATCCACGTTCAGTCCACGAGGATCATGAAGCAGCGAATCAGCAGACTGTGAATTCGAAAGATGAAGAAGGTGCAGGACAATCAATGAAGTCAGACATATCAGTAGACTATTACTCAAACAGAAATGCTGGCATGGAAGGTGGGCGAGATGCGGAATCTATGAGCTCATTTCTGGATTCTTGCTCAATGATGTCAACCATCTACAATCTTTCCATTTCAGACAATGATTATCCAGACGATCTAAAGACAGAACTGAACTTGATTGAGGCACAGTTTAACCAGTCTTTCCAAGATCTAATGAAACTGAAAGAGGATGCTATAGAGAACGCCAAGCGAAAATGGATTACTAAAAAGCAAAAAGCTAAAATCATTTCCTGATTCCACAGCTTTCGTTTGGTTTTTAACTCTGCTTTTGGTATTTTCTTCCCTGAGATTGTTGTGATCATACTTTTGGTGTTTGGATATTTTATTTGTTGTAAAGATTTTTTTACTTGAAACAAAAATAGTATTATTTGACTTCTAGGATTTTTAACAAACAAATCACAAACAAGAAGTTAAAAACAGTTTCTAAGTTTAGAAAGTAGACGGAGTTCGGACATAATAGTTCCAGAGATCAGATGCGATCTCGTCTCTCAACCTTAAACTATCTTCAACTTCTTCAGGTGTAAACCCACGTCCCTGGTCCTCTTCTAATGCTATTCCTTTACCGTCTCCTGCCTCCCCCAACAATGTCTCTTCTTCGAACATCCTAAACACTAAATCATCTGGTTTCTCCAAGCGGACATAGTTGTGCAATGCACACGCCGCAATCACCAGTTTCACTTGCGTTTGTAGAGGATACGGAGGAGCTGATAGTAGAATCGGGAACCGTTCTTTCAAGGCTCCAAAAGCTCGGTGAATCGCTCGATG
The DNA here is from genome assembly GCA_963920545.1 of Lepidium didymum. Lineage (NCBI taxonomy): Eukaryota > Viridiplantae > Streptophyta > Magnoliopsida > Brassicales > Brassicaceae > Lepidium > Lepidium didymum. The sequence continues at coordinate 20,721,310 of OY986980.1, read as the reverse complement.
CAGTAGCTTGTGTCGCTCGTTGAACATTTCATTTGCTTCTTCCATTGAATCGGTAGAAACACCGTGATATGGCGCAATGAAGCCTGGAAGATTCTGGTACATATTGTCTACAATGTAGTATTTCCCTGGAGGGACTTGCAACTTGTTACCGCGAGCCAAAGCTGCGTTGAGAACTTGTTGATCAGAAGCTGAGCCTTCCCAACCAGCTAACACATAGTTGAATCTGAGATCAAACGAAGAAGCTACAAGAACATTCTGAGTAAGAAGTCCATTGTTGTCCCGAAACGGACCTTGCTCATCCACCCCAACCATAACCGGTATGTGAATGCAATCAACAACACCAACACAGTCTTTGAAATACGGATAGAATCTAGGATCATTCTCTAAGGTTTCAGAAGAATTTGGATTGGATTGAAAGAAATCCATGGAGATTGCTACGACTGCATTCAACACATTGTTGAAATGGCGGCTGATTGTTTCTCCAGAGTAACCGAATAATTCTTGAACAGCTCGAGTTCGAAGATTATGACCAATGATGAACAAGAAGATTGCTAGTTGCTCTTCGATCTTGATTCGATTCGTGTGACGCAATAAGCCTCTGGTTTGAAGGAGATCGCAGAGCTTATAGAAGACAGGCTTATCCATTCGGAAATTCTCGAAACAATGTTCGTTAGGGCCATTGAGGATTTGGTATACAAACTTGTTACTATCATTGCTTACTTCTTTTGAGATAAAACTCGTCGTAACAGCTTCCTCTTTGTCTTCTACAACCGAGCTCTCCATAGATGCCAATTTTTTGAGTTTGAGAAATTAGGAAACGAAACGGAGAAAATTAGCAGAGAAACAGAATCTCGACAAGTACAATCTCGATTATGCAACTAGCTGCAGTGATTCATCAATGGATGGGAGAAGATTTCGAATCAGAGCAGTATTAAAACCTCCCAACTTCAGGCGCCAATCATATCTGACTGAGACATGTTTTGCCCTTCATCTGTTCGACGATATGTCTGTTGCATTATAATTTATTGTAAAGGCTCACGCGCGCGTATAACCCACCTAAATTACTCCTTTTTTCCAAAATACATTTCATTTCAAAATTAGCTTTTCTTTCTTCTTTTTGATAGTCCCATAAATAATCCAAACGTCAATAATAAATCAACTATTTACACTCTTTTGTATTTCAAATGTATAAATTAAAACAAATATATGTATAATAAATTTAATATCAAAATATTGAATTTTATTCAGCTATCTACACATTTAAAATATTTTTGACGAAAAAAATAAAAATAAATGCTTTGGAGATAAAACCTTTATTAATAATTACATTTTAAATATATAAATACCTTAAATAATATGTGATTACACAAACTAAGAAAAATAATCTAATTACTAGCAAAAAGCATTCAGTAAGACATATATTTTTAATGTATTATTTTTAGTTTTGTTTTACTAAATAAATTACATAATATGATATTTCATGAAAAGGCAAAATAGTTCTTTTTTTGGAGTCATATATTTTCACACTTAAATACAAAGTACTGTTATAATATATTAGATTATTGGTTACCATAAATGATTTTTGTTGTGATTTTTTCACAAAAATTTGTAAGTAATAATAACACCATCATAAAAAATAAATACTTCTTTGTTTGTTCAAAACTAAAATTAATAGGGATTGTAATTATAATATTACCACTTGAAGTTCAAAATATTTATAAATGGTTTAATAGAAATGTATCCATTTAGTCTGATAAAGATATATAAGAATATGAAATGCTTGTTATAACAAATAAAAAATACTAGGTAATTTCGACTATATGGCATTGAAGATATACTTCTTAGAATTATAAAATTTAAATTAGTTACTGCATAACAATGAAAGGTGAACATATAAATTATATATATAACAAAAATGATTATCACTTTTGGCAAACTAAATAATCAGTTTATTTTGATGTTATTAGGCATCAGAAAAAACCACAATATTACTCTATAGCTAAATGGATTCATAATCATGTTGCATAAACTTTGAACATAATTTCTACAAATAATGACATAAGATTAATTTCAGAATATATTGAATAATATCAATACTATGTCAGTTTTCAACTTGAAAACAATATATTTTATAATCTGTAAGAATATATTTTGTATTGGAATCTAAATCATGTATAAAACATTCCTCTGATATTTTATTTATTTATTTATTTTTACTATAATATGTGCATATAGTGTACAAATGCTTGATTTTTCTTTATATATTTGATTATGTGTGTATTGTTTTAGCAATATATACAATAATAGGTACATATATTTTCTTGAAAATACTTTTCTAATCGATATTATTTGTAATTTTATCTTTTATTTCAAAAAACCAAATCAGTAATATGAAATCATATATAATACACAATACAAACATTTGTATGTTTTTTCAAAAGCTTTCACGATTATATATATATATATATATACAATTTATATGCTAATTCTAAACTCATGCTTTCTATAATTTATATTTTATTTATTAATTTAAAAATATAAGACAAATTAGTTTTTATAATACAAATATCAAATGTTTATAAAACATGAATTATACACAAATATAATTATCAAAAATAAAATTATATCAAATGATTCGTAATTATCAAATGATTAAAGTATTTTTTTGTAGTATAAATTTAATAAGATGTTTCAAATTTTGTGGACTCAATTTCAGACTTTATAAAGATTTTTTTATTAGTTGAATTAACTTATTGCAAATGCTCTATTCAAAAATTTGTTGGATAATCCACTAAATAATTGAATACTAATATGTGTTGACTATTTTGCTATTAATAAATTTTTAACTAATTATTTAAAAAATATTAAACCGCAGAGCGTTTAATCATTTGATTTTTGATTAAAATTAGATTTTAAGATGTAGATTTTACGTTATGTATCGGATCTTGTCGTTCTAATAGTGGAGAAAAAATATTCATACTCATTTCAATAAGATTTTGTATGTTTTAAACAAACTTACAAAACAATATAATATCCAAAAATATCATTATATAAAATACTATAAAATCAAGTAAAGCATAAAAATATTCTAAAAGTAAGATTTATACATTTGTTTGTGAAATCTTATAGAAACATAATATTTTTAGTTACAAACCTTATTTCCAATATTTTAATTTTGTAGAAATTTTATGGTTTTATAAAGAAACTTGTAAAGACCTATAAGCCTAGAACTAATCCGTTATATTAGAAGGCTAGCTAGAGATTATTCATTTGTACCTCGTTATAAAACCATATATAAATTATATCATAAAACCAAGCGAAATTTAAACTTCATTTATCTAAACTCTTTCAAACGCTCATCGAAATTGAGATTTGTGTGGATCTTTGGAAAAAGAAACAGAAAAAATAATTGAATGCGTAAAGTAATTGTATGCAGAAAAAAAAGCAATGTCAATACAGTCTCTCTTTCAATAACGACCAAATGATTCCTATTGCGCCAAAGTTAAGAGTTAGAGAGTGAGTGCGGTTCGAGCCATAGATAAAGCGCCTTCATAGGATTGGTTTCCACCAATAAAACCACTCATGTGGACAAAGACACAACCGGGAATCTCAGCAGCTTTAGAGAGTTCCTCATCCCTAAGGCCTCTCCATTTTTCAGGCAGTGGCTTTCGGTTCTCAAACCTGTCTGGTGCAACCGCCACTGCTTGAACTCTCCACGAGTTCCCTCGCTCATCCTGTTTTTACATTTTAAACCAATTTTAGAGATCTATTATTTGATGATGGTTACTATATTAAAGGTGTACCTGGTAGATGACGTATTTGATGAGGGGTTCAATCTTCAGTTCTTGCTCAAGCTCAAACAAATGAAGCTTCCACTGCTCACCAGCAAACCAGACTTTAGTAGACTCAAATAGTACTTGTATTGAGAATAGGAACAGAGTATCGAAACACTTACAGGGCAAAATTTATTCAATATCATGATCTCACCACTGGGGTCTGTCTTAAATCTTTCCTCAAGACACTGAATCACAATTGATCGAGCTGGTAACCATGATCTTGCATGAAACTGGATACTCTACAAAACATGTACAAGATGCCACCGTAAGCTTATATTTGTTTGAGAAAAATGTTATGTCATAAAGAAACTACCATTGCAATGGAGATAGAAACTAGAAGCACACAATGTTATCTAAAAGAGATCTTACTTCAAGGAATTCTTTTCCAGCCAGAGCCATTGCATGTTGGAAAGCCTCATTCTCCTTCTCTTGTGACTGGTCAGGGTCAATCCAATCCAGATTTAATCTTCCAACCCTTGAAGACAGGTGTGTGTTGTTCACGTACCTTGGAGGCTTATCAGTATCATACCGGTTTATTCCATTGTCCACAGCATCAATTGCCTATAAAAATTAAGAACATAAGTCACTGAGACAAAAATCAATGAAAAATATAGAGTAAATCATTTGTACATACAATACACCTAGATCCTAGAACTAGTAAACACATGCACTAATGCCTAGAGTATAAGCCAAGACTGATAGCTTGAAACTGATACTGGGTTGGAATGGATGATCTGCAATTACCTCCATGAAGCTCTTATAGACAGCTAAAAACAATCGAAGAACATCTGGGTGATCTTGATCAACATTCAGTTCCTTAGCTATGATCTCCTTTCCAAAGTGCTTTAGTAAAAATAAAACAACAACACTCAAACTTTATCAGTGACATCTTTCATAGAAATCTCACCGAAAATGAAGAGAAAACACTATAGTGTAAGATTACCTTGTAAACTAAACCAGCACTACTGAGCTTAGTGTTGAAGCCATGTCCAAACACCTCTTCGAACCCTTTTTGATGATGATCATAGCAGTCATGCTCCGGATCATAAACACCTCCAACATCAAGCACTGCATCAAGTTCTGCCAATATCTGCAAAAACTACATCAATAATCTCTACACGTAGCATACAGAAACATAGCATTGACATTCGAATTACAACGAACATTTAAGCCCGATTTACATTATAAACCCTCAATTCCAAAAATAAGTAGTCAATTTCTAGCAACTAAACAATATCTCCATACCCATTACCTAAGCCAGAGCTAGTTCACAAATATATGAAGCTCGAGAGAGTCGAAGATTTGTTAGTTACCTTAGGGTCACGAGTACGGACGATATCAGCGCCGGAGAACTTGTCAACGAGACGAATCATGAAGCAACCAAGAGCTTCGTCGCAGTGAAAGCTTCCATTATGAGTACCAACTTTCTTAACGGAAACCTCGGAAGGAGAAGGAGGGGTAGCAGTAGAGTAAACCCTAACGACACTAGAGGGAGCCATTGATGCTAGGAGAGGAGGAAGACGAGGAGGGAACGACAAGTTTCTGATTAAACCTTTCGTTACCGGAAACATTACGAAAATGATTAATGTCAAATGGGCCTCTTCTACTTTTTATACGCTGCATAAAAAATATGGGCCCATGGGCCTCAATCTCTTCTCGACATGACGGCTTGTATTTCATGTTTCCGTTTGAGAATTTACCATTCGGGTAGACAAAAACGGATATTTCTTTTTGTCGTCTATATGAATTCGGATAAATGAATTAACAAAGCTAAGAGCTAAGCTCTGTTACATATTTCATTTATTTCTCTCTTCGTGTCTTTTGGGATTTCTTCTAGTTTTGATCGTCACTGTCTTTCTCCTTCTATGCACAAAAAAACGGAGTCAAGAATCAAATTATGAATCGAAACTTGAATGTCTCTTCTTCTTCTTTGCTATATTACTGAAGATACTCAAGTTACCTTGGAATGTTTGTCGAAATGTAATCTTTTGTTTACTGAAAACTTTTTTCAGATGTACTGTCTCTGAAGAAACGGAGCGTTTGAACATCACCATTTGCGATGCTTGCTTCAAGCTACAAAGAAACGATAAGAGAAGAAAAACAAAGTGAGTTGCAAATCAGAGGTTTCAGAAAAATTTGAAAGAGATGGAGAATTGGGAACCTGAACATGAATGATGCCCAAGACAATGCTTGTAATGGGCAACCAGCTCTCTTCTGGAGGAATCGATAGATTTGAACTGCAAATTTGCATTTTAACAAAGAAGATAATTAGAGGAATCAAAGACTCTGCTAGTTGCATATGAATGAATAAGTAACATTAGAAGAAGAGTTGAGTGAGATTGATATTTGATTTGAATGGTAAATACCTGATATAGGGGAGAATATAAACAAGAGCATATACAGCGTAACGCGATTTTCCAGTATCAAGCCAAGCGAACACCCAACTCTGATTCAATTTGTTTTAAGGCTTCAAAAAATACAAATAATTAGATAATTAAGGAACCAGCCAATTGAAGTAAGGGATAAAGCTGATGATTCCAATGGCTGCTAATCACATATCTGTTGATACAATCGCTGAATTCTCGTCATCTCCCTCCTCATCGTTGAAACAAATGAACTCAGTATGCAAGCGCCAATTGCCGTCGCGAGTGGCGCGTCCTGTGAAAACTCCGCTCTGCATATTCCTTGCTCAATCTTCTTCCTACATAGCTGACCAAAATAAGAAGAGAAAATGAACATCTTGTTGGCATTACTATCTTGATATTCACTGTATGAGATTGGTAGCTTTAATCGATCGCCTTATTAGGGTTCCGTAGTGAATTGACTAGAGGAAGCGAGGTTGGAGATGAAGAAGAAGAAGAAGAAGAAGAAGAAGAAAGTAGCCGGGTTTTGGTGTTCAGAGAAGCCGATGATGGAAGCCCGCAAGTCGAGAGACAAGACAAAGACGCTATTATTTTTGAGCTTCGAGCTCAGTAGATCGACCGGAAAGCGACATCGATTACGAGGAAGAAAGAGAGCCGAAATTCAAATGGGCCCGTTTAGCTTTCACATCTATGGGCTCGTAGCCCAACATCTTTAATTTTCACTAGATCCTAGATTCCTAGTACATATCGAGTTCCACAATAGCGTCTAGTTGCGAAAATAACGAAAAATATCATTCTATGTATTATAATCCAATTTAGAACTCGGGGGCATACTTCATATTTTTATGATTCGATGAACACAAATACAGGTAAAACGTAATTGTAATGTCCAAGAATATAAAAAAGAGGTACGTTTGAAAATGAAAATTATGCAACAAAAATATTTGCTAACATGATACATCACAGAACTAAGAATAAAACAGGAAAAATAATCAAGTAAGCAAGTATTAACCGGTGATAATACCGGCTAAAACATCACTCTTCTCTCTAGCATAAATTGTATAAACCAAACGGATCGCATCTAGCCATCCATCTAATGACTCCCATGAATCCGCTACCTGTTTTGCAATTCCATTTTTCATTCCGGTTAATTTCACCACATCAAAATCAAAACCAAACCAAACCAATAATCCAAACTATATCCAGTTTCAACCAAACATCAGGATTCAGTACAATAGACTTACCAAGAAAACTGGGCCCTCAACTGTATCAATGCACAGACCAGCACCAGGTGGTAGAGTGAGATCAGCACAAGGCGTCACTGACACTATCTCTGCAATATTCACTTTTATTGTCTTCCTCTCCACGCTTGTGCTCATTGTCTCTGTTTTTCCAGACAGATTTCGACCCATCTCTCGTGGTTCAGGTTTTAGTACCTACACACCACCGGGTTATACACTGACTTTGAAACTTTATTGAGACATTTTCATCTATCATCTTTTGGTGTTATCTCATCCTTATTCAACATTAATTAGTCAGTTCTAAGAAACTTAAAATGAGGGTACCTGTAGAAGCCGCTCGTGATTGAGTTCAAACTCCGTGCGTTTCCAATCACTATGAGGAGCGAGTGAGTTGCCCACAGGTGGTGCGGTTAGATATCCAACTTTAAGATGCGGTAGAGGTAGCTGTTGTAACAAATTCCATTAACTCTTTGGTCATTTCCACATATAAAATCAACTTGAACCTGTGTAGTGAATGGGGCGTACCATGGAACGAACGAGTCTCAAAGCACTGCTGTAAACCTAGACCAGGAAAAGGATCAGCCTAACCCAATGAAGTTGAAACCATAAATCTAAGTCTGGCACTCAATCTTATCTTATAGATATAGGACTAAAACATCTTTGGTTCCAGCACGATATGGAGATGATAGACTTACCGAATAACTTGGCTTCAACGAATGAGCTGCAGCAATGTAGATAGCAGATTGGCTGTATAACTCACCGGGAGGCATGTCTTTGCCGTTCCCTGAACCCCCAGTTCGAAGTGTGTCTTCTGCTAATCCATACTGTATATGTATTATACAGAGTGGTTAATTCAACAGATTAAAATCATTATCTGCATGTAAAGGATTGTCAACCATTACTTACCAGAACAGTTCCAAGGTTGTATATGGCTCGATGGAAATCAAATTGTAGCCTGATTGCGGCCCGAAACTGTATGTTAAAAAAGAGTGAAACGGGACAATAAGAAATCCATTATGCATATCAAATGCAACGCTTATGTTACTCAGAAAAATAAATAAGCACCTTGCTGATTGCTGTCCTGACGACTCTTTCCTTCTCCCTAGCAGGAACAATTTGACTGAGTTCCTAATGAAAAATCCACGGAAAACTCTTAAGTTTTACCATCATAAATTTTAAAAACAGGCACTTTTTTTCGTAACAACATATCATGGAAATAAACACATGTCACACAGTTACCTGCAACGCCAGTCCCCAGTTGTTTAATGCCTGCAGTAATTGATATATCAGATCATCTGAAGACAACAATAGAGAACTAACCAATTGATGACACAAGATTATAAAGAACATCGTTCAGCTGACAAAGGTTTGGTTTTGAAGAGACAGTACTGTGAAGTTTGTACAACAGATGAAATAGATAAATGACCATACCTGGGAACTATTCCAGTTGAGCTGGACTGCTTTTTCATAGTTATTAGTTGCCTGGAATCACAAAACAGAACAGATACTTATTTAATATCAGAAATTGAGACCACACTAGAATAACTTCTAGTTTTCACTTTTAATCGTATAAGGTCCTGTCAGTCCTAATATCATATGCAATATTGATTACTTGTTCCCACAGTTCTTCAGCTTCCTTTGTGCGACCTCGCATCTTTGCCCTATCAGAGATTGCAATAGCCCAATTGTAGTAAGCCTGTCAAAAAAGTACACAAGCCATACATTAAAGTTGAAGCCATTTTTGAGCTTAAAATAACAATTATCTAGGTTATGATTGTGAAAACCATTATATTTTGTTTCCTGTTAAATAAAACTAACAGATCTAGAAATTCTATTAATACATACATCATAAAGTGTCGGGCAGAGACGGGTTGCCTCATCGTACTTCTTACAAGCTTCCTCGAGCAAATCATCTTTCGAAGGTGAAACAGAATCTGCGCTAACATTATCAGCACTTTCCTGTGAAGAAAATATGGCAAGTGATGAATTCAGGAGATACACCCAGTAAAAGCATATGAACGAAAATGTTATGATGTCCCCGAAGACAGACACTTCTAAGCTCGTTAGAAATAGTTAAATCTCATGGCTAATGTTTATGAACTTTTAATGTATGTTTCAGCTTATTCATTTAGTTTTCAGTTCTTTCCTTCAACACTTGCAAGTAAGTTCTAGGCCAATCAAATTCACCTCTTGAATTATTTCCAAGTGAATTTGTCCAAGCCAATCACATATAAGGGAGAGGATGAGGGACATAAAAGGGATAGAAAAAGAGAACTGCTCAACCCTAGACTAAAAGAAAACAAACCTGTAGAATAAGTGCCCAGTTGTATAATGCATCATGATCTTCAGGATTCCTCTCTATCGCACTAGCATACCTACAGAGTTGCAGCTTATAACTTCAGCACACCGAAAGAGCAGAAACATTAGATATTAAACTTTCCAATGAGCAATAAGCTCAATGAAACTATTTTACTAATCCTTGGTGTCTATGAAACCTGACTTCATAGAGGGCATAAGTTCCAAACATATTACAATCTAATTCAGTGGTCAATCAACTAACTTTGAAACAAAGCATGATTCCATTAATCAAAAAATGAAAAGTAATACATACTTCCGGGCAGCAAATGCAAGAACACGCTGGCGAGATCGTCCCTCTTCGTCGTTAACTTGGATCCTATTAATCAGATCCATAGCAGGATTGTTCTCAGCTGGTTGAGAAGCACTTTCTCGACTGAACAAAATCAGAAGACAAACCACAAACAAAAGTTAACCAAATTCCGAAGAGTGGTGATGACATGATCAAGTTCAAATTACGCATTTTGAACTCAGATTAGCTGAACAAACCCAAAATGGTTGGAAATTAAAAAAAAAAAAAAGAAACCTAAAGGGAGAAACAGCGCTGTGAGGAGTCCCATCTCCTTCATCGCTTTTTAATTCGCTTAGCAACTCTCTCATGGTAAATGTCTTGTTGCCTTCATCTTCCTTCTTGAGAACAGACTGGGATTGTTGATCAATAGGAGATCCCTGATCGGCCACTGGAGACCTGATTGGAGTCTCCTTGGATCGTCCCGGCGACAGATCCACATCGTTCAACTCCAGTTTCGCATCGGTTACCACAGGTTGTACTTCCTCTGGCTTAGCATCTGTTACCTCAGATTGTACTTCCTCCGGTTTTTCACCGGCTGTTTCCGATTGTACTTCCTCCGGCGTCGCATCTTTTTCTATTTCCGGACTTTCCGGTGTATGATTGGCCTCCGTTGGGAGTTGGGGATCAAGTGGATCCGTAGTCGGATGTTGCTCGGTTTCGGATTCACCTGGTGCCACTCCATTAAGCAATTGAGGCTCTTCAATGGTATCCGCCATAAGAGAAGTTGCAGTATCTTACAGTCCGAGACTGATCAGAAAATAAATCTATTCTCTGCAGAACGAAGAAGAGAGATAGTCAGAGAGATCTGATTTTCTGAAAACTGAAACGAAGAATGGTTTGTTACAAGTATACCTCTAGCTCCATTAGAGGCTCTTGAACCCAGATAAATTCAAACCTCTCTATTTCTTTCAGCAGGTTCACTTTTTTTCCTAACTTTTCGGGTCGATTGTCTCCTTATAAGTAGCGATAAGAATATTCCAAGACATGGATGCAGACGTTTTGAAGCGTTTTTATGACAATGAATTTCTTCACATTTTATGTAACAACAATAACAAAGAGTGCAACAAGAAAAGTGATAGAAAAAAGACTGAGATTATCAAGTCTTAGATCTTATCGTGAAGATTGACGACCAAGTCATGAGCATCGTCTAGAAGTCTCCAAACATCAAGATGACCAGCCATGCTGTTACATTCCTTCATTATCTCATCCATCCCACTGTATCTCTCTATGATCGTTTTTCTCCTCTGCAACACGCTAGCCGCTATCGCATAAAGCAACAAATCTTCCGTTGGTGGTGCTCGTAACCGGATTCTCCCCCAAGTCGCCTTTGCAATCCCAGTTCGTATTGCAGCTTGATCTGCCCACATTACTTCCCAGAGACACAGCGTCTGCTCAAATGTTAGTTCTCGTCTGAACAGAACCACAACCATACGGTATACAAAGAAGCAGTCTTCTGCTTCAAGGTTCTCCAAGTGTCTGTACAAACGAATGTCTTTGAATTTTATGATTTTCGAAACCATTGAGAGCTGTCGCCTGATTCCAACCTCGTCTAGCCGGAAATTATGCCGTGCTTTACTCATGAACCCAACAAAGCACCAGAATGCTAAAACGTCGTCTTCAATCACTGCGATTAAAGGAGATAGTAAGTCGCTCATTCCTTGACAGTAACCGATTTCAGGGTCATAGACTGCGTATGCTTCAAGGATCCCGACCAGCCGGGCTGCGTGGAATATCCGACAGGGCTCCAAGTGGTCATAGTCATTGAGACCAACCTGTATGGCTATCCCCCGGGCTTTTGTTTCAGATACAGCAGCTTGAGATGGTGAGTAGGGCACCCACTCGTCATTTGCTCTAACAGCATCCAGGCGGATAATTCTTTGCCATGTTGAAATAAAATCCTCATCTGCCGCCTGAGATTTTGGCTTTGATGATGGAGACGAATTGTCTTTTTCGTGGTTAGCAGTATCATGGCTTTCTGCTTCTTCATTAGCTAGAAGAGGTAAAGTCTCGGTTTCTTCACAGTTAGTTGAGTTTGCAGTATCGTGGCTTTCTGCTTCTTCATTAGCTAGAAGAGGTGAAGTCTTGGTTTCTTCACGGTTAGTTGAGTTTGCAGTATCGTGGCTTTCTGCTTCTTCAGTAGCTAGAAGAGGTGAAGTCTCAGTTTCTTCAGGTTTGGTTGAGCCTGCGTCATTAGCAGCAGTATCTTCAGCCGTGACATCGCTCTTTTCACAATCCCCATCCTTTAGAATTGATTCAGAATTCAATTTCTCTGATTCTTCTACAGAGATGGACCTTGGGGAACTATCGACTTCTTCAACATCATGGGAATCAAGAACCTGACTGTCTTCCGTGTTGCTGCCCTGAGCAGTTTGCTTCGGCTCGCCACCACTTTCATACCGTTCATGAATCTCGCGACACTGTCTCCGCAGATTTTCATATTCTTTCCTGCAGGATATACAGATATATAAGAAGTTACTTACAAGCTGACACGAAACTGAGTTCCTAAACTAGTACTTCTCATTCCTAGATTTATCAACACATTGAGCAAGTTAATAACTAACTGCCATCTAACAAGAACTGAGAGAGATGGGAAATGTGATATTGATTGAAAGTTGAGAAGCTATAAAACTCTCCACAAGTATAAGGAAACGTACTGTTTCTGCTGTCGTATAGAATCTCTTTCTTCTTTGGTGCTATTTAAGTCATACCTGTGACAGGTACGTAGAATAAGGTTACATTGTGTCCAGATGATAAAGAGTACTAATAACTTACGCGGGGTTCGTTAGCAAAGTACACAAAAATGTCAAGACATGGCTGGTGGAGTTTTGGTATGCCGAAGCTTGGACTAATCTTATAAATCTCTAGGATGAAAAACATGATGGCAACTCTCTAATTTGAATCTCCTTACTCTTAGTTAATGAATGGTTTACTGCTGTGCTATTTATTCAACCTTAAATCCTATATAACATCAATAGCCAACCCCAAAGAAATTCTACAGTTCAACATTTAGAACATGCATGAGTTACGAACCAAAGGCCAAAACAAAAAAATCCCCATGTTAGCGGCAAAATATCTACACTCAGCATTAGGTACGTAAAACAAGAAGCAGTGACAAAGATATTTATCCTTACACTCCAAGGAGGAATGGCCAAACTTCTGGTCTGATGCTTGGATCCACACCCTGAAAACAAAGCGAAGAATCAATATCAAAGGCATGATGAGACAATTTGGTAAAAATAAGAGTGAAAAAAATTATTTTATCCTGCAACATTCATTGGAGTTCTTTTTTTGTGTAGCAACATACCCCACTGCGAACTTTCTTCAGAAATTTAACACCTCCATCACTGAGTCGCCCTTCCTCTGTGAAAAAGGTATTCCACTGTTTAGGTTGAAGAGCATGCTTTCTTCTCCTCAGTGACCAAGGTGATCCACTTCTGAAGAAAAGGATAAGCAGAAAATGAGCAATTTTATCCAGTAAATGTAAAAACAAAAATATTGCATATAACTAAACGTGGTGATACAAAATATTCTACAGACAAATACGACAGGCTAAACCAAAATGTTAAAAGAAAGTATCAATGGAGTTCAAAGAAAGTATCAATGGAGTTCAAAGGCACATCAGAAGGCCTAAGAAGCTAAGCCACTTCATCATTAAAGTTATACGGAAACAGCGCAAGCACAACCAAGATTTGTAAGAAATTTAAAAGCACCAGAAGACAACCCAACAAACAACCTAAAAGTAAATATTAATTATTTAGTTACATTCTTCTTTCATATATACTATACCAAAAAGCGTTGGTTATTGTTGACTCAAAACCATAAATGTATCAGAGGACATATATACTTCAGAGAGTCTTACAAGGCAGGAAGAGGTAGTGGTATTCCGATTTAACTATCATTGGCACAAGAACTCAATGAAGATAATATAATAAACAAAGGATTCTTGAGTAAAATAAAGATAGGGATCTATAGTCTCAATGTTGCAACTATAAGAAGAAGGCTTACTGAAATGGAAAATCAGGGATCAGCGAGAAACTGATGAGAGTAACAAAGAAGCCATTACAAATAGAACCGATCAAATCTATGTGTACCATATGACAACTTAACTAAGCGTGCAAAAAGTAGTGGAACGATCTCTACTTCTTTGCTTTAAAGATATTCATTAGAACCTAATCAGATCTTTGGTGTATGTATATATTATACCTACGGGAGTAGACGACGGTGAAAGCGACGGCCATACCGGCCATGACGGTGACTGCGACAGCTAAACCAACATTGGAAGGACCAACAGCCGACGACCATAATCCAACGGAGTAACCATTTCTCGCGGCGCCACCGCCGTTGCTACCATCGGCAAAGGCGATCCAAATCCCGCCGAAGATCAGCGAGAAGAAGACCTTCGTCAATCGTAGTCGTCCGACCATCATCATCCCAAACTAGGGATTTTGCTCACTTTTTCCAAGATTTCTGATCCTCAAGAGTACTCATACCAATTTGCTAAGTTTGTTAAAATGAATGACATTAATTATTGCAAAAGTCGACGGTCGTTGCTACCAAATTGGGCCCACTTATATTATGGGCCTTCATTCAGTTGGGTCATAACTATCTTCTCTTTTTTTTTTTCTTCTTCTCATCATCATCAATTCATCATCAAAATCTTGTAATAACAAAATAAAATGAAATTAGAATCTCTTTCACAGACAAAAGACTTTCCTTTTTGCTTTAGTCATATCGTTCTCAAGCACGTGAATCATCGATCAGCTTCTTTGTTCTATTCTTTCACTCAAAACTTTTAGTAAATAATTTACGTTTCAATTGTAAGAAAAACGAAAGAATCATTCTTTTGTGAGGTAAATATTACAGAATTAGAAACAAAAATCACAATATCCATGACGATTTCAGTATTATTTTACCCCCACCACATTGAGTTTATTCTTCAAAAATTGAAAAATAAAAATAATAGTTGTTGTTTGACAAAAAAAAATCAATCGAAGGGCTGAAATTTCCAGGCAGATGCAGTCAAAAGAGATAGATCCTTCCAACCGAGACGGAGGGTTCCATTTTCTTCGACTAAAGTGTATCCATGCCAAGGCAACATACCCAACAACAAACCCGCTTGGGTCGCCGGGTTACCCCGAAGAGAAACGGGTCTAAACCCGACCCGATTAAGCTCATCTTTCCACTTCATCCTCCTCCTTCTTCCTCCGTGCGCCACAATGTTCCTTATCTCCGTCGCCAAAACAAGCTGCTCCACCGTAAATCTCTCTCCACTCTCCTCACTCAATCCCTCTCCAAGCGCGTCGAACAATGCGCTGTAATAATGCAACGCCTCCACGAATCTCCCTAGAAAGCTTCCTCCATCGTCGTTGCTCAATTCTTGCTCCACCACCGTTATCAGATTCGGTTTCAACCTCCGTAGAATCTCCAGTGTCTCGAGATCGTTTCCGGTGACGTCGTATATCCGGTGCTGCATCCAGTGAACCATCACAGCTTCGCCTTGTCTCGTCCCGAGTTGACTAGGATCGACTAGGTTTCCGATTTTGCCTTCAATTGGATGAAACTCGAACGGGAGGTTCAAAGAGGTTGCGAAATCAGCAAGTCTCCGGCCAGTCGAAGCGAGAAGATCAGATGACGAGCCAAACCCGGTGATTCGAATTGATCGGAGTTTTTGAGGACGTGAAGCGAGGATGTGAAACAGAGCCGGCCATTGAAGACCTTGCATGACGTCGAGGTCGATGATGTGAACAGAATCTTCACCATCAAGCGCCTGAAAAATCGCTTGATTGGCCGTGAAGTGGGAGAATTTAATGAGAGGACTCACGGAGTTGAAAGTCTGCAAGGCGGAGAAGATTTTCTGAGTGTGAAGAAGAGTGAGTTGGTTGTGAAAGAGTGGAGTAGACGCAAGGGCGAGGTAAGAGCTAATAACGCGAGTCTGTAACGCCTGTGCGAAGTAAGCAACGACTCGTTCCGGTGAGGAACCAAACGGAGAAGAGATCTCGGAGATTTCTGTTAAGAGTGTTGAAGCATGAAGGAGATGATCGGAAGCGACGTATTCGGCGCATTGTAAGAGTAGACTAAGGAGTTTGATAGGACCGGCGTCGTTTTGGATTGTATCGTCGGAGAAGTGGACGTCGAGACGGCGTTTAGCGGCGGAAGAAGGGAAATCGCTGTCGATACGTTTAGCAGTCATGGGGAAATGTTAAGAGAAGAATCATTGAAGAGAGAAGAGGAAGAAGAAGAAAAGTGAAAAAGGAAAGATTCGAAAGGAGAAAGGGTTTGAGAGAGTAATGACAGAAATTTTGAGAGTGAAGACAATTTTGTATTTTGGATAGTTATGTTTCTCCTAAAAGATTTTTATCTTTTTGTCTTTTTCTTATGGATTCATCATCACCTAGGGATTCAAACTCAAGAACAATGTGGATTGTATTTGCTTAAAAAGTGAAGGAAACCAAATTGCAGAAGACAAATCAAATCCTATTCTTAAAACGATAGGGATGAGTTCGGAATAGGCAGCCTATATTTGTTCCCTACAAGATAAAAAAAAAATGAGCTCGCCTGAAGCCCAAAGGCCCATTAATGTACATACACAATCGCAAGAGCTTAATTTTCCTCTTAATCTTACCTTCCAGAATAAAATATCCAAGTAGATCAATGAGGATGTTCACGAACAAGTCCTCTTGGTATTTCTATAAAATATGCTTCGTTCCTCTACTTGGCCCCTATGGCTCTAATGATTTTTTGACACTATTAAAGAGTTACACATACGTTGCCAAATAGACTAATCCCTAACCAAAATTGAGTCTACACAAAAGAATAATATGTCAGATCAAGAAGAAGCGATTCTCCTTCTCTTGTGTTGATTCTCCTCCCCACGTGCTTGAGATTGACATGCCAAAATTATTGAGAGACAGACAAATAAAATTGTGTATATCTCTTTATATACAACTTAAGTTAAGTAACAAACTAAAAAGAGCCACATTAATCTATTCCCAATCAACATTTTGTTATTGCATTTTCAGATATGATTTATTTGATGAATGATTCTTAAAATCTATTATTTTTTAATTTACTTTCCACTAAATTATGGATTTTCAAAAGATGAATATCCTAATGCAATTTTTGTACAATGATTTAAATGAGAAAATCTGCCACTCTCTCTAAGTTTATAACTATCTTTCTCTTTTATTCTCGTTTGAATTTCAAAGAAAACATTGAAACTTCTTATAACACCAAAGACAAGTAAAGAAATTGTCGAAAATTGTTACAAGAGTTTTTAATTTTTTTTAAACTGAATATTCCATAATAGAAATATTTGTGTATTACGCATAACTTGATAAAATAGATTAAAAAAATTGTTTAATGTCAAAGAATATATAAAAGTAATTAACACTTTATTTATAAGAAAATGACAAATTAAATACCTAGAAAATCTATGTCATGTTTGAGAAATTTTCTGTTTGGATGATTGTCTACACTCAGAAAATATTGACGAGCACAACACCTAGTATACATCCCAAACAGGGAAACCCAAACAAGATATAAACCAGACCGGTGATGCAGAGAATCATGCTCAATTGAGCATACATTGCTAAGACAACAAAATTAGGAGCTCTAACCCTTACGATTGGTGGCAAATACTACAAAGGAGAGCGAAGTATAACCAGAGATTATAACCACAACATCGTCATTTAAATATGTTTTTGCATGTCTCGCGCAAAAATACAAACAATGTCGCAAGAGACTTGTAAAAAACCCTTTTTCAAATTCTACGCTATTCAAAAAAGCCATTTGGGAAAAAACAAAACGAGAGAATTAAGAATTGATTGAGACTTAAATTGTATGTAGATTTTATAGGGGTTCTAGAACCATGTTTCCATTCTTGGCACGTCATCAACACTTCAATGCCTCCAGAGCTACTCGTGAAATCCATAAAGCTGAATGTGAAAAATTGAATCTCATCATTCCGAAATCAAAATCCCAGCCTTGCGAACACCATCCTCCAAATTTGGTTTGCAAATTGATGACGAACGATGACGACATCAACGATGCTACTCTCCTCTCCGATTATTCACATTCCTATCCTTATTGGGCAATTTGGGCTAAAATATGTCATAAGTCAGAACAAAATACATTACACGTAAAAACTTGCATCAGTTTTCGCACTACACAAAAACACATACACATCTCTTTTTCTATGCACATGTAACTTAAACCTATTAACATACACAGTAACATATGAGTAAATAAACGCAGAACAAATAGATGAATTAACCAATCAAAGCACGATCTTTAAAATTCCTTAGCCGGCATACAGCTAGAGCTTCTAGTTCTAGATAGACCACCACCTTTTTCAGACTTAGTGGCTCCCACTATCTTCTTAGACCTCTTCTTCAGCATTTCCTTAACCGCTTCTGCTTCACTGCCTCCTCTCGTCACTGTTATTCATCTTCTCCATCTCCTCTTCCACAGCTTTTTCACAAATCAACTTCCCTGAGAATTTTGAACGTACTCGGTGTATATACTCCGGTGTACACTCTTCAGACATGCCACAACACTCACACTTTGCATCTTCAACTTCTGTTATCGCTGCTAATGACAACAACGTTGTTGCTGTTGCTGTTGGAGATGGTTCTTTTGTTAGAGTGTAAGTATTGTCTATAGATATTTGGTGCCAGATATCTGAAATCGTACGTTGAAGACCACCCATTATAATCGTCTCTTGTAAATTTGTTGTCTATATGAATGATATATTTGTGAATTTATGCTTACGTTATGAACCATAAACTAAACTATGATACTTTCATAGTTAAATTGTTAAATATTTAATCTTACTAAATATTTTTTGTTAAATTGTTAATTTTGGAAAAAGGTTATAATGACTCTTTTTCAATTTTGTGAGGTTAAATGATCATTTGATCCAATGTAACTATATAATATGGTATATCTGGTCTACCTGTTCCAACAAATTTTGGTCCAACTGTGTGTGATTTATATTTTTGGTTGGCCTGGTTCCTCTAACCAAAATTGATAACAATATATAATGAGCCATTTTAGTTATTATGCTCTGGGCCGAATGTGTTATGGCCCAATAATATCCAAGTCGGCCCACCATGATCAGAATAAATTATGTATCACTTTCCGAATTGTCTGGCAGAAGAGCATTTCATTTTCAGAACAAGACTTTTGATCATCACTTAATTCATGCTACTGATTCAACCACCCACCCATAATGACTTATTGACATAAGGCTACTCTACTGATTCAATATTATGATCATCACTGCAGAAAATGAAGATTGAGAGAGATTCATATATGAAGAAGGACTCCTCTCTCAAAGAAAGTCTGTTCAGGAAATACAGCGACTTTTCAGGGGATGCAAAGTCAGCTTGTGAATGTGAGCTAATAATAATGCCTGAAGCATTAACTCTCTGTAAATGAGTATTGTAAAATATACAGTATACTGTATAAATGTGAGGGTAAGAGAGAGAGACATGAAGTAAAGATGAGAGTGGCCAACACATTTGTCTCTTTCTCTCTCACTCTAATTCATCAAAATCCAAAGCTAATGATGTCCTAATAATTCACTTCTTTTGACCTATCATTCATCTATTTTGTGTCCTTTCTCAACTAATCTTTTGACTTTTTTGATCTCTATTCTTACTTTGACTTATTAACCATCATCCGAATGATTAATGGATCTCATTATATATTTACATTTTAAGGTTTTAGTAAGTGTAATAATTTAAAATCATTTAGGAAATTATTGTAAGACTCTTTTTACCATATATAAAGCTCGACACTGATAAAATACTTATAACCTGTATGCAATAGTGATATACATGTGAATGCATCATTACATTCAGAAAGGGAATTTAAAAAGAAGTGGAAATAAGTCATTATAATTTAATAATTATGAGTTTAGTATATAAGTTTACTTTTTAAAGACTTTTGTAACTTTTAAAAATTGCCTTTATGATATAGCTTTTGGTTATTATTTAAACAATCTTTCGCTAATAATATCTACCCTCATCTTTCTCTTCATCATTGCTTTCTCTTGTCTCCTCCTCTTTCACTTTTATTTTTCTTTATAAATTCAATTCATCTCTCTCTCTCTCTCTGTGAAAAGCTCGCTAGGGTTTTGTGAATGGAGTCCATGTTCTTCTTCTTCTTCTTCTAAGCTTTTTCTTTTGAGGGGAATGTTGTCTGGCACGAGGCCCTTAACTCATCAGATCGATGGATTAAAATAAGGTTAATGACGTCGGACCAGGCTTCATTCCTCCCAATCACATCGCTTCGATTCTTCCTTTTCAAGTCATCTCCAGGTAACCAGTCTCATTGATCATCTTTTCATTTTGTGGTTCATCTTCGTTTCTCTGAATTTCAATCCTATATATGGATGACTTTATAGAAATTAGGTCATCTTATCTATTTGGTGTTAGATCACCTAGCTCCATCAAAGTGATGGATGAGTTACATAGTTTAACTAATATATTAGGTTGCTACTTTATTTGGACTATTTAAGAAAGAAAGATCATAAGCAGTTTTGTATTATTAATGTATTCTTTATATTTACGTGGATGGAAAATAAATAAATTAATGGCATATTCATAAATATTTAGCAAACCGAATTCGATCCATATATATAATTCCGTTCAAATCAAACTAGTAAAATACATATCTTGTAAACAGATGATTAAATAACTAGTATTTTTTGTTGTTTATTGTTCCAGTTATTTATATATTTCCATATGCTACATTTACTCATTATATTGTTTCAAAAATATTTATGTATGTGGAAAGAAATAGAAAAAAGAAAGAGAATTGTGGGATGCTTTGCTTTAGTTGATGCTTACAAAAATGGACTTTTACTACAATTAATTATAAATGAATTCTCTTCTTTCTTTTTGTATTTGCAAGTTTTTACTTTATATCTTTTGGAAACTTGTGATTCACAAAGGTGAAACTACAGAATCGATCCTCTTTCACTCACTCTATAAAGTAATTCGAATGTTTGGTTCGTGTCTTCTAAAGGAAATTAAATAACAAAACAATAATAAGTAAATCCATTTAGATATGTATCGCCTTTATTTCTGAAGGTATATTACTTTTTATTACGTAATTATATGCTTCAAGATGCGACAAGTGCTCATGCAATGAAATAATGTAGAATCATATTCTGTTTTTAAAAAGGAAATTAATATGCTTAGGTTTTTGTAACTAGCAACACTTTCTTCAAAAACAAAAAAACAAAAAAATGGCGTTGTAGAATAGTAATGCTTGTAAATGTGGTAATTTAATGTGGTCCGGTTGAAGACAAAACAAATGAAGAACACATTTGTTAGCAATGATGTGTTTTAACATAGTTCTTTTTATAAAAAAAAACATAGCAATGAGTTAGTAGTAAAAATGTTGATACCATTTCCTTATAGTAATAAAAAACTTAAGTTAAGAATGGTTGTGTGTGGTGATTGCATTGAATAGGCTCTCATGGTCGACTATAGAGAGACGAGTGAATGAGTAAAGTAAGCCCACGTCTCATCATTTTATTTTATTTTTTCTTTACTTAAAACCCTATTTTCTTAATCATTTCTATAATGATTAATTTTCATATTTATAGACATGAACTATTATAAATACTAAGTTATATATAGAGTACATTACACATCTAAGTGGATCTACAGTAGGCTACATTCTTTCCTTAATTATTTCATTTTTAAAAAAAGTAGCTATAATATTTACAATTTCCTCGATCAGTGAACATTTAAAGCATGCAATATTTTAATCGACTACAGAAGGTAAGTATATCATTGGATTACAAATGGACCCTTAATCACTAATTTGTTGTAACACTCAAAACAATTTATTGGATTACAATCACACCAAAATTTTGTATACCAGAATACATATAATTTTGAAAGACTCTACAATAGATAAATACATACTCTAAATTTTCTCTTATAAAAAGAAAATACAAAAATTAGAGTCTTGACATTCTTTTCTTATGAAAAAAACTCTTCATTGAACAGAGAAACCGTATATATCTAACTTTCTTTGAAAGAAAAAAAAATATACTTAATAAAAAAGAGTTGAATGATAAATAATGTATATATTCATGAGTTATTAAGTTGAGAGTGGGAAGAAGTTTGCCAAATGAGCTCAAGCTCTCGAGCAAAGTCCTTTTGTCGGCCGACGACAATGGTGATGTGGTCTTTGTCAGGGATGACGTGGACATTGGCACGTGGCACTTTGCTTTGGAGACTGTAACTACACTCCACGGGAATAAGGTCGTCTTTGCCACCGTGGAATATGTTAACGTCACAGTCGATGTGGTCACGGACGTGGTCCAGATACGACTCGAGCTTGGCTCCTGACCCAAAGATGATGTTGTGTAATGTGTGCCACGATGCGTTATGTGTGTGACATAAAAATCCTTCTATCAAATATGTTCTCATCCTGCGCATACATTTAAAACAAAATTAATTAATGGTTAATATAATTTATCTATTAAGTGAAAATGAAAACTTTGTAAAACAGATTGAATTTTTTTTTGTTTGTTAAAAATAAAATTACAAGACTCGATCGAATTTTAAATTCTAAGTAATACTAATCCAAATGAAAAATGATACTATTCATGTATCTCACTTTATATGCTTAAAAATAGTAAAATGTTATGAATATTTGTGATATAAAAAGCCAAAATGGAATTAAATGGGGTCTAATAATGGAGGAGACACGGTCGATAGAAGTCGCTTTCTGTGTTTAAAGTCATTTTTTTTTTCTGGTTTTCATAATTGGATTCTCTCATATTTACTTCTTAATATGGTATCACATATTTTTGTAAGAAAAGGTGGACAAATCAAGGATTTATGTACTTCAAAAAAAAGTTACTGAGTGGTTGGTTCATTAAACGTATAGACTTTTTGGATAATTCGTTGTTCCCCAGACCGCATGCACCGTGGCCTTCGGGTCTGCTTTAGTTTTCAAATTACTGTTGTTGATGTAACAATTTTCTAATCTCTAATTTAGATCTAAACGTTATCATATTGGTCTTTATATTTGTTTAGGTTTCCATATATGACATATATATCATAAAGACAATTGTATGATATGTACCTGTTTAGTGTGAAGAGGCGAGTGATAAATTCAATCAAGCGATGGTTCTTGCAGAGGACAATGCCAACGGTGCGGCCTAAGTGCTCGTACCAGCTAGCCACTGATGCACCAAACTGCATCGGTGGCCAGACTTCCTTCCGAGCCACTTTCTTCATCACGTATTGCGCCGGTTGGACTCCCTTTGGCACCTTGTAATATGGCTGCCATTTTTTTATTTTAATTCAATTTGTTACTCAAAATATTCATTCGTTAATTACCACTAAAACATACTAAATTTATGATTGACTTACTGGAGCCAAAAGAGTGAGGGATTTGATAGCTCCAGGATGTTTTTTAGCAAGTGCAAGAGCCAAAATGCAACCTAAGGAATGAGCTACGATGTGGAACGATTTGAGCTTGAACTGAGAGATCACAGATTTCTCAATCATCACTAAATGTTCTCTTAATGTATATAAAGAGTCATTTGGCTTAGGACTTTTTCCATAACCCAAAAGATCGACTGCAATGAGCCTATAGTTGGATTTGGCTGAATCAGAGAAGTTTGGGAAGAGAGTCTCCGTCCAAAACGTTGATGATGATAAGAAACCATGTATAAACACTACGTTCTCTTGTACCTTTTTGTTATCTGCACAACACATGTACGTAAAAATATTCCAGTTATTCCTCAAAATAAATAAGAAACCTTTACTCTGTATATATCGGAAAATGACAATAATTTATATTAATGCATATATTAGTTTTAAATTATGTTGCGTAACCAATAAATAAATGATAAGCTGTAGTAGAATATAAATTAAAAAACCTTTGATGTTATATTTGTTTTTGTTTTTTGGTTAAAATATATTTTGTTGTTTAAGGCTAATTAATGTTAGCATTTTACAACAACAAACCCGCTTTAGATTTTTCACAAGCTTAAAATATTTTTTTTGTCAACAATTGGATAGACAAGACCTGATCTATAAGTGCAAGAATTTAATAATGTTTTCATATATATATATATATCTATCTATATATTTAATAGAAATAAAAGTAGGAAATGAATTCATTTATTTATTAACCTTTGGGTTGTTGAACATTGACAAAGAGAGAATCTTTATTGGAAGAAGAGAGCCAAGAAGTACAGAAATTGCAATGGCAATCAGACCATCTTGGAATTGCAGAAGATTTGTCAACCACAGTAGAATTCAAAGTCATTAGTCTCTTTTTACCATTATTATTAATCTTCTTCTTAGAGTCATCATGGTCACAAGATTCCACCACATTGCCTCTCATGAGCAAAGCCTTATAGTTAAAACATTTCACGGACCTCACGAGCTTAGAGAGCCTCATTGGAAGTGAAGGACCACGTGAGTAAAGAGTCTCTGAGATCTCATCGAAATGGATCTTAGTTTTTGTCAAAGACACAATATTTGAGAACTCTCCTCGTTCCGACACAATGATCTTTTTGGTCTTGGCATGAGCCTCTGGTGGAGAAGAGCAGTAGCAAGGCTTCCTCTCATTGGACTCTAAGAAGTAATCCAAAGTCTTGTAAGTAAAACAAAGGAAGAAATCGACAATGTCGAGAATAGAGAAGACAAAGAAGCCAACGGTGCGGTTGAGCCACCGTGTAATGGCCATGATCATGTAATTGTGGTGGTTATAATTTGTTGAGGAAATGTGTATGTTGAGAATGTATTATATAACTGATGAAGCAAGAGAGAGAGAAGATGACAGATATATGAATTTATTGTTTCATTTAACATAATTTGCTGTACATAGCGAGGAAATTGGGTGGAGGTTGAATCTTTGACCCTCTTATTTGAATTTCGCAAACCCTAATAACTTAGCTGTATAAAACTTTCATTATAATGTGGATTGTACTATGTTAATTTCTGGTTTGCAAGACTTTTGGAGTCTACTTTAGTACTCTATCAATTAACTATATGATGTTGAGTATTTGAAGTAGCACACAAATTAGGTCATTTAAAAATATTAATTATAATTTGAGTTTACATTGGTATCAAAAAAGTTTATACCATATAATAAAAGTCAGTGGATTATAAGCATATAATGGATAACGTACGTAGTAGCTAATCAGTCTTTCGTAGGAGTAATATCTTCATTATGGGTTTAATTAATTAGGCTACCACATCATCAGAATTATATTCACCTATCGCGACGTGATTGATTATTAAATTACATTTCATTAAATAATGAGTGATTCTGTTTCTTATATATTCTTTTCATTATGATAATCACATTGTACATTTAATCAAGTGGTTGAGTGTCATCTTTACTGCATATATAGTTTTAATATAGTTAGGAACAGAATTTCGTCAATCTATATTGTTAGACAAAAGAACAAGCTCTTGTGAAGTTGTAGACCAAAATTCTTTACTAATATAAGATATGAAACAAAGCATTTCATAATGTTGATTAGAAGTTTAAAGAAAAAATGGGTATGGATAGGTGTTAAGATCTATGTTGGGGAATATTTCTATACACAGTGACAGTGACAGTATCTAGGTGAGGGATTTTGAAACAGTCTAAGTAAATGTGGAGTAAAAAGAGAAATCAATAAATGAAATGACCAACAAAGTAATTGCAGTGTACCTTCTAAGAAGCATGTGGTATCTTTTTGAACAAGTCATATAATAGACGTAAGCAAGAGGACTGGTTCAAAAGTCTTAATTCGTAACGTACTCATATCATCATGAGCTTTTATATTTAACCAGTAGTAACGTCTCTTTCCGATCCTACCATCTTTAATTCGATCAATGTTCTCTTCTTACCAAGTCTTTCATATTTGGAGACTCACTGGTCGATGTTGGTAACAACAATTACATCTTCACATTAATTGTCTAAAGCTGACTCTTCTCCTTATGGCATCGACTTTGGACCTTCCAATGGCCTACCCACCGGACGATTCACTAATGGTCGCACCATTTCTGATATCATAGGTGATTCGTCTGTTCAATAGATAGACAATTATTTATATACATTTTCTATAAAGTTAGGCAGATAAAGTTGTATCCATATAGTATATAGCAGTCATTATAGAAGTGAAAACTGTACTCAAAACTATAGTAGTACGACTAGAAGATTTATCTCAAATTAATTAACTTCACCCTCTCAACTAGTATTGGCTATATTCATTCAGAAATATTTAAATCTAGTAGTACACAATTAATTAGGTACAGATTAGAAGCAAGTATTGATAAGTTGACTGGTCCTGAATTTTGTAAAGTCATCTTTAGACCGACAAATTAGTAAGTGTAATAAAAAATAATATTAATGGAGTGAGAAGTCAAAGGGGCTAATCCCATAAATGCAAACATTCATGGAGTTTGGTAAGCAGTTCTCTGTTTAATTTTACTAATTTGTAATTCAATGAACTCTTCTTAATCAGTTTTTAAGTTAATGCCACTCTGTGATTAAGCAATAGGATTAAAGTAAAACCTAATAATTAGGTGAAGCCTTGGGATCAAAAACAGCACCACCTCCATATCTGAAACCAAATAGTGAAGCAAACCCAATTCTCAATGGAATCAATCATGCTTCTGGTGCGGCTGGAATCTTGGACGACACTGGCCTCTTCTTCGTAAGCTCATCCTTTCTTTTCGTTTTTCAATTTTCAATAGATACTTAACGAATCTTTTTTAAAAAACAGTTAGGAAGAGTTTCACTGAGAGAACAAGTGAATAATTTTGAAAAGAGTAGAAATTATATGGTAAGTAAGATTGGTGAAATTGGAACAAAAGAGAGGTTGAAGTAGGCAATGTTCTCAATCACTATTGGATCAAATGATAAATTGAATTATATTCAACCATCAATACCTTTATTCTCTCAAGACAAGCTCCCCAATGATGTCTTACAAGATTCCATGATCTTCAATTTAATCACACATCTCAAGGTAATTATAATATTACATTATATATACAT
Organism: Lepidium didymum; assembly: GCA_963920545.1. Lineage (NCBI taxonomy): Eukaryota > Viridiplantae > Streptophyta > Magnoliopsida > Brassicales > Brassicaceae > Lepidium > Lepidium didymum. The sequence goes on along the minus strand of OY986980.1, from coordinate 20,694,189 downwards.
CAATTCATGATTCCGTTTAATCACTATTTTTGTTTACAGCATTTGCATCAATTAGGAGCTAGGAAATTTGTCGTGGTTGGAGTGAGACCACTCGGTTGCTTATCGTTTGCTCGTGCCTTGAATTTATTACCAGCCGGAAAATGCTCCGACCAAGTCGACCAAATTGTCCGAGGCTATAACATGAAGCTTAGACATTCACGTCGGACACTCAACAATGCGTTAAGAACCGAAGATCACAACACAACATTTGTCTATGCCAACTCTTATGACCTATTCTTGAAACTGGTTTCGAAATATCATCAATTTGGTAAGAGCTTTTGATTGATTCTCGCAGATTTTAATTATTAATTTGAATGTAACGTTTTGGAAGGGTTGGAGAACGCTGACAAACCCTGTTGTCGAGGATACTTTCCACCGTTTACGTGCTTTAAGAGACCAAACCAGAACTCGAGTCAAGTGGCCTGTGAGGACCGGTCCAAATATGTCTTTTGGGATGCATATCACCCAACCGAAGCTGCTAATCTCATTGTTGCCAAAGCACTTCTTGATGGCGATGCTACTGTTGCCACACCTTTCAACATCCGTTACCTTAATGATCTTTGATTATTTTCATAATCTTTGTGTGATTCATAACCATAATAAATATTAATATATTTCAATTAGCTAGCTACAATTTTCTTAAGAAACATCACAAGATATGAACATGCATCGATTCAAAACCTTAAAGCAACAAAAGATTTACCTTGAAGGATTTTAGTGAAGGTTCTAGGAACAAGGATTTAATACCGGTAGGGAAGCTAGGAAGATCTCATTAGGTGTTAGGCGTGGACGTTATCGTCGTTGAATATGTTGCTCACTATGATAGGGACATCTTATTCGGTATAATAGTCCCATTTTACTTCCCGTTATTAATACAGACTTTGGTTATTTCTTTTGGTTTGTATATAAAGCCATGACAATTATGCTTATTCAGCTAAGATTAATGAAGATTATTCAGTTTAATCCGTTGCAACTGAATGTTAATTGGAATCAGAGCAATCTCTCTTCTTCATTCCTCTTTCCGTGACTCTAATTCATCCCACAATCGATTCATCAGTTTGATTATGTCTTTCTTTTCATTTTTCTCCATTTGAATCTTCATCATCTTCTTGTTCTTGTCATTCGATTTTCCTCAGATATTTGCTTCTCCATCTCGGATTCAACTCAATAGTCACTCGGATTCAGCTCAATTCTAGTTTTACTGAGTTTGTGTAGAATAAAAAAAAAATTGAGGATTAGACACAATTTGATAAAATAGATGGAAAAAACAAAAACAAAATATTTTATATCACAGAATTTTCGAAAGTAATTAACATTTTATCTATATAAAAATGATTAAAATTATCATAATTACATATTTCAATTTGTTTCCTTATCAAATACATATGCTGCATTTAAATTCAAGAAGATAATAAACATTGTATATTGTAAGATAGAAACAATACAAAAAACAATAATCAAAATTTTGTTTTGCATTTTCTAATATGATTTATTTTTCGAATGATTTTTAAAAACTACTATTTCATAATTTGCTTTACACTTAATTATGGATTTTCAAAGGTGCAATGTTTGTACAAATTTAAATCATTCATGAGTGAATGCAGATATAAAATCCAAACGAATGTATATTACTTTTATTTTATTTAAATTTTCATATCAAACAAAATTCAAAATTTGATATATAATGGATTATATTTTCTTTATTTATTTGTTTTTATTGATATTTTATTTGATAAATAATAGTTACATCATTATGTAATTTTATTGATATTTCACAAACTGCTTAGTGATGTTCAAACAAGGAGTTAATTGTGTCGTTCCTGGGAAGTAGATAGATCCTGACAAAGATAGAATTAGATCATCCTGGCCAAAAATCAATTTGTAAATGAAATTGGTCAATATCTTACACATCTAGTCTTAGGTCAGCTTGTGACGGTGGCGGTGTAACTCTAGTAGGTCATCTAAATCTGCATATAGAGATTATACGGATAGGAGTATCATGATATGTACATGTACACCGATTTCATGTTGTCTACATAATCCAAATCCAGAACAAGAAGCTTTTTACCTTCACAAGAAGTCTTAAGAAGTTCAATCTGCAAATCACGCAAAGGATGAATCAAACAGTGAATAGTTAATCCAAAAAGATCCACAACTAAAGGATATCAAACATAAAACTCACCTTGTACTCATCAATTTTTCTGCTCAACATCTTCTTGTTGGCCTCTTTTTCTTTAATAGCCAAAAGTTCTTCCTCACCCAATTGAAAGTCGTCTGTTTCTGGACTATTAGCATATCCCTTTCAATAGTACTGAAAAGTTTATAAATCAGAAGCTAATAGTTTTAGTTACCACCAAATTTCCTCATGTGATATATTCATTCTCTTTTGCTTTGATACCATGCATTCCATTTCAAAATCACAGAACATAATGATTCAGTCTAGCAGTTCTCTTTTGAACTTGAAATACAAATTTCTTACGAAGATACCGTAAAGTTAAGAATCACATAATAATAGAGAGAAAGTTAATAAGGTACCCCATCACTGTCATTTGGAGAAAGGAGCCACAAAAGGCCTGAAATAGCAAATGAGAGTCATTGGCGAGCATTTTCTTTTTCTTGGGATCTAGTAGCATTTGACGCTCGGGCAAGACATTGGTGAGAGCGTGGATGCGACGTTTTAATTCAGGAACTGAGTCATCAGCATGGACTTGGACTGTAAACTCGCCATGGCAATACCACTTAACCGTAATATCCATCTCCCAAGAAGGCTGATAGGTTTCTTCTGCAAGAAAGCTGAGGAAGTGATTTTAATTATCTTCCCAATGGATTAGAGTAAAGAAAGTAAGCCATTCGTTTAGCAGAAAGTGAGTCAATCAATCAATATATACCATTGGCGTTTATGAGCCTCAACAGCTTCTTCCTCTTCAGCCTCGTTTAATCTATTTGCTTCTTCTATCTTGGCACGTTTCCTTGCAATCTTTTTCATTTGCTTTTTCTTCTTTATTAGTTTATCGAGTAGTAGAGCGTGTAACCAGATAATCCCATATTCTCTGCAGCCTGAATATAAAGCAAAAACTAAAATGTTGTAATCATGAATGCACTCAAGCAAATCACAAATCAAAATCCAAACCAACAAGAACAAATCTCAAAGTTGACGGATAGTATCGAGATATTCTCCATTCAGAAACTCATCCTTGATCCATTTCTTCAAGTCTTCAGACTAAGGTTCTTCAACCTTTTGATAATTTATCTTTTCAAAGAAATCTTTCAGCTTGTTCATCACTGAGCTGGAAAGGTCTACATAAATGTCATCATTAACCCAATTTATTTGAAAGACCTAAGATATCATCTATGGGGTAGTTCTGAAAATCACTTTGTCTATTAAAACTTCTTGGCCATCATTGCAACCTATGAATTTTGTTTTATCATCTGACGGTGTCAAATCACTTAAGTCAAACAAGAACAAGTAATCTGCAGCCTGAATAAAAAACACAAACACAAATTTGTGAAAAGTTCAAGTGAGAATCAGTAAAATCTCAAAAGCACAAATCCCAAAGACATCATACCCGTTGAAGATCGAAGAGAAAGAAATCTTCCCATTTTAACTCATCTTTCAAGTTTGCCACGACTTGAGGGTCGAAATCATCTTTCATTTTATCAAATACATATGCTGCATTTATATTCAAGAAGATAATAAACATTATATATTGTAAGATAGAAACAATACAAAAAACAATAATCAAAATTTTGTTTTGCATTTTCTAATATGATTTATTTTTCGAATGATTTTTAAAAACTACTATTTCATAATTTGCTTTACACTTAATTATGGATTTTCAAAGGTGCAATGTTTGTACAAATTTAAATCATTCATGAGTGATTGCAGATGTAAAATCCAAACGAATGTATATTACTTTTATTTCATTTAAATTTTCATATTAAACAAAATTCAAAATTTGATATATAATGGATTATATTTTCTTTATTTATTTGTTTTTTATTGATATTTTTATTTGATAATAATAGTTACATCATTATGTAATTTTATTGATATTTCACAAACTGGTTAGTGATGTTCAAACAAGGAGTTAATTGCGTCGTTCCCGGGCAGTAGGTAGGTCCTGACCAAAATAGAATTGGATCATCCTGGCCAAAAATCAATTTGTAAATGAAATTGGTCAATTAACTTACACATCTAGTTTTAGGTCAGCTTGTGACGGTGGCGGTGTAACTCTATTTCCCGATTTGACTTTATTTCCAGCTCCCGTTTCACTTTGTTTAGCTATCAGGTTTGTTTCACCAGTTTTTTCCAAATCGTAAATATAGACAGAGAAGATACTAAGCAACACAACTCCTAATATACATCCCAAACCAGGGAACCAGAACAAGACGTAAACTAAAGCGGTGAGGCATAGAATCATGGCCACTTGAGCACAGATTGCAAGGACAATGAAATTAAGTGTTCTAGACCTTATGATTGCATCCCATGTCGCAAAGACCATAGATGAAAGCCAAGCATATCCTGCAATCGCTGTCATGGCCTTGATCTTATCGTCATGAAGAAAAGCATTTGCATGACCGGCACAGAAGACAAGCAGAGTTATGAGAGCTTTAGAAAAAATACCAGAGAGTAACTTGTTGATCTTCTCAAATTGCAAGCTAGTCACAGCCGCTGTTGGGATAAACTTTGAGAAAAAAGCACGAACACGAATTACATGATCCGACAAAGCCATATTCAGAAAGTAAAAGAAAAATGAAGAGATTAAGCGAGAGAGACTGTGTTGTGTGGGTTTTTATAGGGGTCTGGATGTAACCGTATTATGCTTTTTGCAAATGGAAGGATTGTAACAAATTACAACACTCGCAAATTCTCTCCTTGATTAAAATTCAAAACCTCATCTCTCTCTGGTTCCATAACTTAGTGTCGCACCACAGATCTATACCTGCCTTACTCGTTCCACAATCCCAAACGAGTGAACTCGTCTTCTTATATATGCTTCATGTTTGAAACATTCTTCTTCTCCTCTTCCTTTTTGAGTTAAAATTGCTTATACTTCTTGAGATCACTTTATTATATGGCTAAATCTTTATTAGTAACTAGAGATCAATTAAGTTAAATAATAGATATAGCTAAATTAATAAAATGATTCGTTATGTGAATTATAGGTTATTTTTAATATATATATATATTGCTAAGATTTGGTAAATATATGTAAAACAAATTAAATATATACCTTAGTTAGTTCTCATCTAAAAATACATCGAGAATCGATTAATAAAAAACAAAATCCTGGTTGGTTCCATAAATGAATTAATCATATGAAAAAGAAGAAAGAACATTTTAACACAAAAAAGAAGAAGCATGTAGTGTAACTTCTAAGTGTTGGAATTTGCGGAAGCGTATATGAAGAATAAGAGAAAAAGAGAGATTTAGTAACCAAAAGTAGAGAGATTTAGTAACCAAGACTAGGGAGATTTAGTAATCAAAGATTGAGAGAATATGGTTCACCAGATTTCCAATCTGGTGAACCATTAAAAATTTTAGTAGAAACCCCATTAGAATAAAGCCAACTACGGAAAAAAGAATATAGATCATGGTTATGCCTTGGACATATCAAGTCCAAGAGGCTGAGACAAACTCACACTTGAGCTTGTTTCACCTTCTTCAAATATCACATTGAACTACTATGAAGTTCTTCAGCCTTGCTTCGGCCTTGGCTTCATTCCTTCTAATACTAAGAAGCTTGTGGTATCTTTCTGAACAAGTCATATGATATAATAATTCACTAGTGTAACATACGTAAGATTAAGGACTGGTTCAGTTAAAAGTCTTAATTCGTAACGTACTCATACCATAAGCTTTTATATTTAAAGCACTAGACATGCATGTCTCTTTCGGATCCTACCATCTTTAATTCCAACACCCTTAATATGATTTCAACGTATCATTATCAATGTGTTCTTCTTACCAAGTCTTTCATCTTGACAACTGTACTTGTTGTTCTTCTTTGGCTATCTCATTTTCAGGCTGCTCAATCTTTCACAAACTTCATACTTGGAGACTCATTGGTCGATGTTGGTAACAACAATTACATCTTCACATTGTCTAAAGCTGACTCTTCTCCTTATGGCATCGACTTTGGACCTTCCAATGGCCTACCCACCGGAAGATTCACTAATGGTCGCACCATTTCTGATATCATAGGTGATTCGTCTATTCAATACCTAGATAGATTGGCAACACAATTGGATCAAATGATATATTGAATTATATCCAACCATCAATACCATTCTTCTCTCAAGACAAGCTCCCCATTGATGTCTTACAAGATTCAATTTAATCAGACATCCATATCTCAAGGTAATTATAATATTACATTATATAAACACCAATTCATGATTCCGTTTAATCATTATTTGTTTTGTTTTTTTACAGCGTTTGCATCAATTGGGAGCTAGGAAGTTTGTGGTGGTTGGAGCAGGACCACTCGGTTGCATACCGTTTGCTCGTGCCTTGAATTTGTTATCAGCCGGAAAATGCTCCGATCATGTCAACCAAATTGTCTGAGGCTATAACATGAAGCTTAGACATTCACTTGGGACATTAAACATTGAGTTAAGAACCGAAGATCACAACAAAACGTTTGTCTACGCCAACTCTTGAAACTGGTTTTGAACTATCATCAATTTGGTAAGAGCTTTTTGATTGATTCTACGTCTACCAATCACAGATTTTAATTATTAATTTGAATGTAACGTTTGGAAGGATTGGAGAATGCAGACAAGCCGTGTTGTGGCGGCTACGTTCCACCGTTTACATGCTTTAAGAGACCAAACAAGAACTCGAGCCAAGCGGCTTGTGATGACCGGTCCAAATATGTCTTTTGGGACGCATATCACCCAACCGAAGCTGCTAATCTAATTGTTGCCAAAGCACTTCTTGATGGTAATGCTACTGTTGCCACACCTTTCAACATCCGTTACCTTAATGATCTTTGATTATTTTCATAATCTTTGTGTGATTCATATAACCAAAATACATTTAATTTAGATTGGATTGCTTCTTTCCTGTGGGATAGAAGTTCGTCTAGAACCTCCGAGATGGAGATATTCAAAAGCTCTATGGCAATAAGAGTTTATCTGTTAGTTCAACTGCCCTGCATGGCGATAGAACTAGAATTAGTCTTAGACTCTCAGTCTCGAGACCCTTTTTCCACATTCTATCCAAGACTCCCAGAGCGTCAGAGTCTCCTCCGCCTGGTGTTATCCTTTATATGTTTTAGTTTCTTTATCGACTTTGTTGTATTTTATGATTGCAAATATGATTGTAATTCTGAATTCTAATCAATAGAAGAAGCTATTTGACAAAATATATATATATATAGAATACCATCATTAATCGGCCAGAAACTGTTTTCCGATGAGGAGAGAATCCGTCAATTTTGAAAAAGTGTAAAAATTTTAGAGAGAAGAGAGATTTCCTGTCCTATTGGTAATTGTATTTATGCTAAAAGGAAAAAAGTAAAGAAATATAAGAAAAATAAAACCCTAATTATGCAAGTGGCCTGGCAGGCGGTAAGTCCACTAAAACATGCGCCTTTATACAATCAAGGATCAAGTCCCATTGTCTACATTATGTAGAAACTTTGCTAATAAGCCGGTCAGTTGTGGCCCAATAGTTAAAAAAAAAAAAACCCCTAATTATTTTGTTATTTTTAATTAACAATCTACCGACTATTTAATACCCTACGTGACTGCGTCTATTCTATAGTTGGCGCTCTCAGACTCATCGACTCAACGCAAAAGCAAGCCTCGCTCTGTTGATTTCGTTTCTAAGGTTTCGTCTGTATTTGTAATTGTCAAGTTAGGAAATCTCGGAAATCCTAACAATTTCCACCGCACCCTCTGAACCGGCCGTGATCATGACGACTCCTGCTGTTTCACGGGCTGTCAAGTCACTTAACAACTCCGAGGGAAGGAAGAGATTTGTGGTTCGTCTTCTCGTTCTGCTTTCTGTATTTACTTTGTTTTCTTTAGTGCTCTCTAATTATGGGGTTTGCTACTTATTGAGGATGCAGTTCAAGAATTTCCTTGAGAAGATAGCTGACATTGAAATCAAAGTCTTCAGGAGCCTGGATAAGGTGAAGGCTGAGCCTTTACAGGGTTCCACATTTTTCAAGGACTGCCTCGTAGAGTTAAGGGTATGTTTTATCATCTTACCTTAGAGGAGGACTTTCCTTCTTCTTCTAGTGTAGTTTAACAAAACTCAGTTAATGTACAATGATTGACTGTGAATCTGAAATTTCACAAGTCACAAACAGATTGCCTCTGCGATATGGATTTTTTTGGTACTCTTGAGTTTGTTCTACAAGCTTACTAGACAAGCATATCTCTACTGTTTTTTCTTTTTTCCCTACTTGTATATATCTGTAGCCATCACATAATATATATTTCAGAGAGAAAATAAATTTGGTTGGTTAAATGCAGGAACTGAATACAGCAGCAGATTTTATTTTATTTTATGAAGAAATGTTGCCCTTTGTTCAAACGCTGCCTTTGGTTATCTCGCAAAAGGAATTAATCTTCTCAAAACTTGTCTCTGCTTTACAAATGAAAGCAAGATTCTCTCTGGAAGCCTTTCTAAGGTTTGCTATCTTCCCACTCTTAACTTCTTATTCGACATTTTGATAGAGAATAATAAACTCGTCAAAGGAGCTAAGTTTGTGGTTGGTGACTTTTTTCTCACCAGCATAAACAACTTTGTAATCTTTTTCTGTGTACAAGTATAAAGAACTTTTTTTTTTTGCGCAGGTTGATGTCTGCTTTATCGAGAGATCTCTTGGACAGCTTTGTTCCGTGAGTATTTTTCAATCTTCTTAATTCTTTCGGCTGCACAATACTGTTTTATGGTTTTGAAAGTGCGTAGGATAATAGTTCTGAGTCATAGTCGATGCTGCTGCACCCTTATATATTGTTAAGAGTATTCCAAACATTGTGCCTAGCATATTCTGAAAAGTGAAGACAGAGTAATGTAAAGATCTAACTTTGTCGAACTTAATGCTTTGGAAGTTCCATTGAATTGTTTTGAGATGCCTACTGTGTACTCATGGAACACTGAAAAATCTAGTTTTTCACTGCTGTGAACTGATTTAGTTACCCCCTTAATGCATTGCTTATAAAATGTTATAGAATTTTTTTTTCTCCTTCCTTCTCTTGCATTTGCGTACATTGATCATATATGGCCAGAACAGGTCAGTAACTTGAATTTACTTAACTGCTGTCTCACATGTATACGAGACAGTAGACCCGAGAAATTTAAGATCCTTCTTTGGCATATTTTGTTTTACTTTCCTCTTAGACTTAACCACTCGAACTTCACTTGTGGCCTCTTTGATCAGTTCTTGTCTATATCTTCTAACTAATTGCTTTTGTATATATCTTGTCTAGCTTCATTCCACGTGTTGTTAACTCCGTAGTGACTCTCCTGAAAAATGGTGGACAGACAGAGCCAGAGATTATTGAGCAGGTTTTGCTTTTGTATAACATATTCTACACTCAGGACACTGCTTAGTATTATATATTATTTTTTGCTGAATATTTGGTCCTTCCTTTCATGCAGATATTCTTATCATGGTCGTACATAGTTAAGGAGCTGCAAAAGTATCTCATATGCGACATCGAAGGTATCCTCAGGTAAGTACAGAATTATATCATTCTTCTGGATAGAATGTGAAGGTTATCTGTTACATTGTAGTTTTCTTCCGTTAAAGGCAAAATGCATAAACATACATGCTGTAGGGGTTTCTTAAATCTTACACTGTCGGGTTTCTTTATCTTTCTAAAAGAATTTTCTTTCAATGTAGGGATACATTGGAGTTGAGGTATTACCCCGGCGAATATATCAACAAATTTATGTCACCTTCGATGTCATTTTTGTTGAGGACTGCACAGGATGAGCAACTCGAAATAGGTGATGAATTTTTCATTTCTCTTATTTTTGTTTCATGTCTATGTTAGGGACGGTCCAGTTAATTCTTATCTCATGAACATTACAGGGATCAAGAGGATCCTTTCTGAAGTTGCAGATCCACTGAAAAAATGTGGAGGAGTTAGTCTACTATATCATGTTATGAGGGGTAATGCTGGGTGTTTCCATTCCAAAGCTGGGCAGGTTTTGAAGTTCTTGCTGAAAGAGTCAACATTGTCCTTTTGTGATGATCTTCCTCAGGGCAAGTCCTCTTTTCTAAACATACGTTAGAATATTTTATTCAGAAGTCTAGTGTGTTTTCATTCTCTCTCTAATACTCGGTTGATTTAGCTTCCTCTTGGTTAAATCAAAATGGAGAGGGTGAAATTTGGAGAGTAGGAAGTCAGTATTGATAGAATTTTCTTATTTTACGTATCCCATTTCTATTAACGTCGCATGTGATTATTTTAGGAAGTACGTTTAGAGAATGGGAAGTTGGCATCGTGTAATCTTGAATTTGTACTCTGAATCTGTTTTACATACTTTCTTTCCGATCATAATTGGATCTTGTATTTAATCTTTCAGGTTCTGGTAGTATAGTAGAAGCTTTGAGTTCAACTTTGCAAAGAATATGCAAGGATTTTAAAGCAGAAGAATTATGTGTTATGTGGAACTGCCTGTATGAAGAAACAAAAGAATCAATAAAAAAAAGAAGAACAGCTCATTTAAGCCGACTCTTGACTCTGCTTACTTCCGTTGTTAAGGTTGAGAAAGGTCTCAAGGTTAATGGTGAGTTATTGAGTAATCCCATTTTCCTGTCTTGCTGTTGTTCTCTCTTATGGGCACCCACGAAAACATACATTTGCATGATCGTATTGCCAGTTTAAGTTGTTTGTCAATGTGTAACAGATTACTCATATTTGGTTGGACTCGTGAGCCAGATTGTGCCAACTTTTATGGATTCCTCTGCTGTTCTGGATAAAGTTATGGGACTGATGTTATGCGCCATTGACAGACCCAGTGCTGCCAATGAAATGGAATCCATTGCTTCGCAATGGGCCCCCATTTTTTTGTTGAAGAGTTCAAGGTAATTTGTATACAATTCATCGACTTATACTTTTCAATGCTGATTTTTTTTTTCTGTAAAATTAATCATGCAATCTTTGCAGTTTTCTGAGTTTTTTGCGGGAGTTGCTAGCAAAGGATAAATTAGTATTGAAATCCTTTACAAGTAATATATCAAGGCAAGACTCACGTCGTTTTTTGCTATTAATGACCTCTTTAAGTCTGCCTCTCTTTTATGTCTTTAGTGACTAACTTATGTGTTGCAGTTCGATCAACAATATGATTTTGATGTCTCCGGAGAAGGTTCTTCCTCTGTTACTATCACTGTGTGAGCGTGAGCAAATAAACCAGGACAGGGTGGACATCACTGATGAAGCATTTGAGAGCAAATTTGAGAGAATCCATGAGTTCCTGGAAGAGAAGATTAGGAAAATGCAAAGGAGTTTAGAGAATACAAGATTAGCACAAATTGAAAAGGATGAGTTGGCTGCTGTTTGGGGAGCTGTCAAATGTTTTCCCTATTTTAAAGTGGATTCATCATTGCTGATTTGCTTTAAGAATACTCTCATACAGCACTTGGCAGCCTCAGTTGGTAAGTTTTCATCCCATTCAGGTTTTATTTCTTAGAAGCTTTCATAACTCAACTTTTTTATGTGCTGCATTATTTTTCAGTAAACACTTCTAGTGCTCCGGAATTGATGTGGCAGAGCTTACTTGGTGCTGCTTTGAGGTCATGTCACAAATTCTGTTCTACTGGAAGACTCATCCACAGTGATCTAGAGGAAGCTTTGTCTCTTGCTAAATGTTACAAGTCATGTGTACAAGTGTTGTCTCCTGTGGCTGACTATTTGGATTTTGTGTATAGGTGAGTTTGTATGTTCTGTTGGTTATTTAGTTTTTTATTCCTCCATGTTTGATGACTCTGTGATGGTACGCTGATTCGTTTTAAATCGCAGGCCTCTATTAGCTAAAGATGGATTCTCTAAGGCATGTCCAGAACTTCAAGCAAATAATGCTGAAGATGCATTTGGCATATTTTCTGAAAATTTACGCCACTCGAACAAAGACGTCCGTCTTTTGACTTTGAGGATTTTGTGCCATTTTGAACCTTTGTTTCCAAACCCTTCTTCTGAAGAGCATCCTCCAATGAAGAAGCTAAAAACTGAAGTGATTCAAAACTCTTCCCCTGAAAAGAATGTGAGTAGATAGATATCTTTACTTCTATAACTTTTCCTCTGTTCTCTATTATGTCATAAGTAATTTGAGTAAGCAAATTCCCTTCAAAATACCAGGTTCTTCAGTTACTGAAGACAGTCGAAGAGTCTCATCTCATATTATCGACTGGAAAGGAGTTGGTCACGATACGGACGGATCTCTCTGCTGGCAGGATACATGACGCATATGTGCCGCTTGTATTCAATGGATTGATAGGAATATTTCATAATCGATTTTCTGGAATATGGGAACCAGCATCTGAATGCCTTGCGGTTCTTATGGAGAAGCACACAGGAGTTGTGTGGAATGAATTTGTTTGTTATTTGGCCCAGTGCCAACTAAACTTTGAAGCACTCCACAATTACAGTGAGAATGAAAACTACAGCAATTCACAGAAGCATACTGGTACGTTTCTCACTGTTTCAGTAAAAGACCTCATAATTTATGCTTTACGCATTTGCATCTACTTTACAATTTCTGATGTTTGTCTTTTCATTCTACAGCTCTGATGGAGCGTTTTAATTCATTTCTCTTTCGGCCATCTGATAGTACGCCTACTGGAAAAGTAGTATCTCTGTTGCTCAAGACCTTACAAAAAGTTCCCATTGTTGCTCAGTCTCGAGCCTCTGATATTCTCCCTCTGGTATTGAAATTTATGGGATACAATAGCGAAAATCCTTTGAGGTAATTAATCGCGTCTCTATATCTTTTGTCCTTGAAGAATAACTCAATTCATCTGTTGTCATCAAATTCTTTCTCTCTACGTTGCAGTGTCGGATTATACAATGGCGGAGCTTGTAAAGGAAAGGAGTGGAAGGAGTTGCTTATACAATGGTTGACTTTGCTGAAGTTGATGAAGAATCCGAGGTCTTCACGTTTTAGTCAATTTGTAAACGACGTTTTGCAGAACAGGTTGGTGAGACTACTATTTGACAATCCGCTCTTCTTCTGAATATCTTGGAGTGAGAAAAAGTTTCCTCCCTGATTAGTTTCATTGACATCTCTCTCTGCATGTGGTTTCGTATTCTTTGGATGTTTTGCCAGGTTCTTGGACGATAATGATGCTGAAATACAAATGAGTGTCCTAGAGTGCCTTGTGTTGTGGAATGACTACTTACTCCCACACCGCCAGCATTTGGAGAATTTGATCAAACCAAAAGAACTGAGAGAAGAGCTCACGACCTGGAACCTATCCAAGGACATTGAAGAAGCTCACAGATCTCATTTTGTTTCTCTTGTAATTAGGATCCTTATGCCAAAAGTTAGGAATTTAAAGAATTCAGCATCGCGCAAGGTACATATATTGCATACTTCTTTTCAGTTTACTTAACTGTGCCAATGCGGATTTTTCATTTAGGTCCCAACCCCAACAGTTTTTTGTATTTTTTTGCTGTCAGCATACAAGTATCCGACACCGGAAGGCAGTTCTTCGCGTTATATCTCAGCTGGATGTTAATGAACTTGCCCTGTTCTTCGCATTGTTGATGAAGCCTTTGAACATCATATCGGAGGAAACAACGGACTTGTTTTGGAGCTCAGGTAAAACCTCTCTGGATCATTTCCAAAAGCCGGAATTTCTGAAATATTTCAACGTCGATACTATTTCGACCTTGTCCTGGAAGAAGAAATCTGGTTTTCTTCATGTCATCCAACATATACTTGAAGTCTTTGATGTATTCCACGTCCGACCATTTCTAGACTTTCTGATGGGATGTGTTGTCCGCCTATTGATAAACTATGCTCCAAGTGTTAGTGAAGAAAAGAACATTGATAAAGAGATTGTTTCAACAAATCACGACCAGGTAGATTTTTTTTTGGTGTTTGTTTGCTCTCTTTCCCTGAAGTTTTTATTCAAACAAAAAACATTATTTTTTCCGCTCATTTGCTTTTTTTGGGGTTTTTTTGTGTGTGTGTAGGCTGGCACTTGTTTAAAGCAGTTTAAAGAGTTGAGATCTTTATGTCTAAAGATTACTGCTCGTGTTCTTGAAAAATACGAGGATTGTGATCTTGGCTCTGAGTTCTGGGGCATCTTCTTTTCAGCAGTAAATCCGTTAATCAAGAGTTTTAAGCAGGAAGGTTCTAGCAGTGAGAAACCAAGCTCATTGTTCTCATGCTTCTTGTCAATGAGTAAAAGCCGAAATCTCGCCACCTTCTTATTCCGAGAAGAGTCTCTTGTTCCAGACATTTTTTCAATTCTAACAGTCACCACAGCTTCAGAATCTATAAAGTCCTCTGTCTTGAGTTTCATAAAGAACCTGCTCAGTCTTGAGAATGACTTGGATGACGATGACCATATGATCAAAGGATTCTTAGATCCATATGTAGAGGCACTGATTAACAGCTTGCATGCTCTTTTCCGTGTGGATGTTTTGAAAAGGTACCGTGTTCTTGTAAATTAACAGACTTAGTTATTTTCGTCTCTGTTTCTATTTATTGTTTTGAAAAAAGTGTGTTATTATATCAGTAAATCAGTAAAGTATCATGGAGAACGAGAGATTAAGATTCTAAAACTATTGTCGAACCACATCCGAGATGAATCTCATGTTATGAAGTATTTGGATGTCTTGCTGTCTTTCCTGGATAAACGTGTGAAAGATTCTGGTATGATTACTCCTTTCTTTTCTTGGTAAGAATTTTACAATATCCTTGTCTCTTGTGTGTGACTGTCATACTGTTTTCGCAGAGATTCATCGTGAGGCTTTGCTAGCCATTCAGGACATCACATCGTTGCTTGCGATTCAGTGCACTAGCAAAATTGTACATACAGTATCTCCTCTGCTTGTTGACGCTGAACTTGACATTAGATTATGCATCTGTGATCTTCTTGAATCTCTTGCAAAAATCGACTTTTCTCTAGATCATGTGGTAAGTATCATATATCTCTCTTTGAAGCTGAGCCAGCTAACTTCTCCTTTTTTTTTGCATTTGAGATTTGTAACAAAATATTGGTTGCGTCATCCTATAGGCGAAATGTGTCAGCGATATGAATGCAACCTCACCCATGGAAGTAGATGACCTTGACTATGAAAGAATAATTGATGCTTATGGGAAGATTGATGCAGATTTCTTTAATAAATCCTCGGAGCAGCACATGATGATCATTCTCTCACAGAGTTTATACAACTTATCCTCCAGAGAAGTTACGTTAAAGGATTGCGCACGTAACCTCTTGTGCTCTTTCATTGAGTTTTCGGCCTCAATACTTTGCCAAGAGGCTTCAGCTCACTCTGACATTGGCAAAGAGGTTTCGAGTTCTGTTGCAAGCTGGACAGGAAATCGTGTGTTGTGGATTATGAACAAGTTTATTTTGAAACACATTGGAGATGCAGTGAACAGAGGAATCTCTAGTGGAAAGGTACAGTGAGTGTATTCTTAATGTCATGCTTCTGCTTTACATCTAACCCTAAGATGTATACTCGTGGCTCTCTTCTTTGCATTAACGAGTCTTAGAAACAAATAATTCTGCTGCAGGAGGAGATTCTTTTGATAAGAAAAATGGTGACGAATCTTCCAGATTCCGGGAATCTTGCTGCATTCAGACCTTTATGCACTGAAAACGATGAAGTTGATTTCTTTAAAAACGTCTTTAGCATTCAGGTAAGTCATTTTCATCATATGACTCCTTCAACTATTTGTATTTGTGTTGTATTGAGGCTGAAGCAGCTTATAGCTTTATGCAGAATGATAGAAACCTTACGAAGATTTCTTTCTTTTGAATGTATTGTAGGCACAGCGTAGAGCAAAGGCGATTAAACGTTTCGCGAAGGTGATCAAAGATAGTAGTGTGCCTGAGGTGATCTCTTTGCGTCTATTAGATTTTTGAATACTAATTTTGTTCTTCCAGTGGACTTATGAATAATTGCTGTTTGGGATGCAGGGCGTAGTAAGAAAACTTTTGGTCTCAGTCTTTTTCAACACGTTGCTTGATGGACAAGATGGAAAAGGTCAAACTAGAAAAGGTCAAGATAGAAAAGGTCAAAATGTCCATGATGCATGCATAGAAGCACTTGCATCCGTGTCTGGTCATATGAGTTGGAATTCGTACTACGCTCTATTGAATCGGTGTTTGCGTGAGATGAAGAAGCACACCGAGAAGAGAAAGCGCCTGGTGACTCTCGTCTGCTCGATTTTGGACAAGTTTCATTTTGCAAAAGATAGTTATGAACAGGAGGTTAGGGCTTGCCTCGAGAAAACCTTGTTCCCCAAGATACAGAAGCTGATGGATTCTGAATCTGATAGTGTTCATGTCGACGGCTATGTAGCTACAGTGAAGGTTCTAAAGCTACTCCCGAAAGCCATAATGGACACAAATATAGATTCTATAGTTTCTAAAGTTTCCAAATTTTTGAGGAGCCCGGTGGAGAAAACTCGTCATGAAGCAAGAAAGGCGCTGGCTGCTTGTTTGGAGGAACTTGGGCTGGAGGATTACTTGCAGCTTATCGTTAGAAAACTAGTTTCTTTGTTAAGAAAAGGATCTGAGGTGCATGTGCTGGGATACACTGTCTATCACATCTTGTCGAAGTGCCTGCCCAATCCTACGGGCTGGAAGTTGGATCATTGTTTGGAAGAGCTCCTTGATGTGGTTAAAGCCGACATCCTTGGAGACGTTGATGAACAGGAAATGGATAGAAAATCTTCATCTAGAAAGAAGAAAGAAACGATAACACGCAAGTCACTTGATACTCTGAGATTACTTGCTGAAAACGTAACGTTTAGAAGCCATTCGTCGAAGTTACTTTCTCTAGTCACTGCTCAGCTGCAGAGACCCATGACTTCAAATTCAAAATTAAAACTGGAGGAGATATTAAAGCATATAGCGTTTGGTATTGAAGACAATCCATCTGTTGATCAAGGAGATCTTTTCTGTTTTATATATGACCGAGTTGATGATGGTATTAACAACAAGAGTGGTTTTGGAGATCAAGTGTCTTCTCAACCATCCAAAAACAAATGGATGACGAGAAATCTGCAAGAGACTTCTGGTGCTAAGTCATGTCCACATCTCATAACCGTGTTTGCTCTGGACTTATTGCACAACAGACTGAAGAAGATTCAACCCAGCAATACTAATACAGAGCTGATCTCGAGGTTGGATCCTTTTGTCAAACTACTTTTTGGGTGCTTGAGCTCAAAGTATGAAGATTCTGTACTATCTTCATCTGTCAGATGTTTCACTGCACTGATAAGGTTTCCACTGCCTTCGCTAAAGTCCGAAGCAGATAAAGTGAAAAACCAAGTGTTAACCATCATTGCTGAGTCTGAAGTGAGTTCCAGTAGTCCTCTTGTGCAGTCATGCCTTAAGTTTTTAAAAGCCCTTCTTGACAATCGAGATTTCACTTTATCATCTGTGGAGTTGAAAATGTTGATTCAGTGTCCCATGTTTGATGATTTGGAATCTGTTTCATATGTGGATTCAGCCATTGCTTCTCTTTCACTTCTCAAGGCCATTGTGAAAAGGAATCTTCAAGTTCCCAAGATATATGATGTTGTTGATCAGGTTTCAAAGTTGATGATAACACATCAGGATGATTCAGTCCGCAAGAATTGCAAAGAGATACTGTTAAAATTTATGGTCTATTATACACTTTCTGAGAAACGTCTAGAAGGACATTTTAAGTTTCTGCTGAATAATCTGAGGTTCGTATTTGCACTAAGCTTTGTGGAAATATGGCCTTCTATTTCATTTCAAATACTAACTGAGTTCTTCCCTCCTCCGATCCAGCTATGAACATTTAACTGGCAGAGAAGCAGTTCTTGACGTTCTTCAAAAGGTTATCGAGAAATTCTCAAAGCCTAATCTCGGCAAGCAGTCATTTCTTGAGCAGCAGTCTCTACATTTGTTTCTTGCGCTTGCTCATCTTTTGGCAACCGAAACTGACAACAAATTGCTGGCCAAGATTTGTGAAGTAATAAAACTTCTGATAGGTCGCATCAGTAATTATCATTCCATTCTTGAGCTCTCTCTGGCTTGGTATAAGCAGGAAATCACACAGGCTAAAGCAGAACAGGTAAAATCTCTGAGGGATGCATTTTCGTTCTTATTTGAATTTATGGTTTGTAACGTGGCCACAAAGCTTGGTTTTTGTGGTATGTGTGTTGTTTCTTGTGGCTGTTGATAACTTTCATTCATTTGTTGGATGCATGTGCAGGTACTGGGGTTATTCATTGAAGTCAGGAAGGATTCTAGTTCGGAGTATATCTGCAGTATGTTATTGAAGGAGACTAAAACGATTTTGGAGTCTGCTGTACAGTTTCAAAATACTGTTGTTGAAGGCAGTGTTCCTTTCTGGAAGGAAGCATACTACTCTCTAGTTATGATAGAGAAGATGCTCAAGCAGATTCCTGATTTAAGTTTCAGAAAAGATTTAGAGGTAATGCACCTCCGTTTGTAGGATGCTATAACTCTAGTTTATTGTTGTAGTAGGCTTGTGAGAAGTAGTTTTCCTCGTAAATCAGTGCATCTTGAAAGCTCTTTGACGATTTAATGTTTCGATTCTTTTCCTTTCTACTTTTGAAAGAATTAACGCAATTATGTTCTGATTAGACATAATTTCTTTTTCAGGATATTTGGAATCTAGTGTTTAAGTTGTTGATGCACCCACACGAATGGTTGCGAACTATAACCTGCCGCCTCCTGAATCGTTATTTTAAGGCATTAGCTGGGAGGGAAAAAAAGAAATCTAAGAAACTAGTAGCTGAATCTCTGCTCGAGAAGCCAAGCAGCCTGTTTATGGTGGCTGTTTCTCTTTGCGTCCAGTTAGAGCAGTTAAAGAAGCAAGGCAGCACATGCGACAAAAACAGCAACGTTCGTGTCATTACGGATAATATTATTTGTGCAGTCTCTGGTCTTCATTCTCTGATTGGACAATCTGGTCAGGAGTTTTGGTCAAGTTTTGACAATGATGAGCAAGTGGTTTTCCTCAAAGCCTTTGAAAACCTTGATTCAGGGAAAGGAAGGTCTACTTTTCTGGCTCTTACCTCGGCAAACGTACTGAAGATGATGTGAGAAATGTGTTGATTGGAGGTTTGCTCAAAAGAATGGGGAAGATTGCGTTTGATATGGAGTCTCTTCAGATGAGAATTGTGTTCAACGTATATAAAGAATTTGCCTCACAGTTGAATGAAGAAGAGTTTCGTCTATACGCCTTGAGAATTCTGCTTCCGCTGTACAAAGTCTGCCAAGGATTTACCGGGAAAGTCATCTCAGGTGAGTTGAAACAGCTAGCGGAAGAGGTAAGAGACGGTATAAGAGACGAGAGGTTGGGCAGCCAAACGTTTGTGCAAGTTTACAGCGAAATCAAAGAGAGTTTGAAAACGAAAAGGGAGAAGAGGAAACGAGAAGAGAAGCTAATGGCGGTGATAAACCCTGAGAGAAACGCAAAGAGGAAACTCAAGCTAGCTTCGAAGAACAAGGCTAACAAGAAAAGAAAGATTATGAGCAATAAAATGTGTAGACGGTCACGCTCTTGAGCTACCATGAACACATTTTAACCATTTTTATTATGTTTTTAAGTTTGTCATAGACTATTAAACTATATGTAGACTAATCTCAACCATTATTTTTATCTGCCACAGAAACTTAAAACTTTTAAACAGGTCAATTTCTAATTATATGAATTATTTAAATTTTTAACCCAGAAAATGAGACGCTCTTTGGTTTGTTTTCTCTTCCATTTAATATGCGTCCACGTCTCCATTCATAAGAAGATCATATTCGAGTTTTCAATAATGATTAACTAAACTTTCCGCAAATTTTCCTTTAATTTTTTTTGATAAGTTATTTTCCATTAAATTAAAACATCTTAAATTAATAAACACGATAAGATAATAAATTCTTTCGGTCTCGAATTGCGTATCATAAAAATTAGTATTATAGTTTAGTAAAATAATAGTTTTTAGGTACATTAATATTATAAATGAACAATTATATAAATCTATGCATAGTTAAGATATTGTACTAAAACATGACTATTGATTGTTTTTTCTTAAAGATTTCGTAAGTTCTTAAAGATCCGATCATGCTACCGGCGACAATTTTTTTATATAGATTCTTTTTTTGTATTTTAATATGATTGCGAAATAAAATTATATAAATCAAAAAGCATAAAACGGTTATGATGACGTGCCAAGAATGGAAGGATGTTCTAGAATCCCTATTAAAATTCTAGTATTTGATGTAGATTTTTAAGATTTTTAAGTTGATTTCTCAAAATGTATATTTTTAATAGTATAGATATCATACAACTTTTTGTGCACAAATCTCGCACATATTCTCTATGAATATTCTCAAATATTCATTTAAAACATATTTAGTAACATATTAATATTTCGCAACTTTTTTTTTTTTACAAAATTCTTTTTTAAATCTAATCTAACTCGCCATGACACTACAAATTGTAATATTTATCTACCAAAAAGGCTAATATGTTTTTTCTGCAAGAAAACTGAGGAAGTGATTTTAATTATCTCTCAATAGATTATAGTAAAGAAAGTAAGCTATTTGATTCTCTGTTATAAAGCAGAAAGTGAGTCAATCAATATATATCATTGGCGTTTATAAGCCTCAACAGCTTCTTCCTCTTCAGCCTCGTTTAATCTGTCTGCTTCTTCTATCTTGGCACATTTTAGGTTCATTATATGTGCTTTTTCTACTATCTTGGCAAGTTTGCTTGCAATCTTTTTCATTTGCTTTTTCTTCTTTATCAATCTATCGAGTAGTAGAACGTGTATATATACTTAATAAAAAAGAGTTGAATGATAATATTTAGATGGCCATCAAACTAAAGTTGTGACTGCAATCGCAGGTTTAGGCACGAGATTTTGTAATCTTAGCAATTTTGCTATTTTAACTCAATATTTTATGTTCTTTGATATGCTTAATGTAAGCATTTTATGTTTTTTAATTATTTTCATTGATCTCGTTGATAGAATGGTGGATGTTGAGTTTATGTTTTCATTTTTGTTATTTTATTTCTATTATTAAAATTCTAGTATTTGATGTAAATTTTTACTACTTTTAAGTTAATTTCTTAAAATGTATATTTTTAATAGTATAGATATAATAGAACTTTTTGTGCCCAAATCTCGCACATATTCTCTATGAATATTCTCAAATATTCACTTAAAACATATTTAGTAACATATTAATATTTTTCGTTCTTTGTACAAAAGTTTTTTTTAAAACCTAATATTCCCTGAAAGTTAATTGAGAAATAATAAAGTTTAAAAAATTATTCGACAAATAATTTACATTTGAAAATGCAACAACAAAATATTTGATTATTGTTTATTGTTTTGTGCCTAGACAAATCAGGAATAGTAATAAAGGGTATAAACCACTTTTTGGGTTCATGATCCCACTCCTAGATGACAAGACATACCTCCGATGTGCTTCTACCTACACATCATGTGCCAAAACGGTCAATGAGGTTCAAGCGAGGCCTTGCTTTCTTCCCCTGCAACATGTAGATCACTGGAATATCACTGTCATTTGTTCGGATGGCTAGACGAAGGCCATTATTGTTGTTATTACATTGAGTGGGTTGATAAAAAATCTTCAGATAGACAATCCGTATAAAGACACTTTCACGATCAAGCTAAAGTGTGACAATCGGTGTCTTCACAAGAATTCAGCAGTTTTGCAATATGCACGCCTCAACCAATGAAGACAAACTGCGGACTTATGATGTCCATACCTTATTGGATATCGCTCATGTTTCTTTTAGCATCTGTATTTTTGTTTTTCTTTCTATTCTGTTTAAAGATAATATTGTGTAACTAGTTCTATTTTTAGGGTGCTCGAACCCTCAAAATCTGGTTCCTTCTCGGCGTGATATCAAAAAATCTAGTGAGAATGATCAACAAAATCTATTTTCAGGGTGTATGTTGAATTTATGTTTTCATTTTTGTTATTTTATTTCTATTATTAAAATTCTAGTATTTGATGTAAATTTTTACGACTTTTAAGTTAATTTCTTAAAATGTATATTTTTAATAGTATAGATATCATACAATTTTTTGTGCCCAAATCTCGCACATATTCTCTATGAATATTCTCAAATATTTACTTAAAACATATTTAGTAACATATTAATATTTTTCGCAGCTTTTCTTCTTTGTACAAAAATTCTTTTTGAGAAATAATAAAGTTTAAGAAATTATTGGACAAATAATCCACATTTGAAAATGCAACAACAAAATATTAACTATTGTTTATTGTTTTGTGCCTATAGGATGTAATTGGTAACATAGAATTTGCATATTTGGGCCCAAAATCAAAATATGTCACCAATCACAATCAAATGACCGATGCAGTCCAATTCTTTAAAACACCGATGTGATCCACAAAATGTGAAATGAAAAAAATTGTTCACAAAAATATGCGGACGTGGAACGTAATTGAACCGCTTAGACTTAGATGACATTTGGATCGTGTTTAATAACACAACAGTATACAAATTTTATATTTTATTATTATTTTATGTGAATACATATATGTTACATATATTTCGTGAACACATTACATAACTATATATATAAATATATACATTGTACAGAGACATATAATACAACTTTATGTGAATAATTAAGATTAACCTAATTATTTTTGGTAAATAAAATTTTGAATTAATAAGATTAATATTTTTTAGCAAAGCCGTGTTGTTCGCCGTGTTGCTCAGGTACGAGTTAGGGTTGGGTTGAGTAATCTCATTTAGGTTTGATATTAGATATTGACTTTTAGAAGTAAACAAAGGTATTACTAGTGAGTATTTCGATGAGATCTAACAGAAATGTTTCATGAGTTCACCCACGAGAACATAGTATGATATATGTTTTGTCTTCACCTTAAGTCTTGTTTTGATAACTACAATTCTACTTCAAAACGAATAGAACGAATTGTTTATGCAATTCTTTGCTTTTCGTTTCTCGTTAGATTTGTTAACTCTGCAATTACCTAATATATGTTTGCTTATGGTCTATACATCGTATATGTACATTTGCAAGTTTTGTGGATTAGACAAAACTATGTTGTTGCTCAGTTGATTACATAGTAAACTGAATGCTTACACGTATCTATTTTTGGACAATTATTGTTAACATTTCCCGGTACATACATACGTATCTCCAACATTGTGTATGTCTAGAATCAGTTACCCCATTAAACATATATATGTTTAGGACCTTTAGGTCAATAATGATATCTTTAACAACACACTTAGTACTACTATAGCCCTTAATGGTTTCATATAATTGATAACATTGTGCTCTCACCCATACCGTATTCTTCAGATTCGTCAAAATACGGTGGGACAAACCAGCTGTCACCTCTATGCTTCTAGTCATTGCCACCTCAAAACTAGTGGATTCATGATCATGAATGTTTTTCAACGAGTTTAGTTACAGTTAACAGAAACATTATATGGGTTTAACAAGGTTGCTACATAACCCACATTCTGCTCCAACATATATGTTCCTCAAATATCAGTTCTTTTTTACGCTATGTGTAAGAAAACCATGTATCAAACCTAATTATAGTAAAACTTCTGTATTTTTAGCTAAATGTCCCTATATAATATAATGTTGATTATTGTTTTGTATTTAAATGCAACAAGAAAAATAATTATATGTATTTGATTTGGAAAAAGAAACTGAAATATATAACTTTGATAATTTTAGTCATTTTACTATAACAAAATGTTAGTTTTCTTTTTAATATTATGTAACACTAAACATAATTTTTTCTTATCTAATTTGTTTGTTAATTCTTTTTAGTTTATCTATTTTTCAAGTTTTATTCATCTATTAATTGTAGCTACTTTATAAGAATATATTAAATTTATGGAAATTAAATATTAAAAAAAAATTTGAAACTATAGTTTAATGTATCATAGAAGTATTGAAAGCTTGGCTATTACTTTATTGATAACTATGGTTAGGATGATACAGTTAATAATTTGACATCAGAGTTTGATTCATACATGTTATATTATAGTAGCTTAAAAATGGATTTTAGGCTATTGATCGTGCTTTCGATGCAATTGTTGGAAAAAAAAAGTATTGAAAGAGAGGGAAGGTCACAAACCTAAATTATGAATAATAAAAGGCCACGTAGATCAAGTGGTTAGCTAGTTGAAAGAGTGAAGCTCAACTTGTCCAAGTTTTTAGAGTCAAATAATGTTCATATTAGTTTCCTTTATCCGCAAATTTAGCTCCTTTGCTTCTATTTGTTTTTCAGATTAATGAAGTTCTTCAGTTTTACAAATCCGAGTTTTTTTCAGTTTATGTTATGGATTGGGTATTGTCGATCCAATCTTAGACAACAAAAAACATAAACAAAACTTTGTTTTGTTAATTAACAGATTCCTTTCCTTTTCAGGCTTTTCTCACATAATTCTTTCCCAGTGATATTCTATCTAGATCCATTGTAATCAAATCTCCTTAATCATTTAATTGCCAGAATGCATGAGCTACTATGTGGAAACTTTTGAGCTTAAACTGAGAGATAACAAATGTGTATAAAGAGTCACTTGGCTCAGGACTTTTTCCATAGCCCAAAAGATCAACTGCAATGAGCCTATAGTTAGATTTGGCTGAATCAGAGAAGTTTGGGAAGAGAGTCTGTCTAAGAAGTTGTTGAAAGGTATTGCAACAGTTGCATCACCAATTCACCATCAAGAAGTAACGGATTTTTAAATATTTTAGTCCAACACCTTTCAACTCCCGTTAATATTTGATTTCTATAAATACTAATATATTCCTATAAGGTAGCTACAATTTTCTTAGGAGACATCACAAGTTATATAAACTACTATTCTACTGATAGTGATAGTTTATAAAGCTTAGTGAAGATAATACATTACAAACTGAATCAAATTAAAATAAAAACCAGGCCTGCATAAACGGACTAAATTCCTTGGTCACCAGCTGAAAGAATCCTTAGTCTTCTCAATTTTGGTTTTGTATGAACCTTCTATTTCTTCCTGCAGACATTTCATTAACACATAATCAGTAATCCAACAGCTGCATCACAGCCTTTTAATATATTTCTCGATATGAACATGCATCGGTAGAGCACCAATAGGTTTACCTTGCAGGATTTAAGTAGAGGGTCTAGGAATGAGGATTTAAAGAAGTTGATTGATTTCCCAAGTAAACTTTTATCTGACTCTGCAGTTGTTAAATAACCAAAATTGTTTATGCTAGTAAAGTGTAATCCAAACCAATTCAACATTGATTAGTATTTGAGAACATACCATCATCATCTACATCCATACTGTGGCCTCCTGAATTGATTTCTTCTATTAGCTGCAAATTGTTAGAAAATATATTAATCAGATCCATACTTTACTGAATCGAATTGTCTGTTATTTTACCTGTGAAAGTGTTGGAACTGCCTGTGGATCAAATTCATCACAGTTATCTGGGTCGATAGGAACACAGACACGACCTGATAACCAGAAGAGATTTCTTAAGAACTTGAGCTCACATCCATATATTGAACTACGTATGAAAATTAGACTTATAAACTGGTGTGATATATTCAAAAACACAATGAAAGGGACCTGTTTTTGGATGGATACAGAAGGGAGCCTTAAGCAAATGGTTCATTTGTTTTGAAACCTGGAAAGGACACCATACAACTAAACTTGTCAGGATCTTTTCAGTTGTTGTAAGATCTTATCTGGCGAGGATCTACCATAACAGGACTGCAGGCTTATGAAAACTGTAGCATAGATTAGAACAAACCTCCAAATCAATTCGAGGATATGTAAAGGTGAAGACAATTTCTTCTGCACACGTCCGCATTGATGGAGCCTAAAACATTGGATACGTGATTGACAATGAGCATATCTGGGATTCAGGTCCATCATACATGTATTCAACTCATTAAAACATTACACACCTTCTGTTTCTTTGACTGAAGCGTTTTTTTAAGCTGCTCCCACCTTAAACGGCTGATGGCTTCTTCTGATAGAGATGATCTCGCAGAATTCTCCCACTTTTCTCTGAGCTCTGATTGAATATCTGTTGTGAAGATGTAAATTGTAAATGACGAAACTGAGGTTTGAACCTCAAGTACGCTGGAAAAATACATCATCACTCTTCCATACCTTCATCTGTAATCATACCCAGTATCTTCTCGTACTTTTCTTCGCTTGAAAATATACTTTGAGTTGTCTGTAACTCACCCTCAAATAAATTCTTAAGAAAATCTACATATGATCTCCTGAAAAGCGCAGATAAAGTAAGTAACAAAACACAGTGATTCTGAAATCAGAAAGGAAGAGGTGATGAAGAAAGTCATACGCAAGGAACGGATGAAGAGGATGACCCATAAAATCAACTTTTTTTGCATTGTTTTCATTTCCCTGTCACATAACCAACAACTAAACTTATAGGATTTCACAATGTACAAAAACGAACAAACTAAACCACAATTTTTCTCTTGAGAACACCACCTTATAAACACGAAAGTATTCAGCAACTGCTGATCTTTGTTCATTAGTCAACCTGCAGGATGTGACCACACAGTCTCATTTCATAAATCAGGAGGTGGAATACAGAAAAAGATTCATACACCCAAGTGAAGATGATGATAATAGTTTTTGGTAATTGTTTCACCTTCGAGCTTTAGCATCACAAACCCAACAGTGAACTCCACGACGTCCACTGAAGACCCAGAGAATGTGTTTGAAACCAAAATCCTCTGCAATTGGCAAAACTTAAATGAGTGACTACACTTTCTTTCTTTATTAACACCAAACAATCTTGCAAATTGGCGAAAAAACAGATCCAGCAGCTAACTCCACAAACAATTTCACATTGCTACAGATACTGTGAACTGTACTGGCACATTGCAACAGATTCCCAAGAACTAATAGTGTTCAAAAACTCATAAAGATAGAAAAATATCAGAGAAACTAACAACTCTTGTAGAATATATCTGATACCTCGTAATGAAGTATCCATGACTTTGATAGCAACTGTCATTAAAGGCCAACATCTAGAGCAAACATCAGCTCCTGAGCAACAGTATCTAATGTCATCATAATCTGTCATATCCTGAGGAGAAAATACATACACAAGCCAATCAACAAAAATAATAAAAATGAAAACAAGCTCAACGAATTTCTTGATAACACTTACAATATCAAACACCAACTCCCTCTCTATCGGAGTAAACACATTGGTTCCACTTTGTGCATAAGCATGTCTTTTATCTGGCTGAAAATAAAAATTCATAAAACTCAACTGAGTAGGATGATTCCCAAACATAGACAAGCCAAATGAAGCTGGAAAACAAATATTTGCGGCTTACAGCTACACTATACACAGCGCCAATATCAATCTTGTATGGAACGTTCGATTTTATTGCTGCTTCCATAGCTGAAGCATTCTTGAAGGACTTATACCGCAAATAAACATCGTTTTCAAGCGTAAAGGAGAATTCTCTTCGACCAAAGTAAAATTCATCGCAACCAGGATGTTTCCCGTCTACGGATTAACAAACACAAATACGCAAAGTCATACATAGTAAGCCTTCATGTGTGAAAAATAAAGCCGCAAAAGTAAACACAAGTACCATGTCCGTATGAAAGCCATTTGTGAATATCAGTGTAAGGAAATAGATTTCCTGCAAAAAATTCATAAGCATACCTTAAGCTAATTAATTACGAAACACGAAGAAAAATGAATTACCAAGACAACCAAATGCGATAACTTTAAAACTTGCCGTAGTAAATTCGGAGGTAATGAGGATTGAATTCGTCGAGATTTTCAGTTTTCGGTTTTGGGCCATCGATCCTCATATCATCTCCGCTGTTTTCAATCTCCTCTTTCGTCATTTTTCGCCGCACAAGACAAGGGGTTCTTTAGAATCTGAGGAAAAAAAATAAACAACTTATTTCTAAGTACACATTCACAGAGACATCATAAGCAGATAGAATCGAATACTGATTCCAGTAAGAGATAGATACAGGAAATTAATTTTCAGATTGAATCCATAAGAGGCTCAATCGGAAGGGGAACAAAAAGCTTACGATTTTAGTAATTGGCCGGAAGAAAAGCTTGCCGCAGAACAGATTCGATTAGAAATATTAGTGGCATTTTGCTGGAACTTAGTACTTCGGGATTTTGGAATGACAAGAGTGGAAATTGCGGGAAAGAAGACAGCAATTAGGGCAAAATTGGCGGGAACTAACTAAAGAAAAAGATCAGAAGAGACAGATGGATACAATGGGTCAACCAGTATTTTATGGGCTTGTTTATTTAGGCCCGGCCCGTTATATTTTCATTAGTTTTTCACAAATGATTCGGCGTATTTAAAATAAATTGATAAATTGGTTTAGTGTACATTATTTGAGACCGTTTAAGAGAGGGAAGGCCAATATCGTAAATAAACAGTGCCCTTTCCTTTATTGGCTTTTTTTCCTTGACAGGCATTTACCTTTTCCGCTTTCTTTCACATATTTGTTTCTCGGTAGAGTCTCTCTCTAGATCCACTGTAATCAAAATTTTCCGGCAAGAAATATTCCTCTGAGATTTTCTTTAACCCTATAAAGGCTGACGTCTCTCGTAGTAGAATCAGATATGAGAACTTCTGGAGGTACCGTCTCTATTTTCATACTCTTTTTGCTCTCTGCTGTTTTGCCTCACCACTTTTCACTCGGAGATCCGATTACATGCTCTGGGATCGTCCTGATGAAGCACAGAAACGAGATGTTATCGATTTCTGATTTTGGAGCTGTCGGTGACGGAAATACCTTGAACACTAATGCATTCAATGCGGCGATTGATCGGATACGAAACTCCAACAGTACCGAAGGATCGCTTCTCTACGTGCCTCGTGGTGTCTATTTGACTCAGAGCTTCAATCTCACAAGTCACATGACTCTATACCTTGCAGATGGTGCCGTTATCAGCCCTTCAGGTGATTACTGATTTGGAATCTCATATTTTCTTGTATGAAACTTATGTAAGAAACTTTGATTCAGTAATTACGTGGTTCAGAATTGAAGTTTAGGTTAGGCATTGTTAGTTTGTGCTCTGGTTTATAAAGCATGATGATTTTACAGTTAATTCTGAAAAGTGAAAGCGTGGTTGCAACTAGGGGTGTTACGGAGCGGATATCCGGCCCAATTTGGCATATCCGTATCCGTATCCGGCGGATAGTAAAATCCGTTATCCGTATCCGTATCCGGAAGGGCCAGATATCCGTGGTCCGGATATCCGTTAAAAACCGGATATCCGTTTTTTTTTTTTTAAATATATATTTCCTAAATGGACCGGATATCCGCTCCGTATCCGGCCCATTTAGTTTATGTTAAAAATATATATTAAGGAGTCAAGTGAAATAGCACGTAGAAAATTTTGTTTCCTAAAATTTTTGCAGTAGTTTATGTTTTTTTTTGACAAATCTCACATATCGATCACTTACATATTATCTTAAACATTTATATTTAAAAATGATTGAAATTTTCGAAATAATACTAGTAGAGATTTCATATAATTGAAATAACTATAGAACCGACAAACCTAAAATGAAAACTATAAATTTCGAACAAGAATTGAATTCGAATTTCTGCAAATTTATGCCATCAAATATAGGTTATCTATTCAATCAGCACCATTTTTTTTTAATATATATTTCCTAAATGGGCCGGATATCCGCGGATATCCGGCCCATTATTTTATCATATCCGTATCCGGCGGATAGTAAAATCTATTATCCGTATCCGTATCCGTTTAGTCCGGATATCCGTGTTACGGATCAAATTTCGGATACGGATACGGATATCCGGCGGATAACGGATAATGATTAAGAGCCCTAGTTGCAACTAGGGATTTATGTTTGGAATTATCATTGTTTAGAAAGAATTTATACCATCTGATTAAGGTTTTTAAGTTTTCCTAAGTCGTTTGATCATGTACATGCATATTGAAGATTAGTTTCTCCAGTAGGATTGTTTCATCTTTGATTTTCACAACTCATATATGGAGCTATCAGCTATAAGTGATTGCATATTGAAATGTGTTTGGATGTGATACCATAGAAGGCCTGATGGCGAATGCTTGTTTAATTTTTTCAGGATACGGAGAAATGGCCTTTGGTCGATCCATTGCCGTCTTATGGCAGAGGCCGGGAGCGCCCTGGAAGAAGATATATCAGCTTTATTCATGGAGACGGACTCAATGACGTTGTTATTACAGGTGGGGCTGGTTTGGGAATTACGCTTTCTGGATCTTCTGTAATCAGATTGTCTTATTGCTGAAAATGATGCCTATATGTGTTAATGCGTTTCCTAGGCAGAAACGGGACGATTGATGGCCAAGGAGAGCCCTGGTGGAACATGTGGAGGCATGGAACTCTAGAGTTTACCAGACCAGGTCTAATCGAATTCAAGAACTCAACAGGCATCATCGTTTCTCACGTTGTGCTTCAGAATTCCCCTTTTTGGACACTTCATCCGGTTTATTGCAGGTTTACAATCTTTCACTTTGTAAGGAACAAGAATATATGGACTTGGTAATTAGTAATACTATCTCTTTACTCACAGTGATGTTGTAGTTCATCACGTTACCATCCTCGCTCCAACTGATTCCCCCAACACCGATGGAATTGATCCAGGTTTCATCAATGACCCTTACACTTAGTTACATCTGCAGTTACATAATCATGACATGTGCTGACTCATTGCCACAGATTCAAGCTCTAATGTATGTATAGAAGATTCCTACATATCCACTGGGGACGACCTTGTTGCGGTAAAGAGCGGTTGGGATGAGTATGGCATCGCGTACAGCCGTCCAAGCAGTGACATCACCATCCGTCGCATAACTGGATCTTCTCCATTTGCTGGAATAGCCATTGGAAGCGAAACTTCTGGCGGAATCCAAAATATCACGGTGGAAGACATCACTGTATATAATTCGGGGATCGGCATCCACATAAAGACAAACACTGGCCGAGGAAGCAACATTCAAGGGATCAAAATCTCTGGGATCTATATGGAAAAGGTTCGGACAGGGATTAAGATCTCAGGCAACACCGGAGATCACCCGGATGATAAATTCAACCAGTCTGCCTTTCCAATCGTAAGAGGCATTACGATCAAGAACGTATGGGGCATCAAAGTCGAGCGTGCTGGTATTGTTCAAGGATTAAAAGATTCACCTTTCACCAATCTCTGCTTCTCCAATGTTACAGTCACCGGAACAAAAGGTTCTCCGACATGGAAATGCTCAGATGTGGTTGGAAGCACAGAGAAGGTCAACCCCACACCTTGCCCTGAGCTGACTGCAACCGCCCAACAAGGCAGTCCCTGCGGAAACCAAACCTAATACTCCAAAGCTAAGAGACCACATTTAGATTAATGTAAGTTATCATATTCATACTCAAATTAGTTATTGAATGTTACTGCCATGGCCATAGATACACCTCTGCCAATCAAAACACTAGGGACAATACACTATATATATATGTAGACTTATATACTCTCAGAGCTACACAAAATCATATTCTACTGAGTTTGATGTTTATTTTTTAATTATCAGAACTTCCACATATAAGAAGACTTCATTTAATGATATCTTAGATTCTAACAAAAACTCTCGGAGTCTTGTTCATCTTCCTTCAAACCAAATGGTTGAGAAACTTGCGAATCTTTCTCCTGAACATACTCTTAGAGTTCTCTTTCTCATCTTCTTCTTTGTGTTTTACCAATTTCACTGTAACCTTCTTGGAGCCATCATCCTCCTCCGATGGGAAAACGCCAACTGAGATCTTAATCTCCGGGATATCCGCCACGAAAACGGCATCTGACGAACGATCTATACCTGTGGGCTTTTCTTCTTCGCCGGAGACGATCATATCGTTGCCGAAAGAAATCTGAAGGTCACGTCCCCACAGCTCGTGCTGACGATGGTGGCAAGGACGGCCATTGATCGTCAGAGGGCGTCTAGGAAAATGACGATTGATCGGGTGGAAATTGACGAAATTCACCGGCACTGTGACTTCATCGGATCCAGAGAGGGTTGGCTTTGTGGAATCTGGGTCGGGTTCGGCTGATAAAGGGGTCTGGTTTTCATTTTCCGGCTTAGAGAAAGCGACGGAGAGAGCAAGTGTGCACAAGAGAACGGTGACGGTAACGGTAAGCTTGGCCATTGAAAAGTCTGACGAGGAAATTTGAGGATTGCGTGCTTCTCCAGGCAATTGTAATTGATTGATAAACGGTGTTTAACTATCATCCATGATTTCTCCGGGACCCACTTTTTACGATTTTTTTTTCTCTTTTTTTTCCCCTAAACTCAACCAAATCGATTTTGGGCCTGTTTATCTTATGGGCGACCAGCCCTCCTGTGGCCCAATAAAATTGGCGCGAAAGTCAAATTGTTATCCTCTTTCTTAGGTTTTTGCGTAACTGTTGTTTGTCAGGTTTCTCGATGGCTTCTCGGAAGAAAAGAAGAAAGGACAATGAAGAATCATGTCCTGATGACTCAGGATTTCTTGCTCGGCGGTCGTCGTATTTGCTCACGGTGCCGGAGCTCCCTCTTCCTCCGACTGGATGATTAGGTACACTAATCTTCTTCAGAGTTTATTCACCAAAATGTGTTTGAGCAATTTGGCCAGAAATTGGTCTGAATACCTTTGGTGGGTTTGCTTTAGATGGAAGGATATGATAAAGGAAACATTAGCAGCTGTTGAAGTTGTCACATTTGATTACCCTTGTGAGTGAATTTTGGGTAAATCGTATATTTTGATTATGCACTTAAAGCTTATAGTGATTGTGAGATTGATGTGTAGATCTTGCTGGTGGAAAAAGAGGAGTTGCTCCAAAAGCAGAAAAATTGATTGATTTTCATTTGGATGTTGTCAAAGAAACTGCTGCTAAGTTCCCAGGTCATCCTTTAATTTTGGCTGGCAAATCAATGGGTGCTAGGTACGTCTCTATAGATTCATTTTTCTGCTGCTTACTCTTCAATGTTGAATTTGATCTTAAGCATCACTTGCAGAGTTAGCTGCATGGTTTCAGCTATGAATGAAGATGTTACAGTTTCAGCTGTAATATGTTTGGGATATCCACTTAAGGTTTGCAGATTTGTGATCTTCTAAAGTTGATTACTGTTTCCTTTATGTATGAGAATGATACAATTGAAGGAGATATGTCGTTGACAGGGAGTGAAAGGTGCAATAAGGGACGAGACGCTGCTGGAAATGAGAGACCCTGTGATGTTTGTGCAGGTACACAAAAGATGTCACATTGGTAACATAACTCGTGTGTTTAAAGATATGATTTTGGATCTTATGATCGTCAATGGTTTTGAATGAAAGGGTAGCAAAGATCCTCTGTGTCCTCTGGATAAACTGGAAGATGTTGGCAACAAAATGAAAGCAGTGACTGAGATACATGTGATTGATGGTGGAGATCACTCCTTCAAGATTGGGAAGAAACATCTTCAAACAAATGGGTTAACACAAGATCAAGTCGACGATGTCGCTCTCCAAGCAATAGCCTCTTTTGTCTCCAAATCTCTCTAGGTAAAGCTCATAAATTTATGTTTTGAGTCTTGTCTTGTGCACTTGCTAATTTGCTATTAATGAATTTTTCTATTTGTTATTTTCTTTAATAGCATTTTTATTTGTTAAAACTTCTTCCCATTCAATAGTATATAGACTATAGATTATAGATCACATAAAAAGAAAATATTGTTAAAACTAATTAATATGATATAGAAAGATATAAATCTTCTATATTACATTTGATTGGTTCTTAGATTTACTACAGAAAAACATGAAATTGATGAAATTCTTAAGGAAAGGCATATGATCCATATGTAATCTCTAACACTTAAAACTCCTGATGGAAACCTATTTTGATGGCTTAGTGCCTGTTGATTCGGGTGTATGCGAGATCAAGAGTGGGGTCATGGTAGAAGCAGGTGGGCTCTGGACAAACAAACCTGTTCAGCTTCCATGGAAGGAAGTGTCCAATCCTATGAAGGTTTCGATTCTGTTCCAATATAAACCCTTTGTTGCAAATATCACAAAAAAATCTGCGAGGCAATGCCATCACTTCACCATCCGGAACTGGAACTGGAACTGGATCTGTTCATTTAAATAAACAAATAATCACCAGAAGAACAAAAACCATTAGTATATATATAAGAGGTACTTGCTTGGGTTTTCGGGTTGGTTATTGGGTTGTTGAACCATTGACATCGCCGTATCTTCACCGTCAAAGTCATTCTCTCCGGACTGAGTGGAGGATGATGAAATTGAGTTATTGGACAATGAAGACATCTTCTCACGGGAATTTGCTTTATCTACACCAAACTTAAGAAGAAAAAGAACCTATCTCACTCTTGAATTGTTGTTCTTCTCTTCTAAGAGTTGGAATTGATAGTCTTGTATGATCTCTATATATATAGCTATAGACCCTTCTCCATTTTTGCCTAATAAAAGAAAATAATCTGAATTTTTGTAACGCTTGTTCTAAATTATCGATACGTGGCAGCAAAACAGTTGGAAAATTTATTTTGATATATGGAAATGTGGTAAAACGGTCGAAATATTTATTTTCTATGTTTTTTTTTTCGATAAGTAACCATTGTATTAACAAAATTCGATTTATAACCTAAATTTTTAAATAGAACAGGATGAGATTTGAATTCACCATCTCATATCTACCTACATCAGAACAAGCTAATTTGACCACATGTTTTTTGGTTTTCGTAAGACTTGTACTCTCTTATATAAACTGGGTCATTTCTATTTTACACTAATAAAATCTAAAAATCTAAAAAAATTAAAGTTCTTTCTAAATTATCTATACGCGTCAGCATAACAATTTGAAAATTTATTTTAATATATAGACATGTAGTGATGAAACGGTCGAAGAATTTATTTTAATATGATTTACCTTTTTTTATATAAATTAGGTTATTTTCTTTTTTTTCACTAATAAAAATACAATCTAAATTAATATCTTTATGTGGCATCAAAGCAGTTGGAAAATTTGTGTTGATATATGAACATGTGATGGTAAAGCAGTTGACGGAATATGCCGTTTATTTTATTACCACCACAAAATCTGTGAGAGGTACATCTGGAGCTCTATAAACTTCAAGTGCCCTTCCTCCCATCTCACTACCATCAAGTTTCAATGCCTTGCATAATCCTGCGACTTCTTTGAAATCAATGTAAGCAACTCTGGAAAAAAAAAAACAACGAATATAGTTGTTTTAGTAAGCTTCTCAAATATTCAATAACTTGATTACAAAAATTTTTTAAAAAAAATGGAGGAACAATTCACAAACCCTCCGGAAAATTCGGGACATTTAAAATCACGACGTATGGAAAGAGCAATTTTTGAGATCTCTCCACATGAAGAGAAATGATCACTCAATGCCCTCTTGATATCATCCACAGGAGGCCAAAAGTCATATCCATCGACGTAAACAGTTTGCCTTGAAAGACCATCACTAAGATGGAAACGACTGTTTCTGCAGAAATGAATATTTATCAACACAGTGAAGGAAAAGCTTACAGAGATGGATCTCCAAAAATCAATTTACCTCCTCCTTTGTCGAGGAGGGACTGAGGTCACCTCAGAAGCCAGAACAAGACCAATTTCAAGACCGAGCAAAGGTCTACCACGCAAATCTAGTGCCTAAAGTTCATTCAGCATTCATTCTTTCAAATTAGTCACCCATCATAATTAGTAAATAAGACAACTACTCTCTCTCTCTCACCTTCTTTGCTTCTTCAGCAGTAGAAAACTCAATATGTCCAAATTCCTTAGTCATACCATCGTCCTTTGGAGTAGCCAATCGAACATCAACAACTTCACCAGCTTCTTTGAAGAATTCTTCACTGTAAAATGAAGGACTAAATACCAGGTCGTGAAAAAAACTCAGCTCAAAGAACAATAAAGGAATCAAAGGTGATTCTTACACATCTGATCTTTTGATTTGGAAAGAGAGATTGTAAGCAAAGATCGTATTTTCCGTAGATGGCATCTTTCGCTGAAATCAAACCATGATACACATAAATTAATTCCATAAATAGACAGTGATTGTGAGAGTAACTACAATGTTAGCAGATGGGATTTTGATTATTCCTGCTCAGCATCCACCAATTCTACACCAAGAGAGAAATAAGCTTCTAGCAGAAAAGCACAATACGCATGGCACAAAGGACCACAAATATGCAAGGGACCAACTATAGATATCCAAGTTATATATATCTTCAGAATCATGTTGAGATCTATAGTAGCTATTATAGCAGTTTCTGAAAATACAAAAGAGCAAGGAAACAAATCTGGTACCTTTTTCTTCTCTTCTTCACCAGATTCCTCACTAGAATCTGTAGCAGCAGGCTTCTTAGACATCAAAAACCGAGCTGAAATAAAACCACGAATTAATGACAGAAGTTGCTTTGTTATCAAGAACCAAGAACAAACTTTATGTACCTGTGATCCCTTGGCCAATTGGACGACGGGGTATAGGAATAACAACTGCATTCCATCCTCCCACGTCACTTCCACTGAGTTTCAACGCTTTCTCTGCTGCGTCTTCTCCGTCAATACAAAGGCGCGCAACACTGTTTAAAAAAAAAAAAAAGTCTCTTTAATAGTTAGCATTTAACTTAAGCTGGAAAAAAAAAATTCACAAAAATTGAAAGAAGAAGCTACAAACCGCATTCCAGTATGTTGTTCGGTAACATCAACGCTACTGACCTGTCCACATGAACTGAAAAGTTTTCTCAAACCGCTCTTGATATCATCCTCAGGATGCGAACGGTTGAATCCCTTAACTAGAATCCATTTGCTCCTGCAATAATTTGCAAGAGATAAAAATATGATCAACACAAATAACACATCTTCCAGATACAAATCTACAAAAATCAATTTACCAGCGTTGTTGAAGGGATGTGGATCTCTCAGCAGACACATCAGTATCGTTCGATTTCAGCATCTTGATAGGATTTATCACCTTCTCCTCCTCAGAATCAGAGGAGGATGAATCATCCTCGGAATCAGAGGAGGATGAATCATCCTCAGAATCATCTTCTGATTCATACTCAGAGGAGGAAGATGAATCAGAAGCTTTAGCAGCAGGCTTCTTAGACATCAAAAACCGAGCTGAAATAAAACCACGAATTAATGACAGAAGTTACTTTGTTATCAAGAACCAAGAACAAACTTTATGTACCTGTGAACCCTTGGCCAATTGGACGACGGGGTATAGTAGTAACAACTGCATTCCATCCTCCCACGTCACTTCCACTGAGTTTCAACGCTTTCTCTGCTGCGTCTTCTCCGTCAATACAAAGGCACGCAACACTGTTTAAAAAAAAAAAAAGGCTCTTTAATAGTTAGCATTTAACCTAAGCTGGAAAAAAAAAATTCACAAAAATTGAAAGAAGAAGCTACAAACCGCATTCCAGTATTTTGTTCGGTAACAAGAACGCTTCTGATCTGTCCACATGAACTGAAAAGTTTTCTCAAACCGCTCTTGATATCATCCTCAGGATGCGAACGGTCGAATCCCTTAACTAGAATCCATTTGCTCCTGCAATAATTTGCAGGAGATAAAAATATGATCAACACAAATAACACATCTTCCAGATACAAATCTACAAAGATCAATTTACCAGCGTTGTTGAAGGGATGTGGATCTCTCAGCAGACACATCAGTACCGTTCGATTTCAGCATCTATAAAGTAGAAATAGCTAATCAGAAATTCTAGTTTCTTACATAAGTAAACTCTGTGAAGAAACCATTACAAGAGAAACAGAGTAACAAGAAACGGAGAAGAAGATTACTTTGATGGTAGCGAATTTCTTGCTAGCAAACTCGTACACGGCGGGAGAATTCAGGTTTTCTTAGGCCGGGAGGCCGCTTTATATCCTTTTCTCTGTTTTAGGGTTTTTAAGAACAAGGAGATCACTATATTTTCTAGGCCTGGGTTTTCGGTAAGAAAAATAACCGATCAGATATTTATAAACCAGAATTAATTTCCAGTTTAATAATCACAAAACATAACCCAATTGTTTCCACTTTTCTCTCTGGACACAAGCCCTAAAAATCTCTCTACTCTCTAGTGCGATATTGCGATTCAGTTGCTTCTGTCATAATCAACCAAAGAGATTATCAAATCGATTGTTCGACTTCAAGTTCGTCTTCAATCTGACCCAAATCCCCATTGAGTGAAGAAAATACGGAAGAATATCTATTTCCCCACGAACAGTAGCGAAATCACGACATATCCCACAAAAGTTTGACCTCGTTCCATTTCCCTCTGAATCCATACTTCTAAGCCTTAATCCCCACCAAATCGAAAATTTTAATATATTTCCCCATAATTCTGGGTTAAGTCGGTTTTTGAACTAAACCCGAGAGAAAACCAATCAAACTCAGATGGAAAGCCAATTTTAAAACTAGAAAAAACAATCTTCTTCTTCTTCCAATACTCGGATAAACATTAACATTTAACCACCTTTTGGATTTAACAAATCATTGGATAAACAGCTTCTGCTTATATAAGGTTGAACTAACATACATCATAAGAAGTCTTTCCGAACAATGGCCCTCCATCCTAGATAGTATTTGTCATGCTCATTCAGCCTTAAGAGTTCTTGTGATGCGTTAAAAGATGATATAACTAGGGTTTATGAAGTAAGCATGTCTTGAAAGATGGCACGGATGTCACCTTTACTGATGTCAAATGCCAGAAACTTGTCAACAGCATCCTGTGAATTTCGTTCCGTAGCAGTAAAAGTTTGGTGAGGCCATGAGGACAGAAGATAAGGGGTAAGTTTGTGTAGAGAGTGTAGGTGAGAGAGCAAAAAGACCTTGAATGCTTGATCTTGAGAAGATATTTTGTCAAGGCTTAGTTTGTCAACGTTGTTGTTACTCTCAAAGGCGTCCAACACTATGGCTGCTCTCTTCACGACTTCCTCTGGGACACCTTGCATAATAGTGGAAATTTTCCTTTTGTTACTCTATAATCCACAATAGGAAAAAGATCCATCAACAGTTGTGATTCTTTGATTAGGGCTAGAAATTTGTAATTTTCCTATGTACCAGCGAGTAGTGCACAATGCAGACCTGCATTACATAAATAGATGTGATGAAATTTGGTGCATACACGAGAAACTAACCATGTAGACAATAATGCAAAGGATGAAAATGCTCACCGTAGCTCAGCAACGTTTGTCCCGGAATTACACTGCAAGCAAAACCATTTTCTAAAATATCGAAGTCTTAAGAATGTAGACAATTTAGATAGAATGCTAGTCGCTGAGACTTTATACCGATAAAGAAAAATGATTTCTTCCATGTTTGCAGATTCCGTGTCTGGCCTTAGAACGCTCATTGTATAGAACTTAATCTTCTCAGACTGAAGTAAAAGAAAAGAAAAAATCTTTCGGTATGAAACCTGAAATAAAGAAGTTATTTGGCAATTTATTCGGAGAACATACAACGGGCAAACAGCTCTCGTTTAGTAGTTCAGTCAGGTGGGTGCATACTAGAACCTGAAAGCATCCAAAACTACTCCATGTCATGTAACAGGCTACATTAGTGTTCCAAGAGTACATATAAGCTTTTTATGGAAAGACAAAGAGAACGTTGTAATACCCTTGGTGGCTCATTACATGTAGCAAAGTGACTAATTGTCCCACCAAGCAAGCCAATACCATCTGTGCTTTAAGTAAAGAGTATAGGTAAGGGAGAAGTTTTCACAAACATATGCCTTTGATGCAGCGCAGAGAGCAGAGAAATCTGTACCTTCTGTGAGAGTACCTTTACCAAACTCGTCTATGAGACAGAGAGATCTTGAAGTTGCCTGCCTAAACAATTTAAACCAATCACAGTTATTAGGAACATGATCGCAAGTAATTAACAATACACATATTGGTTTCTTCCATATGTGAATCTGATTGATATTTCCAATCGTGAACTGGAAGTCACTAACTGACTAAAGCGATTGAGACCGGCTGAAAGGGCCTATCAGTAGTGGAGCTGCTTGTAATCAAGCTAAGATAGAAGCAGTTTGGAATACCTGAGCATCATTCCTACTTGATGCAGATCTATCATAAATGTAGATTGTTCTGCGGTCATGAACTTGCTTCCTAGTGCACAAAAGATCCTGTTGTTGTACAACTAATCTTAGTAACGAAAGATATACATAAAGAAGTGACTGTAGAAGGATCAGAATGCAGGATGTTTGACCTGTCAGTTAAAGCAACAGTTGCTGCATCTGCTGGTACAAAGCTTCCGATATGGGATAGGAAAACAATTAAAGCCACCTACAAATAGCAAGACAGAAGGAATGCTCGACTTGAGTAGCCAATTCATGATTGTGAAGTACACTTTGGTTGGACGAAAAGAAACAAGACTTAGAATAGTAAAGCCGACCTGCTTTACATATATGCTTTTTCCTGAGTAATTAGGACCGGTAATTATATGAATTCGGCCTCGGACAAACAAGCTTGCAGTCAGGTGATGAACAAAGACAAGTTCAAGTTAAGTTTTTAATGCACACCTAAATTGTCAAAAGAATTTAATCAACAATCAGCTCACCATTATCATTGATTTCAGTGTTGTTCGGGATAAATGTATCCACAGCCATTTCCTGCAAAACATGCCTGCCCACTATAGATATTAAGGATATAATTTTTTGTTAGGAGTTTATGTATAAATGCAACAAGATATAAATGCAGCTGATAGAGTTAACTTCACCTTCCATTTTGAATATCAAGCAATGATTCTGTCAGAACAGGCCTTACGTAGTTATTCTGATGGGCTACACAAGCCAACGATAAAATGCTAGAAAAGCCAAGAAGAATGAATAGTTAATAGTCATTACTCATAAGTAGCTAATTGATAAATAGGAACGTGAAAAGGTGTTGCTTTTCTTTAAGAGGAGAGACTAGAAATGGAAAGCGGTATCCGTAGCTTTTGAAATATTAAATACCAATCAAGTTCTGCAACAAAGTTAACTGCCTTCAGCAGGTGAGCCGAGAATAAAAGAGTGTGTGATAGCAAGTCCCTAATAATCGCCTTTCAATATCTGTGAGCAAATGTTTTTGTAATATAAGATACTACATCATCGCACTCTAAAACTTTTTTGGGTTGTGAGAATTGCCAAATTTGTCATTGATTTCGTTTTTGCCAGTTGTATTTCGTCCAAGTCGGGTTCTTTTTCCTGTAACCTTAGATCTGTTGAGATTTGTGTCATACAATTGTTTGATGGCTTGCAGTATAAAAATATTGGTTTCTACATGTTATTTCGTGTTCTTCTCCATCTCCTAAAGCGTAACAAGATGCGTACATGTATAGAGTTAAACATAAGGTGATAGGAAAAGACAACACACACGGTAAGCAACATCTTATGTATATGAGCAAGCAAAATGGTGTCAACTCTACCAAAGACTTATTCTAACTCTTCTAAACTATAATCTCAACTCAACCAAAAGCTTACCCTAACTCTACTAAGTGAACTCTACTAAAAGTTTACACTAACTCTACTAAAAGTTTACACTAACTCTACTAAGCTATAATGAGAACTCTACATAACGTCATATGCTTATTTTCGCGGGCTATAACTCTTTTCTCACTGATCCATTCGTCGTGTTCTTGGTATGGTTAGAAAGGTCTAGGTCTCAAGAATACGTAGCTTCAAACCGTTTGTAAATCGGAGTTGTATTGCAAAAGTTATGATCAGTTTAATAGAAGAGGCCGAAAAGCTTACACTAACTCTTCTAAAGTATGATGTCAACTCTACCAAAGCCTTATTCTAACTCTTCTAAAAAATGCTGTCAACTCTACTAAAGGCTTATTCTAACTCTTCTAAACTATAACTCAACTCTACAAAGGGCTTACCCTAACTCTACTAAGTGAACTCTACCAAAAGCTTACACTAACTCTACTAAGCTATAATGAGAACTCTACATAACGTCATATGCTTATTTTCGGGGGCCATAACTCTTTGCTCACTGATCCATTTGTCGTAATCTTGGTATGGTTAGAAAGGTCTAGGTCTCAAGAAGAGAAATGATCACTCGATGCCCTCTTGATATCATCCACAGGAGGCCAAAAGTCATATCCATTGACGTAAACAGTTTGCCTTGAAAGACCATCACTAAGATGAAAACGACTGTTTCTGCAGAAATGACGAGGGGAAACAACAGAATTTTAACCAACCAGTACCTCAAGGCTCAAGCCATATTCTTTAAGTTGTTCAATAAGAGTATCTCAAGCCATATTCTTTTGGTACAAGTAGAAGACTGCATAATATTAAATAATGGCGTCTCTTTGTTTTCATGTTTCCACTTTTGGCCTTGTGAAAGCTCTCAACTACCTTTGACTTTCATTTTCTTCTTGCTCTCATCCTCTTATTAGTCTTCGTCTTCATCATCTTTTCTTCTTTCTTTCATATTATACTTCTGAATTCATTCTATCTCACATCTCTCTACTTCATCTGTTTATTCTTTTTTGAAGTCAACAATCCAATTTTTGTCAGTAAGACTCCTTGCGCTTGGCGATTGATGATTACTTATTTGTTCAACTTCTGAAAAAAGTTTTGATTTTTTTGTCTCTGTTTCAAAGGTGAGTTTGTAATTTCCTCATATTTACTTCAGCTTTCCGTCACGAAGTTCATAGTTCTTTAGATTGTTGTTAAGGAAGACAGGAAAGTTTTCATTTTCCTCACCTTCTTTGCTTCTTCAGCAGTAGAAAAC
Source organism: Lepidium didymum (assembly GCA_963920545.1). Lineage (NCBI taxonomy): Eukaryota > Viridiplantae > Streptophyta > Magnoliopsida > Brassicales > Brassicaceae > Lepidium > Lepidium didymum. The sequence continues at coordinate 20,651,157 of OY986980.1, read as the reverse complement.
TCAACAAGTCCAAATTTCAAATATAGTTTAGTTAAAATAAATATTTTGATATTTATACAGAGTGAGATATTTTTAAAAAAAAATTAAAGGAGAAATGCGATGACTGTTGTAATCTGAAAAAAAAAGTTTTAAATTTTACCAAAAGCAGAAAAAGTTAGTCCCCAAGAGCATTCAAAGAAGAGTCAAAATGGACCCTCTTCTTCATTTATAAGATCTTATCCCCACATCAATTAATTGAATACACCCAAAGAAATATTTAGAAATTCGATGGTGGTTTAAGAAGTAAGAAAATAGAGATAACTATATAAGAGGATATATATATATATATATATATATATATATTATATGATTATGATATTGATGTTTTCAATAGGATTGTATATAATTCATGATTGTCGTCCTTTTGTAGTGGGCACCTCATATGTTGCAAAACGCTTATAAGATACTATGTGCAGTGCACGGATTGATGTTTTTTTTAAGATTCGATATTATAAATTTTTTATCTATAGATTATAAATTAACAAGATGAGTGCTAAATATATATATTTTTATATAATTTATCGACAAAAAATATGTATTCAATTAAATTTAATATTTTAGATTAGTTATATCAAAAGTATGTATATTTTAGTTGATGTTAAATAAAAAAATTAAAATTTGATAAATATTTTTATTAAGATATTCTGTTGTTTTTACCCATTGGGAATTACAATAATACTCTTAAATGGAATAATTAATTTTGTTCTTTAATTAATTTATTCCAATAATATTATTATATAATTTTTAAAAAATTTATGGTTAGATTCTAAAAATTATTTCCGTAGAGGATAATTTTTTTAAAAATCAAATATATAAACATTTAATAATTTTATTTAAATAATTTATTAAATTATATATCTTTAAGATTGTTTTTAATTAGTTGAATGAAATTAACAACACAAGAGATATCATCTACAATTACACAATTACAAACAGCTCAATATACGAATAGCCCAATATAACATTTAACATTCCAAATATATTAGTTAAAGAATTGATGATGCAAACAACATACATTATATTTTATATGTTGTAATATAATAAAACACATTTGTTGGTAGATTTTAGGAAACAAAAGAAAAACGGACAGAAAAATGTTAGCAATGAATAGAAAAAGATAAACAGCCACCCCCAAAAAGAAAGCATTTAATAACATAAAAGGTAGACATCACTTAAACATACAAGTGACTGAGCATAAAAGTTATTGAGCATATAAGTTATTGAGATCTAAAGATTTTAGATATATACCTGTGATAATTAAGTATCACAAGTTATAAAGAAGAGCAATGCTTTTCTAAAATACTGTCATCGACAACTGTACCACGACCAGCCCAGCCATCACAACGGAATATGCCGTTTATTTTATTACCACCACAAAATCTGTGAGAGGTACATCTGGAGCTCTATAAACTTCAAGTGCCCTTCCTCCCATCTCACTACCATCAAGTTTCAATGCCTTGCATAATCCTGCGACTTCTTTGAAATCAATGTAAGCAACTCTGGAAAAAAAAAAACAAGGAATATAGTTGTTTTAGTAAGCTTCTCAAATATTCAATAACTTGATTACAAAAATTTTTTAAAAAAAATGGAGGAACAATTCACAAACCCTCCGGAAAATTCGGGACATTTAAAATCACGACGTATGGAAAGAGCAATTTTTGAGATCTCTCCACATGAAGAGAAATGATCACTCAATGCCCTCTTGATATCATCCACAGGAGGCCAAAAGTCATATCCATCGACGTAAACAGTTTGCCTTGAAAGACCATCACTAAGATGGAAACGACCGTTTCTGCAGAAATGAATATTTATCAACACAGTGAAGGAAGAGCTTACAGAGATGGATCTCCAAAAATCAATTTACCTTCTGCTTTGTCGAAGAGGGCCTGAGGTCACCTCAGAAGCCAGAACAAGACCAATTTCAAGACCGAGCAAAGGTCTACCACGCAAATCTAGTGCCTAAAGTTCATTCAGCATTCATTCTTTCAAATTAGTCACCCATCATAATTAGTAAATAAGACAACTACTCTCTCTCTCTCACCTTCTTTGCTTCTTCAGCAGTAGAAAACTCAACAAGTCCAATTTCCTTAGTCATACAATCGTCCTTTGGAGTAGCCAATCGAACATTAACAACTTCACCAGCTTCTTTGAAGAATTCTTCACTGTAAAATGAAGGAGGACTAAATACCAGGTCGTGAAAAAAACTCAGCTCAAAGAACAATAAAGGAATCAAAGGTGATTCTTACACATCTGATCTTTTGATTTGGAAAGAGAGATTGTAAGCAAAGATCGTAGTTTCCGTATATGGGATCTTTCGCTGAAATCAAACCATGATACACATAAATTAATTCCATAAATAGACAGTGATTGTGAGAGTAACTACAATGTTAGCAGATGGGATTTTGATTATTCCTGCTCAGCATCCACCAATTCTACACCAAGCGAGAAATAAGCTTCTAGCAGAAAAGCACAATACGCATGGCACAAAGGACCACAAATATGCAAGGGACCAACTATAGAAATCCAAGTTATATATATCTTCAGAATCATGTTGAGATCTATAGTAGCTATTATAGCAGTTTCTGAAAATACAAAAGAGCAAGGAAACAAACTAATATTGAAGGTTAATTGTTGGTTTACCCTTTTCTGGGCAGGTATTTCATCTTCACTTTCCTGCAAAGATCAACAATGATTGAAGTAAAGAAAATCAAAAGGGTGCATTGTGTTTAAGAGAGATAGGACTTCAACCGCACAAGTCAAATCAAAGTTTTAAGAGAGATAGGAGGACTTGATAGGATTTATCACCTTCTCATCCTCAGAATCAGAGGAGGATGAATCGTTAGCAGCAGGCTTCTTAGACATCAAAAACCGAGCTGAAATAAAACCACGAATTAATGACAGAAGTTACTTTGTTATCAAGAACCAAGAACAAACTTTATGCACCTGTGAACCCTTGGCCAATTGGACGACGGGGTCTAGTAGTAACAACTGCATTCCATCCTCCCACGTCACTTCCACTGAGTTTCAACGCTTTCTCTGCTGCGTCTTCTCCGTCAATACAAAGGTGCGCAACACTGTTTTAAAAAAAAAAAAAGTCTCTTTGATAGTTAGCATTTAACTTAAGCTGGAAAGAAAAAATTCACAAAAATTGAAAGAAGAAGCTACAAACCGCATTCCAGTATGTTGTTCGGTAACATCAACGCTACTGATCTGTCCACATGAACTGAAAAGTTTTCTCAAACCGCTCTTGATATCATCCTCAGGATGCGAACGGTCGAATCCCTTAACTAGAATCCATTTGCTCCTGCAATAATTTGCAAGAGATAAAAATATGATCAACACAAATAACACATCTTCCAGATACAAATCTACAAAAATCAATTTACCAGCGTTGTTGAACGGATGTGGATCTCTCAGCAGACACATCAGTATCGTTCGATTTCAGCATCTTGATAGGATTTATCACCTTCTCATCCTCAGAATCAGAGGAGGATGAATCATCCTCGGAATCAGAGGAGGATGAATCATCCTCAGAATCATCTTCTGATTCATACTCAGAGGAGGAAGATGAATCAGAAGCTTTAGCAGCAGTCTTCTTAGACATCAAAAACCGAGCTGAAATAAAACCACGAATTAATGACAGAAGTTACTTTGTTATCAAGAAACAAGAACAAACTTTATGTACCTGTGAACCCTTGGCCAATTGGACGACGGGGTATAGTAGTAACAACTGCATTCCATCCTCCCACGTCACTTCCACTGAGTTTCAACGCTTTCTCTGCTGCGTCTTCTCCGTCAATACAAAGGCACGCAACACTGTTTAAAAAAAAAAAGGCTCTTTAATAGTTAGCATTTAACCTAAGCTGGAAAAAAAAATTCACAAAAATTGAAAGAAGAAGCTACAAACCGCATTCCAGTATTTTGTTCGGTAACAAGAACGCTTCTGATCTGTCCACATGAACTGAAAAGTTTTCTCAAACCGCTCTTGATATCATCCTCAGGATGCGAACGGTCAAATCCCTTAACTAGAATCCATTTGCTCCTGCAATAATTTGCAGGAGATAAAAATATGATCAACACAAATAACACATCTTCCAGATACAAATCTACAAAGATCAATTTACCAGCGTTGTTGAAGGGATGTGGATCTCTCTGCAGACACATCAGTACCGTTCGATTTCAGCATCTATAAAGTAGAAATAGCTAATCAGAAATTCTAGTTTCTTACATAAGTAAACTCTGTGAAGAAACCATTACAAGAGAAACAGAGTAACAAGAAACGGAGAAGAAGATTACTTTGATGGTAGCGAATTTCTTGCTAGCAAACTCGTACACGGCGGGAGAATTCAGGTTTTCTTAGGCCGGGAGGCCGCTTTATATCCTTTTCTCTGTTTTAGGGTTTTTAAGAACAAGGAGATCACTATAATTTGAATGTAGGCCTGGGTTTTCGGAAAGAAGAATTACCGAACAAACTAAACCGAACAAATCGACTTAATCGGTTATCGGGGCCGAAAAAACAGCAGGGAGTAAACCAATCAGCATGATTTGATTTGGTATTCGGTTCGATGAAAAATAACCGATCAGATATTTATAAACCAGAATTAATTTCCAGTTTAATAATCACAAAACATAACCCAATTGTTTCCACTTTTCTCTCTGGACACAAGCCCTAAAAATCTCTCTACTCTCTAGTGCGATATTGCGATTCAGTTGCTTCTGTCATAATCAACCAAAGAGATTATCAAATCGATTGTTCGACTTCAAGTTCGTCTTCAATCTGACCCAAATCCCCATTGAGTGAAGAAAATACGGAAGAATATCTATTTCCCCACGAACAGTAGCGAAATCACGACATATCCCACAAAAGTTTGACCTCGTTCCATTTCCCTCTGAATCCATACTTCTAAGCCTTAATCCCCACCAAATCGAAAGTTTTAATATATTTCCCCATAATTCTGGGTTAAGTCGGTTTTTGAACTAAACCCGAGAGAAAACCAATCAAACTCAGATGGAAAGCCAATTTTAAAACTAGAAAAAACAATCTTCTTCTTCTTCTTCCAGTACTCGGAATCTTCATCCTGAAAATTCGTTTGAGCAATTTCAATTGCAGGTGTTTCCGTTTCGAGACTCGATCTTCGACCTGATCCTGATCCCAATGAAGGATGAGCACCGAGTCTTTGCGAGCTCTTAGGTGTAGGCATCGTAGTTTTGCAACCTTCATTTTTTACTAAAATTTTATTTAAAGGTGATCCGTGATCATTTATCAAATTAGGTCTTTTCATTTATTCCCGAATGTGTACTTCCATCTCATAGAGATGTGATTATCAAGTTGTAATTGATGTTTTAGTGAACAAGCTTTACAATGCGATGAAAGGGGAGTGTTATCACAAAGTGATATACTGCTTGGTTAAAAGGGGAGTGTTATCACTGTATTTGTGAGATCTGGAAATGATCTTGTTCAACATTTGACCAAAAGTTGTGTGAATATATTGTCCTGAACATAACTAGAACTAGAAAGATGGAACTGCATCTTTTATCAATCTAATGGGTACCATATCTGACACTTTAATCAAATTTGAAGTCTTGGTTCAAATGGTTTAAATTTGATATGTGGTGTCCTAAATGTTGATAGGATGAGTCATATCATTTCTTAATGATTGGGGTATGTAACGAGCATACTTGATAAGACATTTAAGTAAGTGTTAGTTGAGACCAGACTCTGCCTCCATAGTAAAAAATAAACTTTTGTCTAGGGCACAAAAGTTTTGGAAAAATATTAGGGGCATATATTTTTACATGTTCTAATAAGCCTTTAAATTAAATATATTTGGTAAATCTAAGCAATTAATTAATATTGAGAAAAAAATATTTTTTTTTTCCTTTTTATAAAACCCTTTTTTATTTCATCAAATCGTGCATTTTGTGTATTTTTATTATTTTCACCTAATTGTTTTACAGAATTGTAAGTAAGGGTTAAAAATTTATGTTTTCAACTGCAGAAAAATATGTCATCAAACAAAAGAAATCAAACATTCTAAAGCAGAAAACATAACAAAAAAAAAAAAAAAGAACAAACAAAGTATCAAGAAAAATTGTTTTACTCATGTATTTCTAAAAACTTAAAATTTTGACAAATGTTTAGAAAACAGTGATAAACTTTTCAAGTGGAGCATTTGTTCATGGCCAAAATTTTTTTTAAAAAATTCAATGTATTTTAGAACCCATTATTATTTTATTTTTTATAAGGTTCATTTTTATATTAATCAGGGTTCAAAATTCTTTTGGCTATCTATGAGCCACCTCTGCCAGAGAAGATGAAGTGAATAAGGGATATAAGTGAGTCTAGTATTACATTACTTTCCCTTTTACTTTTCACTCTCCTTCCTCCATCTTTATCTTTATGTTCGTCTTTGAATCTCAAATTAAGGAGGAGAAGTAGGAGAGAATGGAATTAGTATCCAATAGATTTTTGTCTATTTAAGGAGGATGTGTTGTCTCCTTGAGAGATAGATAAATACATTCTCTTCTTGAATGGAATACCAACCTCTCTTTAGTAGCTAAGGGAACAAACACTTGAATTGCCTTAATTAATTGTCCCATAGACCTTACTTCCTACTAAACTATTCATACCAAATGAATTATTAATTACTTTTGGCATAATGAAACAAAATTTATTAATGAAATTAAAAGACTAAGCACAAGAAATACCAACGACTCGCCTGGCCGAGAATCTCTCGGACTGAGCACAAGAGATCCCGTTTTGTCATAAACCACGTACAACCGATCTTTATCTCCGCCTCGGCCGCGACCTCTGGACTTGTAGACCGGAGAAGGAGTGCTATAGCTTTGATATGTTTCTTAAATTTTCCGAATAAATGAATAAAAAATCTTACCAATTTCCAACATTTTCATAATTTCAAGTGATGATGATGATCTAGAGTCATTCTTGGAATCATCTTGTCTTAATTCACGATCTAGGTTTTGACTAATATCTTCTTTTGCATCTGGACCAATCGTGAGACACTCTTCCATCGTCTTCATCAGATCATCAGCCTCCGTTCTAGTTGCAGTCATTGGCTTTTGGTTTGAGTTTGATCTCCATTCTTCTCATTTATTCATTTTCATACCTGTAACTCTACGCTTGGTGGAATATTCACGTCGATTTAATGCAATTTGACTATATACTTCTTTATTATAAGCATACAACTAATCAAGTATTTAATGCATCATCTTCTTTGTGAATAAAAGTAAATAAGAACAACATATATATAAAGGTCTAATCAAATCGTTATAAGAAGAAAATTCAATTTAAAAGATACTCGAAGAAACATGTTCGTTGAGCGTATGTATATGAGTAATGTAACTATTCACCGTGAGAGTCTTTTGCAAAAACAACAATATGCATGTAATCATCTGAAATACCACCTAACTATAATAACCTTAAATGCCTAATATTTTTTTATAAAGTGACATTAGAAAAGATATCTTCAGACAAAAAAATGCATGTACAAGTATAAAAACCCCACGAAACAAACAAAGTGGGTCTACAATTGTATTCATGATACGATTGTAAGCATCTAATCAACAACTTCGCTGCTAAATAACTTGAACTTATTAGCATCTAGAACAAGTTTCCTAACTGATGAGAAAGCTCCCAAGAGCCCCGCACAAGTGAACACAACCATTATTGTCATGTTTACCCAATAAGTGATGCTTCGTTTTGTTGGCTTATACGTCATGTTATATAGAAGCATTGGCAACACAAAATCAAGTGGGATAAACCCAAACGCTCCTACCACTGCGTTTATATCCCCAAAGAATGGTAACATTGCTGCCATGAAACCACAAAACGCCATATATAGCGTTCTTAATATCAAACGCGGCACAAGGTTACGTCTTGAGAATATCCCTTTTGTTGTATCTGCTGATTGCTTCTCCATTATCTCATACGCTACTTGAGAATACACCTACAAGTGAAATAGCCAACAGGAATAAGCATCTATCATCTCTTGCTCTTCGATATACACGACCACTAGTTTAACTTACAAGGCCAATGGCGAAAAGCTGAAGAAGAACAAAGATGACCGCAAGGCCAATGACTACTATAGGAGCTAGAGTTGGTCCTTCATCAGGCATTAAGTTCTTAAGAATATTCGAGTTCGAATTTCTACCAAAAACCCAATATCCTGAAATTGCAGCCGAGTAAAAGGTGAAGAAGATCACACTATAACACAACAATAGCCCTTTCAACATCTTCCCTGTGGCTGGTGGAGCCAGAGTTGCCTGCATTATTGTATATACAACACATATAAGTCTCACAGCTTAACTATACCAAGATAGAAAGATCTTCCAACAATTTCACCTGTATTTCGGGTAGAATTCCGTTCCCGAAAATAGCAGCTATGATGGAAATCGATGTGAAGGCACTAAAGACTTTCCCTGAATCCGAAGACTCTAGAGAATAGTCACGTTTAGGAGCCTTTTTAGACAAGCCTAAAGATCCAAAGCCAAGCAAATTAGTCTTGATTCTCAACACTAGCTGCCATTAATTATATAATCAGTGTACCTAGGTTGATACAAGCCCCGACGACAAGGATAGTGTAGCCTAAGCTGAGAAGAAGAGACACACAGTTAATGTGTCTAAGAGAGTGAAAACTTGGGAGCTGCGAGAGAATTATCATCACAGCTGTTACCATAGCAATGAACTCGTACAACTTCAAGGTTCCGTGTGGGAAAAGGCTTGAGTACATTATCTGTGACAGAGGAAGAAGATGAATTATTAGCATATGATTTGTACATTTCTTTAGTGTCTTGTTCGGCAAGTAATTAGAGTTAAGGGTTCTTACGTCAAGGCATTGGCCTGCGAGTAGAATGGCACCAATACCGATTCCAGTGTTGATAGCTGTTTGAATGAAGATCACTACATAAAACATCCATCCTGATCCTGCACCACATTAAAGTAACCGGTTCAATAGTCAAATTAGCCAGTATAACCAGAACCAATCAGCTATAATACTGAAGTGAGAGGGTGATAAACCAATTATTTTAAACCATTTAATCAAAAACTTTCTCAAAACCGATTCGTAATTATCTTTAAATCGAACAATTTTCAAACTGGAACAAAATAGAATTCAACGCAGCTAAATAGAATCTAATAAAATTATTTTTTCTCATCTATTTAGGGGAACAATAATAATTTGAAAATAAATATTGTGTAGTCAAAGTTGACGATATAGTAGATAAATATTATCGTTGACCAAAACCCCACCAAAGCAAAATTTTCAACAAAATCAAACCAAATGTTTGATATACCAATTCGGTAAGGAATCACTAAACCCCAAAAACCCGGTTATCAACTATAACCTGAGATAAAGCCAAAAAAGCGTGTGACGTGAATGATGGCGAATCTAACAACAAGTCAAATATTGAAGCTCGATCCAATATTTGCGATTTACTCGAAATAACCAAATTTTAAATTTTTTAAAAAAAGATTTAATGCAGAGAGATTGTGTGTGATTGATTGAATACCGAGAACGTCGGCGGCGAGTTCCCTGAATCGGATATGACGGCGGCCTGATTTTTCACAGTGATCGAGAACCTTCGACATAAGGAAGTAAGCGTAGAAAGTGACGAGTCCCATCGTCGTCAAACACACAAAACCTAACCACCATCCTAATCCCCTGAAAGCGTACGGTAATGTTAATATCGTCGGACCTACAATCGCCGTCGTCAGATGAAATCCGGCGTGCCACCACTCACCTGAGATTAAATTTAATCAGCTATAAAATTGTATGGGTTTAAGGAGAAAGAGGAGAAGAATTAATAGTTTCTAATTTAATCATGTGCATACCTTTTGCTTGGAGGACGAAGAGAGCTCCCGCGTCGGAATCGAGTCTGGTTTCAGGAAACGGGTCGGGTCTAGGAGGATCCGTCATTGAGGAGTAAATTAGTTGGATCGGTTAGATTCTGAAATTAAATAGGCAAAGTGATAAGGATTTATATATGAAGTGATGATGAGCGTGGAGGTGTGGGGCGCGCATGTTAGCTGGTTGTATGTAGTAAATTTATGCTAAAATGCTATAAGAATCCGGTTGTTTCTTTCTTTACAGAAACAACAACCTGTATCAAATCAAATGTGTCATCAGTGGTACAACAATAAAACAACTCATGATTCCCACTTTATTCGGATATCATCAAATACAGAACAGAATAACACACATAATTTGTAAAAAAATATGCACTACTTGTTAAAGTCATGTATTGTTATTGTAAAATACATTTGCAATAATGCCTTTTCCAATGTTAGATATTGGCATAATTTTCTATTAGTTGTTTTACGAAATAGTGAAGGTGAAAAAATTGAATATGTATTGATTAAACGTAACGGTCTGACTTTGTTGGTCGACAAATGGAGAAAACGCTCAAAAGAAATTGATTGCATTCAAAGAAAAATGAACTAAAATAATATGTGTTCACATTGGAAGGTATATACAATGCAAAAAAGAGAGGCTCTATGAGTGAAATAAGTATGAGAACGTCACAATTGTATGTCCATATCGAAACCATCCGATTTTCAAAAGCTAATGGGACAAAATAACATGCCCCTATATTGCGGAAGTCAACGGAACGAGCGTTACATACACATATTATCAACCGTGTGTGTATTTTGAAGTTAAGATACACATTATTGATTCAACTTCTTCTTTTCTTCTAATACTATCTTTGTCCTAAAAGTTTGGTTAAGATGAGTTCCAGGTAGAGGATGAGATTACTACCATGCCTTAAGTGTGCATGCCTAAAATTCCAAATTTGTATTGCAATGAGGACCAATCCATGTACGGAAGCAAATACAATACCTGAAGAAATTTAAAAAGGACATAGTATATAAAAGATACCAGACAGCATTAATAGTTCTATACAATCCCTTTCACACCTCCAGAAAAATGAAATAATTGTGAGCCCCTTTATTGCCGCCATAAAACCACCACCAACTACGCCCACATTAACCAATTTGACTTCAAATTCACAACAAGACATCACACAGAAACAGATAAAAATTCAACAAAATTGTACCGACACCACAAATACACAAAATGTACCCTAACCACAATAAAACCTCTCCACTATATCCTTCATTTGGCCCAAACCCAAAACCTAATATGTAACCACATTGTATATTTTGTTTTGCATTGATATGTGAGGTGGTAACTATCAACGTTTGGAAATGAAATAACAACGTACCATGGCACAAACTCTTAGGCTCGCTCCGGCTGTCTTTGGCCTCGAGCTACAACGGTCTTAGACAAAATCTCCTCAAGATATTCACAACGACTTCTATGATGATCAATCCACACACATAATTGCCTTATAGCTTCTCTTTTCTCTTCTCCAAGTCCCATCAACGTCTCCTTCATTATCTCTTTCTCCTTTTCATCTTCTCTTACTTTTGCTCCAAGTTTCTTTATTTCTTCCTCTTTCTTCTCTATCTCCTTCTTCATCTTCTCCTTCTCATGATTCCTCTCTATCACCCAATTCGTTGCACTCCACAATATTTTTGATGCCTCCATTATCGTTTTCTCGTACCTCCCTTGTTTCTCCGTGAAATTTCCAGACACAGATTGAAACCCGTCTACTGTTGTGTTCACTTTGTCTGAGATTTCTTTGATCATACCACGATATGTCTCGTGTGTCACCGTGAGACTCTTCTCAAGCAATGCTTGCTCCTCTAAGTGTTTAGCCTCTTCTCTTCTGAAAGCTTCTTCTTTTTCTGTTAACACCTGTTCGGTTACTCTTAGTTTCTGGTTCGACAATCGTAGCTTAACCTCAATATTACTGATCTTCTCCATGAGAGTTTCTATCTCATCTCTTTTCATTTCCAGCTCGTTACGTAAACTCTCCACAGTCTCTTCTAGACCGTCAATTGCAGAATTTCTGGATGTTACTTCCAAACTTCTCTCCTCCAACAATCTTTGGGCTTCTTTGTAATCCTCTGTTAGCTTATCGAGTGTTGCCTCTTTTTCTTTTACATATTCACTGACCTGTTTGTGCTCTCCTTTCAGAGTCTTGTGAGAAGCTTCTTGCTCTACCAATGCTCTCTGGATATCGTTTATCTGGTTCGACAATTCTGTTTTCTCTTGCTTCTCTTTATCAAGCTCTGCTTCTGTTTCGCTCTTCTGCACCTGTAGAGAATCAAGCTCATGCTTCAGATTTTTGATCTGTTCTGTTAAATCCATTGTTTCAGCAGCCGCTTCATTGATTTCATGACGCATTTGAATGTTCTCCTCTGTTTTGGTTCTCAGCTCCTCTTCAAGTTCTCTTTTCTGTCCCTGTAGAGTCTCTAGCTCAACTTCTAGACCCTTAATCTGCTCAGATAAACCATTTCTTTCTTCAAGAACATTCTCATGATCTTTGACCTTGTTTATGATTTCTTTTTTCAGATTTGTAATCTGACTCAGACATTCAGAAATTTCCTCAGACTTCTTCTCAAGTTGGATCTCGAGTTCTGCTTTTTGGCTATCAAGTGAGGCCACTTGCTCTCTCAGACCATTCATTTCATCTTCCAAACCCTTAATCTGAATTGAGTCTTCGTCATTTTTGCTCACCATTAGTTTCTCCAACTCTTCCTTTTGAGCAGACATTGAATCTAGCTCTGCTCGTAGGCCATCAATCTCAGCTTTCAAGCTCTCAATTGTGGACGATGATTGCTCCTCACTCTCCTCAATTTTTTGTGTTAAAGCAGAGAGTTCAGTTCCTCTCGTTTCAATGCTCTTCTCAAGTTCCGAGATTTTAGTAACCATTTCTCTGTTTTGCCCTTCTAATTGCCCAACTTTGGTGGTCTTACTTGCAATCTCTGTCTCAAGATCTATTATACGGGTACGAACTGACTCTAGTTCCAGCTCCAGTGTTACTACTGTTGCCTCTAGTTCTTTTATTTTCACCTGTGATTTGTTGTCCTTCTCTGTCAGAAGTGACAGTTCGCCTTCTTTCTCACCAAGCTGCTCTTTCAGTTTGCTCCCATCAGCTGTGAGTTCCTGTACCATGACTTGTGCCCGTTCAAGCTCATCTGAAGTTTCTGAGATTTTCGTGGACATGGTTTTGTTTTCTTCCTCTGCAGCCTTCAGACTTTCGCTCAATTCTGAAACCCTATGGTTAGATGATTCCAGTTGTGCTTCTAAATCTCTTAAATGAGAGGATGATTCTCTCTGATGAGTCTCATGGATATCCCTCAAGCTGAAAAGTTCCTTGTCTTTCTCAGTGTGGCTCCCTTTTAACTGTTCAGACTCAGACACGAGTTCTTGTATGGTGCTCTCCGCCTGCTTGATCTCAACAGACATATCTGAAATTCGCTGAGATAATGTTTTGTTCTCTTCCTCTGCACTGCTCAGGCTCTGGTGCAAATCTTTAACCTGTTGCTCTGCTGATTCTACCTGTGCTTCCAATTCTTTTACCTGACTTGAGGAATCTCTTTTATGTGCCTCATGTACCTCCACCAAACTAGAAAGCTCACTCTCTTTTTGCATGTGTATATCTTTTGACTTTTCCATTTCAGCCATAAGTTCCTTTACCTCGTTTTGTGACTTTTTGAGCTCATCCATAATTTCCAAGATCTTCGAGGACATGGACTTGTTTTCTTCCTCTGCAGCATTCAGGCTAGCACTCAAATCTGAGACCCGCTGTTCAGATGTTTTCAGTTGAGCTTCTAATTCATTCACGCGACTGGATGATTCTCTTTGGTGAGTTTCATGAATGTCCCTCAAACCAGAAAGCTCTCTATCTTTCACACCATGGCTCTCTTTCAGCTGTCCAGACTCAGACATGAGTTCTTGTATCGTGTTTTGTGCCTCTTGAATCTCTCTAGAAAGTTCTGAAATTTTCTGAGATAACAGTTTTTTCTCTTCCTCTGCATTGTTCAGACTCTGATTCCTCTCTGCAACCCGGTGCTCTGCTGATTCCATGGATGCTTCTAATTCTTTTACCTGACTTGATGAATCTCTCTTATGTGCCTCATATACGTCCACCAAACTAGAAAGCTCATTCTCTTTCTGTTTGTGTTTGTCTTTAAACTCTTCCAATTCAGCCATGAGTTCCTGTATCTTATTCTGCGCCTGTTCAAGTTGTTCCATAGTTTCCAAGTTTTTTGAGGAGATAGATTTGTTTTCTTCCTCTGCAGCCTTCAGACTCATACTCAAATCTGAGACCCGCTGTTCTGAGGATTCCATTCGAGCTTCTAATTCATTCACGCGACTGGATGATTCTCTTTGGTGAGTTTCATGAATGTCCCTCAAACCAGAAAGCTCTCTATCTTTCACACCATGGCTCTCTTTCAGCTGTCCAGACTCAGACATGAGTTCTTGTATCGTGTTTTGTGCCTCTTGAATCTCTCTAGAAAGTTCTGAAATTTTCTGAGATAACAGTTTTTTCTCTTCCTCTGCATTGTTCAGACTCTGATTCCTCTCTGCAACCCGGTGCTCTGCTGATTCCATGGATGCTTCTAATTCTTTTACCTGACTTGATGAATCTCTCTTATGTGCCTCATATACGTCCACCAAACTAGAAAGCTCATTCTCTTTCTGTTTGTGTTTGTCTTTAAACTCTTCCAATTCAGCCATGAGTTCCTGTATCTTATTCTGCGCCTGTTCAAGTTGTTCCATAGTTTCCAAGTTTTTTGAGGAGATAGATTTGTTTTCTTCCTCTGCAGCCTTCAGACTCATACTCAAATCTGAGACCCGCTGTTCTGAGGATTCCATTCGAGCTTCTAATTCACTCACTCGGGTGGATGATTCTCTTTGATGAATCTCGTGGATGTCCCTCAAACCAGAAAGTTCTCTCTCTTTAACACTGTGGTTCTCTTTTAATTGTCCAGACTCAGACATGAGTTCTTGTATGGTGTTTTGCGCCTGATGAATCTCATTAGAGATTTCTGATATTTTCTGAGATAGCTTCTTCTTATCCTCCTCTGCATTATTCAAGCTTTGGTTCAAATCAGCAACCTGTTGCTCAGATGATTTTACTTGTGCTTCTAATTCTTTCACATGACTCGTTGATTCTCTCTCAAGAGTCTCATGTAACTCCACCAAACTAGAATGCTCACTTTCTTTATCCTTGTACTTTTCTTTCATCTCTCCCAATTCTTTCACATGACTCGTTGATTCTTTCTCAAGAGGCTCATGTAACTCCACCAAACTAGAATGCTCACCTTCTTTTTCCAAGTACTTTTCATTCATCTCTCTCAATTCGGACGTTAGTTTTTGTGTAGTTTTCTGTGCCTCTTCGATCTCACCTGAAATCTCCGAAACTTTCAAGGATAGAGACTTATTCTCTTCTTCAGCATTATTCATACCACTGGTCAGCTCCGAAACTCGCTGCTCTGATGCTTCTAGCTGCTTCTTGAAAATAGAAGCTTCATTTTCGAGCTGATCAATCTTTATTTTCCAATCTTCTGCAACTTTTTCAGCTTCTTGAAATCTTTTGATACCATTGTCCCTCTCAGTTTGCAGTTCATCTATCTCTTTTTTCATATCTTCTACTTTCTGGTTTAGATCAGTTTCTGTTTTACCAGCAACTTCCAGTTTCTGATGTAGTTCTTCGTTATCAGTCAGAGCTGTTGTCCTTTCGCTCTCTAACTTCTCAATCTCAAGCTTCAAAGTACTACTGATCTCTTCTGATTCTTTTAACTTCATCAAAGCTACTTCAAGCTCGGAAACTACTGTTTTTTTTTCTTCAACACTAGTCATCAATTTCTTTTCTAGATCAGCAATTGCATTATTCGCATCTTCGATTTGTTGCTTGAAGCCACTTTTTACCGACTCTAAATCTTTATCCACGTTTCCATTCTTCTTTGTCTTCCTCTTAGAGGAATGGTCAGAATCCGAGTCTGAACTCGATGAAGAAGAGCTTTCTTCTTTCCCGTTGACCTTTTTCTTGATCTCTTCTGTTAGATCATCATAGTGGCGATACAGAGTCTGGTACTCGCTGTAGAATTCCTTCACTAAGTCTGCAACCTTTTGTCTTTTGGATTTATCGTCATTTACGTCTTCACTCTCAACCAATCCCAAAATTTTTGTCACCTTTTCGTCTATTTCTGTATCAGATGATAAGAGTACTTGTTATGTAAACAATCTAATGAAGAGCAATGGAATCACATTTTGACATGTGAAACAAAACTTAGCAGTGTAAGAAAATTACCAGTTTTTGTTCCTTTAAGCATTTCACCTTTCTCATGATCAAAATGAGGCTCAAAGAAAGACTTCAAGGTCTCTCTAAACCGATGTTTTTTCATGTTTTCAGTTTCTCGGATCAGCTTCCCAACCAAATATCATCGATCTAGGAAACTTAACAGTAAAAGGTTCAGAACTCAGTCTTCACCTCTAAAACTCCAACAAACACGATCTGCCTTTGCACAATTCACAGAGAAACTTATCAGAAGAAACGTTAAGACTAGCAAAAACTAACTTAATTTAAATTTAATACCATTATTTAACTAGGAAAGAGATTTTGACAAAAAAAAAAAAAAACTAGGAAAGAGGTACCATCCTTTTCACAATCATGCTCGTAAATAAATAATAATAGAATAAGAAAATCAATCATAATTTGGCTTTTTCAGAATCCAAATCATAGGTTAAGCATCTTGAATTTCAACAGAAAGAGAATATAATAATATATAGAAGTAGATCCAGCAATTGAACCCTGACAAGGTAAACAGACAATAATAGAATGTGTGGACCCGGGAAAGAACAAGATCATAGATCTTCAAGTCCTTGCTTCAATGAGTCAGAAGTTATAAAAGTGATAAATTTACTTATACAGAAGTTACAAGAATAAATTGAGTTAGAAGTTTAAGGGATTAGTTAAGACTAATCCTTAATACAAAACCCCGGTTAAAAAATGGAATCTCAATGGTATTGGCCTATTGGGTTAGTGAAAAGATATCATGTGGAGCCACCTCAGCAAATTTGGAAATGGAGCAGAAAGCACAAACCTCTAGAATGATAAAAGACAGCTATCATATTGTTCAGTATTCATACCTCAGAACTGTGAGTTGTTTCTTTTTGTTCTTATGTTACCTTTTACAAACTATATATAATTAAATACAGTTTCAACCAAAACAATCTCGATCCAACACTTAAATTAGCATTTAAAAAGAAATAAATTTACTAGTCCAAAAATTATAAACAGGGAAGAGACTTGTGAGGATTCAAAGCAGATGATGGAAGAAGCTTACATGACAAGAATTACAAAATTGACTAACATGAGAGACTACAGATGACTGATAGTAAAATCTGAGGAAAAAAATCTCAGTTACAGTGCCAAAGCATCAAATTATTACGGGAGAAACAAAAAAAAAAAAAATCTGTGTCAAGAGTTAGAACTGCCACGGATAACAAAAACCCGATCGCCAAAAATCTCGAAGAGGAACAAACAAGTTTGGAAACGGAAGCTCATGATGACCTTGATTTAGCTTATAAACCCTATTTTACTACTATATAGAACCAAACCAACGATAATCGAATTGATTCACTGAAAATAACCAGATGCAAAGGATAAAATAACAATCCGATGTCGTATTCATGATCCAGTGTTGATCCATCACTAAGCAACTTAGGCGAAAACTAAAACTGATCGAAGAATCAAAGCGAGCTAATTACTTCGAATCAATAAACTAATTAACAACGCGGATAAATCGAACCTACTAAAACGAATCTTCGTTTATTGAATTTTACCTGGATACGGAAGCTCCGGAGATACCAAAACGAGGAAAATTCCAGACAAATTCCAGAAAGAGCACGGAGAAGATTCGGACTCTGATGTTCTTTTCACTGTGAGAGTTGTTTATATGAAAATGATAAGATTGGGAAATTGAAAATGGAAGGGAGGGAGAGAGAAGAAAGATGATTGATAGAAAGAAATAAAAGTGATTTGGTTTGGACTTATGAGAGGAGAAGAAGAGAAGCGTAAATTTTTGTTTGTTTTTGAAATTTGTTTTATTTTCCAGAAACACTCCTCTCTTTAATGCATTATTACTTTTTTGCCACTTTTGCTCTTCAGATTCTTGTCAAGACGGTCAAATCTTTTGACTGTTTGTAATCATTTTTCAATTTTGTTTAATGCCGTAATGAATTTGATTAGCAGCACAACACATGTTTAACGCCTCACCACAATCAACCACCTTTCCCGCCTTTTTTTGGTCTTCTCATAAATAAATATGCCTCAATTTTCATTTTATATATATTATATATTTTTTTCTTTTTTTTAACAATTAGAGAAACAAATGCTCAATATCCAGGAGGATGCACTTACAAAAATTGCAAAATATAACTTTCATTTTGTAAGATGTTACAATAACTACCATTACAAAATTGTAGCACATATTATCACCCAATTAATTAATAGGTCATCCACACAATTTTCATATATTAAATTTTGGCATTTATAATTAACTAAAAAATCTTTAATATAACCCATAATAATATAATACATATTATTGATCAAATATATAAGAATTAATACATTTATCTATAATTAATAAACATATATATAGATATAAATAACGTGTTTATTGATGGTCAATTTCTAATATATTTAGCATATATATTATATTTATCATATATCTATAGTTATATAATTAATGACTATATTTAGCTCTACTGGAACATGTTTTTATATATAAAGAGTAAAATATATATAGTATGGACTCATTTTTAATATCTTTAGCATACATTTTTAATATTTATCATATATCTATAGTTATGTAAATAATTAACATATATTTATTGTATAAGCTTCATGAAATATTTTTTTTACATAATATATAAAACGTTTATATAGAGGGCTCATTTTTGATATATTCAATATATAGTTTTAATATATTTATCATATATCTAAATTTTGAATTATGGTTTTGAATTTTGACCACTAATTTTTGGTTGTTGGAATTCATCAACTTGACCAAAAACACTTCTCTTCATTATACTAATTAAATAGAAAAATCATCATATTTTAAAAAGTAGATGAAAAATGAGAGAATTCTTTTGGATGTTTGTTATATTGCCTTTACCCAATTGAGTTTCATTCTAAGAAGTCGCGTCATACTGTTAGATGTTTAAGAATTTTGTTTATCAAAATGATAAATAAATAAAAGATGAAAAATGAAATTATGTTACACTGTTTATAAGAATGTCGTTACAAACAATGAAAAATACTCAAATGTAGCAACATACTTATGTACAAAGACGTGACATAACAAAGAAGAAGAGAAGTCTTATGCTTGAAGAGCAACCTTAACAATGGAAGTTTTGAGATCATCATATCGACAACGTTGATAATCAACCACAACACAGAGTTGTCGTATGGCTTCTCTCTTCCCTTCTCCTAAACTCAACAACTCAAACTCTTTTTCCTTCACATCAATCTGTAGCTTTTTTATTTTTTTCATTGCCTTTTCTAGACTCATCTTCCCTGTTGCTTCCTCTCCTAGCTTCGCTTCTAGTTTTGATAACTTCTCCTTTAGCAGTGATTCTTGTGCTTCTCTACATTCTAGCTTTGCTTCCAGAGTTTCCACTTCATGTTTCATCTTGTTGTCTTTCTCCTTCACCCACTTCCTCGCTGAATCTATCTCTTTTGCCAGTCTTGTGACTGTTCACTAAATTCTCGCTTTCTTCCAGCTTCTTAATTACCATCTCTGGTCCAGCAAACCCTTGTTCCACCATTTCCTTCATTTTATTGAATTTTGTTTCAGACACAGTGAGATCTCCTTTGTTCTCTTGTGTAATTTGTGTGTTGTCTTGTGTCTTAAGATACTTGGTCTTGTTCTCTAAGTGTATTTGCTCGGCTACATGTTTCATTAGCTTCTGATCCTCTGATAATTTATCAATGACATCTTTCTGTTCCTCCACAAGTTTCTTTTGATCCTTGATCTCCATTGATAGCCTGCATTTCATTAAAAACGGTAAGTAAAAACAAACTTCAATTGGTAAGCGTTTACAAATCTTGTCTTCCTTTTTTCTTACCGGTGAATGATATGTTCTTGTTCCTTCACTAGCTTAGAATGATGGTCTTCAGTTTCATCAATCTCTGCAATTCTTGTAAGCAGCTTCTGATTCTCTTCTCTAAGACAACTAATCTCACAAATCTTATCTTTCATTTTTTCACTAAACTCTTTTCTCTGTTTCCTCAAAGTATCAACACTCACTTCAAGTTTCTGTACTTTGTTCCATAAAGCTTCCTTTTCTTCAATGATCTTCATCTCAGCCTTAGTTCGTTTCTCTGTTTCTTCTTCAACACGCTTTAATCGCAATTCCGTCTCTGAAACTTGATAAGTCTTCTTCTCCAGCTGAGATTCTAACTCCTTTTTCTGCTTAAGCAACAACACAGCTTCCTCTTTAGTCATCAAGCTCTTGAGATATTCTCTGTCTTCATTTCTCTTACCTTCAACATCTACCGCTCGAAATTCAGTTTCCTGTTTCAGATTGAACAACTGCCTCTTCAAATCTTCATTTGCTAATTCTGTTTGTTGTAGCTTTCTAAGCATCACACCATAATCCGAGCTCCATGTTTCACCACCAACATTACCAACACTGATCTCTATTTCCTCAGAAGAATAGTAATCCAAATCCGAACTAGAACTCGATGAAGACGAAGCATTTCTTCCACAAGTCCCCAAAACATCAAAGGCAGAGTAAAGTAATTGACACTGATCATGGAGATCATTAACAATGCCAACAAGCTCCTTCTTTGTAACCTTTGGGATCTTGTTTTTGTTTAGGATTGACTTTATAAGTAAAGATACCTTCTTCTCCACTTCTGCAAATTTAACAATCTTACTTACATAACAACAACAACAAAATTTACAAAACTAAGGGAAAAAAAAAATTTTTTACCTGCTTTAGCCACCTCCATTTACAACTGATTTGTCTGAAACACACACAAACAAACAGACAAATTTGATCAAATTTATTAGCATACAAAACTTGGAAGCCAAGTTTGCAAAAAATACGAACAATATGATCATAAATCAATTTCTTAAACCCCAAGAAAGCTTTATGATTAAGGACACAATAGTTACAACTTTCATGAGGGTCCCAGAGGATTTACAGACATAAATATAAGAGAAATAAATGGCAGAAAATGTAAGAGCATGGAAGAGGATGTAAACTAAGGGAAGGTCATGGTCATGACCCTACAACGAAGATGACGATTTAATATTTATGTCGATTTCGTTCCACCATTAATGGCAATTTTTACCATTAAATTCGAGTTTTTGGCAAAAAAACAGACCGAATTATCTTTGTCCGGGCGGATGAGGAAGCTGAAAACACAACAAAGATTCGTTTGATTAACTTTTTTTCAAAAAAAAAGATTAAGAAAAGAAGGTTTAAGAGAATGGGATCAGAGTCAGATAAAACGAGAGGTTGTGCGTTACTTTTTAGACTTAATCTATATAAAAAAAAAAGTAATGTTTCTTTTTTGGCTTACGAGAGAGAGAGAGGGAATGCAAAATTTGGCACTACTTGTTATGTAAAATGCCATTGAATCTTGTAATAATTACGGAAATGACCAGCCGAAAACGAAAGAGTTGATAGCAACATTCTCGTCCAAGGACGTGATTGGTTCAATATCCACTCATCCAGCTCAAGCCTTAATCATGCCACGTGGCTTCTTCTATGGCTTCACCTGCGATTTGCCAGATTACCTTTAATAAGCAAGATTAGGTTTCAACATTTCGATTGGTCCTTCCTTTTGGATAAAGTTACTGATGAATCAAACAAGATATGTAGTGACGATGTACAAACAGAAATAACTAAGAAAGAATACAAAGCAACTCTCAGTTTTGATACTAATCAAGACAACTTAATCTAAATCCTCAGAAGTAGCAATCTTCTGTTTCTTCCATTTGTAAGCAGCTTCCAGAATTTTGAGATTCGTCGTCTGCGCTTCTTCTGGGTACATATAATCGATGTACTCTTCATACCTGTTTAACATTTAAACAATTTTTCACATTAAGCTTAAGCATTCAACTCAATCACATTCGAAAGATAAGAAATCTATAAATTATATATAAGCAAACGTACTCTGTTGATCCGTCGTCTCTAGTTATCGCTCTTCTCTTCTTCAGCTTCTTCGGAAGTTTTGATTGAACAATACTAACATCCCCGAGCTTACCAAAGCTAGTCTCCATGTTCAGCCAATCCTCCAATAGCGTAGCTCGTTCTTCCTTCAGCTCTGGCATGGAGTCTTTGTAATATGTGTTGGCTCTATCGAAAATAGCTATAAAGAAGAAACATAGAGAAAAACACAGTTAATAAACATGTAACAAGGAATCATCAAAAATTTCTTAATGTGTATGTAGTTTTAAAAGTTACCTCTGGCCCGTCCGATGCAGTCCTTTTTGTGTTCAATAACATCATCTTCTTGGTCTTCATCTTCGTTCTCGTCTTCTTCTATTTCCGCAGCAGAAGCTTCAAACTTTGCAAAGCTAACCCACACCTTGTAATGCTTAGTACGGTCCAACAGTCGCTCATACAAAGCTCGTGTCCTCTCTAATTCCCCTTCTGATATCTCAAAATCAATGTATGCCTGCCACAAACAATATAGAGAAGTTAGGATCCAATTGGTTGAAAAGTCAGAGAACTCTCACTTCTTTGAATGTATTAGACTCAAAAAAACTTACCTTCCATAGAAGCTCAGGCATGTCAAGAGCTGGCTGGGATATAGCAAGTTCAAAAATAGCTCTAGCTCGTTCGGTTTCAGCAAGAGACCTCTCTAATTCAGCATACTTGCTCCAAGCATAGCAATTCTCAGGAGACCACTCAAGATACCGTTCATACAACTTTCTACATCTGTCTATATTTCCCAACTGAAGCTCAATCTCAATGTATTTCTTGAATATCTGTAAAAAATCATCACAGTAAGTAAAACCATGTCTGTGCTTAAAGGAGCAATGAAAAAATAGTTTAAACAATTTATCAGGCTTACCTTATCTTTGGGAGCTTTTCCAATCGCATTTCCTAATATCTGTCGAGCACCCGTGAGATTCAATTGCCTGATCTCAAACTGTGCAGCCAGCAACCATATTTTGGCAAAAGAAAATTTGGCGTGGGGGATAAGCTTGAGGCATTCTCTGAAATGTTTGGCAAGACAAAGACAAATAGTCAGTCTCTAAACTATCGAGTGATTAACAAAAAAGTAAAAACAATAGACTTTAGCGTACCTGTAAACATCTCGTGTACGCTCAACATCTTCAGTTTCAATCTCTTCATATAATGCATAATTGATCCTACACCAGTGTCAGTATTTGAGATAACTGCAAAACCATCATCTAACAAAAGGGAAACAACAATAGCTATCCACAGAATGCAATAATCTGCTTCAACTGATTTAGTGGCCTGGATGTTCTAAAACATCACATAGATGATAGAACTAATATCTTCCTAAGACGACCAAACCCAAACAGTTAAGTTAAAGGAAACTAAACTTAAGCTTGTTATCAAAATCATGATTAGCATAAGAAACCAATATTCCAATTCTAACTCGATAATGTGTTCTTGCAAAAATCAGTAAACCGTAAGTGAAAGGAAAAAACTCACCAAAGATAGATATATCTTTGCCAGTATCGTTTCTCCTCAGCGGGTGGAACATTGGCAATAGCCCTCTCATAGGTTTCCCTAATCCTATCTTTGTTCCCAACACTCTCCTCCAACCTAACGTAATCGAACCACGAATCATAGTTCAAAGGGTTCTTCCTCACTTCATCTTCATACTGAAACCTCCTCTTCCCAACAATGGCGTCCTCAATCCCTTCCTTATCCCCGTACTGTTTCTCAAAAGCTACAAACTTTCTATATAAATCCTCAGCTCTTCCTTTAGGAATATGATCAAGAGCAAACTTATAGATAAACCTAGCCCTTTCTACTTCCTTGCATCGTTCTTCGAATTCAGCAAACGCAACGAAGAGATTTTCAGCTTCTTCGTCATCAGCAAGCTTCTCAGTAGCACGCTCATATACATTCCTAGCTCGCGCAACTTCACCACCCTTCATCTCAAACTTAGCATATCGAATATAAGCAGAGACTTTCGGATGACAAAGAACAAATCTCTCATAGATGGTTCTAGCACGTTCGATTTCGTTATACCTAAGTTCAAATTTAATAAACGAGAGCCAACCTTGTTGATCTGGTGACCAATTCATCCACCGTTCGAATATCTGTCTAGCTCCGGCGATATTCCCAAGTATCTCCTCCATATGAATATACTTGTACCACAGCTGGTCCACACGAGGAAGAAGCGTAACAGCTCGATCCCAAACGTTTCTCGCACTATTCACGAACTTGTTCTTCATCTCGAATTCTGCGTATTTGAGCCAAAGCGTATGGTTCCTGTAATCTCCTTCTATGGCCCGTTCCCATACGCTCCGAGCACGAGCGTAATCCTTCTGTGACTCTTCCCATTGAGCATACTTGACCCAAACTTGGATGTTCCATCTCGCGCGACGGATCTTATCCTCAAACTCCTTTCTACGGCGGAGTCTGTAGTCAGAAAGCTCAGTGGAATCAGTGATTTTCTGCTTAGGCGGACGGATCTCAGCTTCTTGTCTCTCTCGAGCTTCTCTTAAAATCTGCTCGGCTGTGATTTGTACCGGCGCCGGAGTCTTGTTCTTGACACGAGTAGGTCGTGGAAGCTTGACTTCTGTATCTTTCCGAGTCATGTACCCTAAGGTACGGTCGGAATCTTTGCCGGAGGCCATGAGAGCTAGCCTTGTGCGATTTTCTGGGGTTTCTGGATTTTGGAAAAAGGGGAAGGAAAAAGGATTTAACACACATGAAACGGAGACGCACGTGTTTATAAAGTAATGGGCTACAAAACATTGGGCTCATATTTCAAAACTGGCCCAATATAACTATCCAAACACCTAAAGATCAAAATGTAATTGGGCCAATATAATATTGAGTCCATTTTATACATAATCATAACCTATACCTAAATATAAACTTGCAATAATACAAGTCCACAATGAACTATATCATTTATTCATTTGCCACACTAAACTAAAGGTTACATGAATCTAATCATATAACTTGCATACAAATTATCACAATAAATTTAAATTACTTAATATTATTGAATAATATCCAAAAATATTATAAAAGTTCGATGTAAATTTTCATTGTGCTTTATAACAACTTTCAAAAAGTTTAAGCAACTTATATATGGTGGAAACGAAAATGTATAATCATTTCCACATAAGCTATGACTTCGTTATATAAAATTCTTGCTAATGATTTTGCGTTTGATATTTTCGGTTTGATGGTCCTTTGTTTTATCAAGGTAGTAATTAATCAAGTCTAAGTGTTTTTTTTTCAAGATCGAAAAGATATCATCTTTAACACAAACTCATTCCTTAGTCTTATCACATAGAGAATATGATGATTCGTTGGATTCAAATTGTGATAGAAAACACAACAGAGACAGACTTAACCAAACGCAGGTTTTATCCAATATAATACAAATGATATAAGTTTGGTAATTATTACACATGCTGTGTGCATGAGGTAACAACATACATGGACTCTTGTCGAAATACTAGAGAACTACACCATCAATACATACATACATATTATATAAAACATATATGTCAAAATTATATGGAATATATTTCTTTTCTTTTTACCGTCAACATGCAATATATTGCTAAATTCACTCTTCCACCAACATATTTTTATTTTATTTTAAATAATATTATAATACCATATATATGAAGCGACGACGTATAGGAAGGATGAGAAGTGCATGATCTAGAGCTCATTGTCCGACGACCAGAGAAAAGCTCCGATGGCAAATTTCCTCTTCTCGTAAGAATCTCCGATGATGGGTAAGCCATACTCTCTGAGAAGCTGATCCAATTGCCACTCGGGCATTTTCTCATAATCACTCTTTGTATACTTTGGATAATGAAGTGGGACCTTGAAGCTGCAGCTTGATCCATTTTGACTCATCTCGTAATCAATCTTCGTCGACTTGCTCTTCTCATGATCTTGATCATGGCTGAATTCGATTCCCATTTTTTATTGTTTGAGAAGAAACTTGTAATAAGGTTTAACGTTTCTTTGTGGCAGAGTGGGTTTTATAAAGGAATTGTGGATATGTGAAGAACTTCGTGGGATCATGTAGATGCTCGCACGTACTACATTTTTCTTTTTTTCTTTTTTCTTTTTCTTTTTTTGCTACTATGTTATTACTTTATGTATGCTCTTTTCCTGTAATTGATATTGACTACTTCAAGTATCTAGCAGATTTAGCTGATTTATAATAAAAGGATTTATATTGCTTTTTAATTACAATATACATAATGCAGTACTACATTAATTTTATATACTTAATAAATTACCAGCACTCGTATATATTCCATTGAATATTCTTTTTGGTTTTAAAAAGTTCTAAATATATAAGAAAAACAACCCACAATATTTGTTGAGACGACAAAAGAATACCCGAAACAACCGCATGGAAACTAGATCAAAGACTCAAATATTCTTTTATTTCTCTTAACCTTAATTAAGTAAATAGAATATGCGGAAGTTATAAACGTAATCGATACTCATTAACATCTAAAATGAGAATTTAATGTCTAACTTCGAACTCGCAAAGTGTTTAGTACCCGGATCTATCATTTACCACTCCACCACAACACTTCGGACAAGTTTTGTAGTAAAATGTAGTGGTATTATTGTATTAATTTTTTCTGAAAATCGTTTCATTATTCTATTTATTTTTTATATATTTTAGTTTATAAGAGAAATGCCAAAATGTGGTTGCAAATGCTTTTTTTGAAGAATAACTTCACTAAATATGATTGGATAAATATTTTATTTTTTAGATATTAAATCAATCGTTGTGTGTGACAAATTCAATATTGGAGGCTGCTATATGATCACTTCAGATAATAAATGCATCGAGATATCTCTTTTTGTGTGGCTTTGTATGCCTCATTCAATTGGCTTTGTTGAATTTTTGTTAGTTTTCGTTTTCACATAATTACAGAACCCAATTTAATGGGAATAGATGAGGAAGATGGATTTATGGACCCAATATTGATTCTATGGAACAATCGAAATCTTTCTAGTTGCATGCATGCGACGACTATTACCTTCTTTTAATGTTTGCAATTAATAAGATCCAATGAAGTGAGTCGTGGCCGTCGCACAATGTCGCATTAGTCTAAGAGATTTCAACTTCATTTACATTTTTATAAAATTAGTTTCGATCATCAAATATACGATGTCGTGTAATAACAATTAGATAAACTATAATTTATTATGAAAATGATTGAAATTCAGTTTGTAGTAAAATACAAAAACATAAAAAATTGCATATTTCATCTTCAACTACATAAATGAAAAGTCAAGAAACAATGTTGTGATCATATCGAAGTGTTTGTTTGTTCACGACAAATGAATATTTTAGGCTAAAACTTTTAGCAACAATTGGTCCAACCAAAAAACGACGTTTAGGATGATGTTCTATTACTTTTTGGGAAGCCTAACCTAATGGTACAGATTTTAGAACATCCACATTATCAAATTTCTTTATCAAAAAAAATCTTATTATATTTCTCGCAAATTTATCATATAATTCCATTTACGGACGTTATTAATTTACATAGACTGGACATGATATTTTTCACTTGTTCACAGGTAAGACCGGTTGGTTATAAAAGGAACACAATAATTTACCTGCCACTCTTACATTTCATCACCGAAAGATCTAAAAAAGAAAAACCAAAGGCTTCAACAATTGAATTTACTACTTGTGGGAAACCTCGATGTACATTTACAAAGAATAGCATTGGTAACGTTAAGAAACTATCCAATCATTGCTTCATAACCGAGTTTCTGATTCTAAGAGGGCTGAAGCTATAGAAGAAGATCATTGTGTTCATATCGTGGCAAATGCTTTTCTATAAAAGATGAGAGTTTTGTAGAATCTAACCCTTTTCGTCCATTTGATTCAAGATTCTGTCTTTTCTTCTACGACGACATGTTTTAAGGTCTTGGGATGTGTTTCGTTTGTCACCGGCAAGTCTACGAGCGTGTGAGGAGGAGCAAAGTACATATGGAGTGACATGATGCATATCACAATACCCAAGAAAAGCTGCAGAATTGTTTCAGTCAAAACTGGCGAATGAGGCAAATAAGGGAAGGAAGATCCAAAATAATTCATATACAAACCTGCAGTGTTGGTTTGAAGCTAAAGAGGTATATGGATGCAACCATAGTAAGTAGCATCGCCATTGATGTAGAATAAACCTAGAAGAGAATGTGGATGTCAGTTTAAGAAAATAATGTTTTTACTTCGTATCTTTCATTATGAAGAACAAGATTTGGTATTTCACCTTCACGATATTGTCTGCATACTTCATCAACCACGAGACCAGTAAGCCGGTGGATCCGAGATTCAGAACAACCATCCAAGTGGTGATACTATACCCATCAAATATACGTTGCCACCAAGGACCCTTTTCAAATCCGTGTCTGAAATCATCGGCTATAAGTCGAGCAACGTTGAAAATTGAACCAAACCTGGTGAGTAAAATTAGAGTAGATATGATGATTGAACCGGATATCATTGCCAAATGAACAGTTTCAAAGTTGAATCAGTAGTGTGACAATTAGTACTGTTGGCATAAAAAGTTTGATGTAAAGAAGAGATACCTACGTATACAACTGCATGTTTTGCCAGTATAAGGTATCATTGTTTCTCTTCATCAAAAATTCTGTGTAGATTCCAGCTAAAGCGGACAAACCAGCCGAGAGTATACCCAGCAAATAACCTTGTATGGGTGCCGTGAATAATGAATCACATGAAGCTTCTCCGCATCCCTTAACCTGAAACGACAAGTCAAATTGAATAGCTCAAAATTTATGCCAGCTTAACTTTTGAATTAGCAGCACAAACCAGTGTGATGACTGTAGAGTAGAAAGCATGAACATTCTGAAAACCATAAAGTTATAAGTTCTGCGATAGTATGAAGAATATTATACTTAATTCAAGGTGTATACATCACCTCACCTGGCTGGTAGTTGTTCCAACAGCTAAAAGCCCAATAGCCATCCACTGAAGTTTTGATAGTTTCCTCTTCAAAAATAACCTATAGCAACAACAAATTACAAATTAGTTGATCCATTGAGAGAACTCAGATCAATTTGTTCCCATTTTTCTCTGTGGCGCAAAAGATACTAAGATAGCAGAGAAAGAGAAGGCCCGTGAGATAGATACCTGAACAGTATGCCAGTCGTGACAATCTTCAAATTACCCATTATCTGATAAGTGGATGTATCCACATAGGTCAATGTAGCAAACTGCACATTGTTATGTATCAAATATATAAGAGACGGAATAACAAATAATCGCACGCTCTTCCAATCCGTAGTGATCCTTGCAGTTGTTGAGGAAGATGTCCGCATCTCCCTCCAGAGAAAGATACCAGAAATGATCAGCTGGAGAAGAAGTGATCAAAAGTTTAAAAATAACTCACCAAAACTTCAGTGCCAGTCATCTCTTTGAGCAGGAAGAATGGGTTTAGCATATTGAAAACAATAAAGTACCTTAAAAACTTCGGCTAGAAATGGAACAGTAGCATAATCATATTGGTAACCTCCATCGCTTTGAGAAAGAGTTGTCAAAATACCCTGAGGCATAAGTTTACACAGTAAGAGAAAGGAAACCAATATAATCAACTTATCTCTCTCATTTTCGTATCTTTCAGTGAATATTGTTCACTATCTATCTAAAGGCCAAACTCAGAACATATAGAATGATGATCATGACTTAATTTTGTAAGAATTTTCAGTGAGAACGAATTCTCACTGAAATTATAAGCTACAATAGATCAGAAAATCCAACAATTAATCATGCTAATTCCTAAACCATCTTCTCCACAAGGATCACACGCATAAAGTGAAATGTAGACAGTATGAACTTGAAAGAAACTAACCAAGATAGAAAGATATGGGTCCTGAATCCACAGCGAAACAATCAAACACTCAGTTTTTTTACAGCAGAATCCACTACAACATCGCATCTCACGATCTATACCATGGCATTGCTCGAAATCATGGAAATAGCATATTATCATACCCTAACCGACATGATCCAGAAATAGATTTGGCTACAATAAGAATACTGATAGCTCAACTACAGATCCATAAACTCGCAGAAATTCCAGAAATTCAGAGGAAGAAGAAAAAAATTGAAATTGAGATTCAATTATGATTAACGAGTTAAGAAGACGACGCAGAGAAGAACAAAGATTTGGAGAATGAGGGATCAAAGTGGAGAACCTGAGAGCTAGTAAGAATGGTAAGAAGTACTGCGACAAAGTACCACGGAGTAGCCATTCGTGTTAGTCTTCTATGATATTTTCTTCTTCACTTCACTTTCATACGAGCTCTCTCATCTTTGTAGCTCTTCGTCATTCTCTTTCTCAACTGTATAAAAGAACCACATGACTCCCAAATCGCATCACCGCGTGAAAATTACTTTCTCGCCAATAAAAAAAAAACCAAAAAGAAAACTTAATTTAAAATAAGTAAAGCTTTGGGCTTAACATTAATGGGCCTTATCAAAACTAAAGTGTTTTATGAGGTCAGAGCTGAAGCGTGACATTGGGCCCGTAATGGGCCGAGAATGTGCGAAAATATGATATTCGGCTTTCTGGTTCAGTTCTGTTGAATTGTTTTTGGAATTTGAGAGATACAAGTTTGCACTATGGTATGATTTTCAACGAGCCAGATGTTCATTCGTTGAACTCACTGATTCTTCGAATATTTTCGAATCAAAATAAAATGAATGGCAAAATCTTTTTATATTTTTTTGAATCACATTGTTACTATTTATTTAATTCGTCTCACCTTACCTAATTACATACATACTTAATAATTGATGCCAAGTAATATTTTTGGCAACGTGAAGGCCATAACACAAACCAAATCAAATATGCTTAATAAGAACTTTTCCTGCAAAGTTCGTTCTTAGTTTTCTCATAAACCGTTACACATAAGAAAGAACAACCTATTTGTTTCTTCTTCTGGTGTCCTCTTGTCTTTTCTTCGATTTTATTGATTGGTGAGACATTCTACAAATCACTATTGAACGTTTGTTTTTCCCCTTTAAAAAGTTTCCAATTTGAGATTGTTGTTGGATGATCAACTCGAAGATTTTCTCTGTTTCGGTTCGTGTCTGATATCATTTTGTATGCTCCATTGGTCGATCCCTGACGAATAAAGGATCTTCATTACAGGTTTGGCCTCACAAGCCTTATGTTACTTCTTCTGGATCTCTATGTATGTGAGTGCTCTCTGGTCACATTTTAATCTGTCAGCTTTATAAATCCGGAATATAATTGGAATTCAATTCGGTTTTGTTTTCCAGCATTCACAAATTTCAAGCTTTCTGGAATAAGTTTGTTGGTTTTTCTTTGAGAGATTTGAGACTTTCATTACACATTGTCTGATGGAGCAATTCAGACAAATCGGCGAAGTTCTTGGAAGTCTAAATGCACTTATGGTATTACAAGATGACATCTTAATCAACCAAAGACAATGTTGTTTGTTGTTAGAAATCTTTAGTTTAGCTTTCAATACCGTAGCTGAAGAGATCAGACAGAATCTGAGGCTTGAAGAGAAGCACACTAAATGGAGAGCCCTTGAACAACCTTTAAGGGAGCTTTATAGAGTCTTTAAGGAAGGAGAATTGTATGTTAAGCATTGTATGGACCATAGTGATTGGTTGGGCAAAGTAATCAATCTTCATCAGAACAAAGACTCTGTTGAGTTTCATATACACAACTTGTTCTGTTATTTCACTGCGGTTGTTGAAGCTATCGAAGTTTCTGGAGAGATTTCGGGTCTTGACCCTTCTGAGATGGAGAGAAGGAGAGTTGTGTTCTCAAGAAAGTATGATAGAGAGTGGAATGATCCTAAGCTATTTCAATGGAGGTTTGGGAAACAGTATTTAGTACCGAGAGATATTTGCAGCCGGTTTGAGCATTCATGGAGAGAAGATAGATGGAAACTAGTGGAAGCATTACAAGAGATGAAGAAATCAGACAGTGATGATATTGGTAAAACCGAGAAGCGTTTAGCTGATTTGCTATTGAAGAAACTAACCGGATTGGAGCAGTTTAATGGAAAACTATTTCCAAGCTCATTACTTCTTGGTTCAAAGGATTACCAAGTGAGAAGACGGTTAGGTGCAGATGGTCAGTACAAGGAGATTCAATGGCTAGGTGATAGTTTTGCATTGAGGCACTTTTTCAGCGACCTTGAGCCGCTAAGTTCTGAAATTTCGTCTCTTTTAGCACTTTGTCATACGAATATAGTTCAGTACCTCTGTGGATTTTATGATGAATTAAGGAAAGAATGCTTTTTGGTTATGGAGTTAATGCACAAAGATCTGCAGAGCTACATGAAGGAGAATTGTGGACCAAGAAGAAGATATCTGTTCTCAGTTCCTGTAGTGATTGATATCATGCTGCAAATTGCAAGGGGAATGGAATATCTCCATGGAAATGATATCTTTCATGGAGACTTAAACCCAATGAACATTCTTTTGAAAGAGAGGAGTCACACTGAAGGTTATTTCCATGCCAAAATCTCTGGATTCGGTTTATCTTCTGTGAAAGCTCAGTCTTCTCGGTCTTCCTCAACACCAAGCACTACTAATCCTGTAATCTGGTATGCACCTGAGGTTCTAGCAGAGATGGAACAAGACCTGAAAGGTACAACTCCGAAATCAAAGTTGACGCATAAAGCTGATGTGTATAGCTTTGCAATGGTGTGTTTCGAGCTTATAACAGGTAAAGTTCCATTTGAAGATAGTCATCTTCAAGGTGAACAAATGGCTATCAATATTAGAATGGGAGAGAGACCTCTCTTCCCATTCCCTTCCCCAAAATACCTGACTAGTCTGATTAAACGGTGTTGGCACTCAGAACCAAGTCAGCGTCCTAACTTCTCTTCGATTTGTCGGATACTACGCTTCATCAAGAAGTTCCTAGTTGTAAATCCAGATCATGGTCACCCTCAAATTCAAAGTCCACTAGTTGATTTTTGGGATTTAGAAGCAAAATACTTGAGAAAGTTTCCAGGTGATGCAGAGTCTCACACAGCTTCTGTGACACAAATCCCTTTCCAACTATACTCATACCGAGTTTTGGAAAGAGAGAAGATGAATCCAAGCTCAAGAGAAAGCAGTAACTCAGAGGCAAGTGAATCTGAAAGCGTTTCAGTAGTTGAAGATCCACCTAATGCCATGATTACAAGATCAAAATCATTGTGTCTAGATACAAAGTCTGAATACTCAGATACAAGATCAATCTCCACAGAAGCTCCCTTTAAAAAGGTCTCAGCTTTAAAGAAAAGAGGTGAAACGACAAAGCACAAAAACAGTCCAAGCTTAGGTAAGTTTACTCACCCTAATCTCTATATTTCCAAGGTTTACGCTGATAAATGATCCCAAAAAAACAATTACCATTTTGTTAATATCATCAATGCAGATTCAGAAAAGTTTAGATCTATAGCAACTTCTCCGGTAAAAGCAAGATCATCGCCAAAAGCAGCACCATTGAGCCTATTTGGAAGAAGCATTAGAGCGAGGAAAGATAACCGATTGCCTTTAAGTCCAATGAGTCCTCTAATCCCAGGAAGACGTAGACAACAGACTGGTCATGTTTCAGACTCTGAGCTTGCTTAGCTTTTCATCAGAACCACAGAAAACGAAGAAGATCGATGAGAAAACAGAGTTAATAGCTTTTGGTCAATATCAGAGTTCATAGTTCCAAACACCTGCTTTTGGTAGGTGCATACTTTTTTGTTGGTTAATTTAGAAGTTTCTTTGATATTTTGTCTTAAAGAGTATGAGTTTCTTCTTTCTTTTTGTACCTTCTGCAAGCTGATCCCTTTTGTGGGTAAATTTTTTGGAGTTGGGTTATGAAGAACATGATCTAAAAGTGGTAAACTTTTTTCTTTTGTACAAATCAAAAATGCATCAGCTTTTTGTAAGAGATTGAAATTTAGTTATACTAATTTGTGTTGTTTCTTTGAACATTCAATGCCATTATTGAATGAGTTCCACTTCTTTATCTTCGCACACTCTCGTGTCCATCATTACCTCATAAGCAGTACTCAACAAAGTATAAGGAGAAACCACAAGAGAAGGTTTCTTTGCGCACAAGTAACCATCAAAATAAAAGAATCGCTTGTTTCTAAATGTATGATTCACGTATTTTTCCCTCTATTCTCTTCAAAAAATCTTTGGGCTTCAGTTTTTAGAGACAAGCATCGTCCTGAGTGAATGTATCCTACACCTGCACAAATGTATATATAGAAATAGAACTAATAGAAGACATCACCATAACGATAACTTTGTACTTACCAACACACTTATGGAACAAAACACTCACCAATACCACAGTTCGATCACGCGGTTCACTGATGCAACCGCTTGAACCTGTTAAACTAACCAACACACAATTAATAAACCATCATCATGCCACAGTTGCTTGAGTGACCATGGAAACGTTTTCAACTTCTTACGTCCCTACTTTTTGTGCTTAGCTCATTATCCTATTTAGATCTGTGTAATAGAAGCCTATCTCTGTTTGTTTTGTCCCAACCTAACTAACCAATCAGAGCATTGAGAGGTTCCTTGGTGCTTATGAAGCAACATCCTCAAAATTAATTATTCAGCCGACAATTTAGATCTAGAATTATGTCGAAGAAACTTTTCTTTGTTCTCTCACAGTACATAACGTATTCGAACTATCTCAACCGTCGGACAAAAAGCAACTCAAAAACACCAACTAAGGCTGATGAAACAATCAAAGATCTTGCACAAATTTCTTTTTGTTTTTCTCTAAACGTACCCGTTTGGTCTTTCTCCCCCGCTGGCTCCTCCACCACTCTTAGCTTTTCTTCTCTGCAAATCCGCTTTGTAGTGTTGAGACGCAGCCTCAGTAGCCTGAAAACCAATTAAGATCAAATTGTAAACCAGGTTACAATACAAGGCCTGTTTGCCTAGATATAGATGCACTATAATTGGAGAATATAGAGACTTAACGGAGACATGATGTAATAAAACTCTTTCCATAGATATTAATTAGAAGAAGCTAACCTGCTGCATTGGAAGACCAAAGGAGAAACCTAATCCCAGAGATCAGATTGCACAGACTGTTTCATTGTCTGAGTTAAAAGGAGTTCAATATCAAGGAAACTGTAAACGAAATCTAACACAAGATCATATGTAATAAGACTGGACTATAATTCTCCATCGATTTAATTTATCCAATTTCATTTTGGTAAACGCATTGGTATAGAGAGACTAGGAACTACTGTTCTAACAGATGACTCCCAGTTGCTTATTCTATCAGGAAGACAAGAACTTCATAGCTTACCTCGAGCTGTGAATAAGTTTTGGACATTTCATCTTTAAGTTTACCAACCTGCATAAGACTCTAACGTCACAAGAACCCACGAAAAAGGTTTTGGTATAGAAGCTTGCTTTTGGCGTATAATAAGATTGAATGCTTGCCGAAAAAGCCTAGGAATTAATGTATATATCAACTCTGGGATTCAGAGATTGATAAATGGTAATAAAAGTACCTTGGTATGAAGATACGTGGTTGTTATCGGATAAGATAACCAAAAGTGTGTCAGTGATTCTTGTATTGATGTCCAGAGCTGTAAATGGAAGATGAAAGTCCTCTACTTAACTAACCTTTATTGAACAATACATATACAATACATATAGAGCTTCTTGTTGCACAAGGCATTGAAGAATGTCGGACTTACATACAGAACTTCATCCTTAGTGGACTTTGGTAATCTGTCCAGAAAGCTCTCTTGCGGGGTCTTTCCAATAATATGTTTGGTAGTTGAGATAGTTGGGCGGGTTAAAGAATTGAAAACCTGAATAGGGTTAGCAATTTTTAGCACAGGAAAACAAAGCATAGGCTGTGGTTTCTTAGTCAGCACACATTTTATTAAGGAGTGGTGGGACATTAAGGAAGCCGACCCAAACGTTGGAGAAAGGCGCCAGCCTGAGGGGTTTGTCCCTGGTTCAAAGTTGCATAAAGATGAAGGTGGTGTTGCTGTAGATGTCACGCAATTCAGACAACTCATTGGAAGTCTCATGTACTTAACTGCCTCAAGACCTGATCTGACTTACTCTCCTTAGTAAGTATATGTCAAGTCCTAAAGAGTCTCACCTACTTGCAGCAAAGAGAATACTTAGGTATTTAAAAGGCACGGTTGAAATGGGAGTATTTTACAAGAAAGGTGCAAACAATCTGGGTTTGCAAGTGTACACAGACAGTGACTATGCGGGTGATATTGACGATCGAAGAAGTACTTCTGGGTACGTTTCTCTTATGGCTTATGGTGCTGTGTCTTGGGCCTCAAAGAAGCACTCCGTTGTTGCTCTTTCCACCACCGAGGCGGAGTACATTGCAGCTGCTTCATGTGCGTGTCAGTGTGTTTGGGTTAGAAGGATTCTTCAAAGTATACACATGAACAACATGACGTCAGAGATGGAGATTATGTGCGATAACAACTCTGCTATTCAATTGTCCAAGAACCCTGGTTTTCATGGCAAGAGCAAACACATTGATGTAAGGTTTCACTCTCTTAGGGATCTTGTGAATGCAGGAGATGTTAAGCTCAGCTATTGTTCTACCAAAGATCAAATTGCTGATATATTTACTAAGCCCTTAAAGATTGATCAGTTTGAGAAACTTCGTGCACTTCTTGGGATGATTGAAGCTAAGGAAGTAAGGTAAACAGAGTGTTTTTAGCTTAAGGAAGGGAATGATGAGGTTAATTAAGAGTCCTAATAAAATCTGAAGTAGTGCTTCAGTTAAGTTTACATTTTCTGAGTGTTATGAGTGTCTAGTGATGTTTCACCTTCTTTGGTTCATGTTTCAGTTGAGTTCTAAGGCTATCTAGCCAAACATTTTCTGAGTGATAAGCATATCTTGGTTTTCTGATATTCTACAAAAAACCCTATTAATTACGAGAAAAGTTTTAAGGGAATAAAATACAAATTGATTCTCTAATACTCCGAGCACATGTGAAATGATCTAACTTTATGATTTAAACATCTAAGAATTACATATTTTGAAAAAAATCTAAACAAAAATTGACCATTATTCGAATTGAGACACCATTTTTTGAACATTATTATAATTCATCGCTATCTCAACTTCTAATTTTTCAATTTCTTACAATATAAAAAAGAATGTTGCAAAACGTTTTTGTTGAGGTTACATGTCTATTTTCTGAAGTGTCCTACCGGAATTTGACTTTAAACTATACATATTACCGATCCATAGGATTTTATATATAAGCGTTTAGGTTATAGATAAAGTTAATTGTTTGGTAGAAAAATTTATGTGTGGCTGCATAAAATTCGTCTCTAATCTCTATAGTACTTTTCATGGTAATTAATTATTACCAAAAAAGATTGTTAAAAATATTTGTCTTGCTCAGAGGTAATAATGGACGAAAAAACAACTTTTTATAATTTCGTATAAAGTTAAAAGTGAGCTCATTGGAAAAAAAAGTGTGATATAACTTAATAATATGGTTATAGAAACATAGGATAACTTAACAATTACGATACATTAAATCACAAGACTAGCTCCCATTTACATATATACCCCTCAAAAATGCATTACTATAACCTTCCAATCTGTTCACTCACCAAACAAACAAAGAAACAATTGTGACCAACACGATGAATATGAGAAGAGAGCAGGAAGACGCATAATATGGGCAGTGTTGAGTCTAATCGCTGCGGTTGCGTTTGTGATTCTGTTGGTTTGGGCTATACAAATGATTAAATAACATTTTTTAATCATTCAAAATTTTGATAAAATAGGTTTTTTATAAGGAATTGTTTTTTTCTAGATTCCAACAATTAAGTTATTGGTTTTTATTTTCTACAAAATAAAGAAACTAGTTTATAGTAAATCAGTTGTTAATTTTTCTGAAAACCAAAATCCAATTTGGTTTTTGAAACCAAAACTAAAATTCAACACATACACTGAATTTTTTTTTTTGTCAATCATTAGAATTGACAATGTCTAATCCATAACTCTAATTCATTCTCTAAAATATTTTTTTCCAATTGAAGAAGAAAGATCAAACTCAGAGTGTCATAATAATTACAACTAAAATTTCAAACAAAAAAATTTAAAATCTAAAATCTATAAAAGTTATAATTAATGGTTTTTCTGTCAACATTTATAGAAAAAGATTAAAATTATCGGCGATGATTTGAAACCAAAATTAAAATTCAAAACAAAACAAAATCATAGACTAGGTGCATTTAATCACTAAGAGAAAAATTCGGCCAAAAAAACTAAATTAAAAAAAATATCTGAAATCTAAAATCCAAAAACATAAAAAATATAAAAAAATA
Organism: Lepidium didymum; assembly: GCA_963920545.1. Lineage (NCBI taxonomy): Eukaryota > Viridiplantae > Streptophyta > Magnoliopsida > Brassicales > Brassicaceae > Lepidium > Lepidium didymum. The sequence goes on along the minus strand of OY986980.1, from coordinate 20,612,649 downwards.
TATTTAATAATTTTTTGTCAAAAATATAGACAAAATCTTATCCATAATTCAAACCTTCTAAAAAACTCAAACAATATCACTCTTTAATGTTTTTCGAAAACTAAAATCTAACCCAAAAATAACACAAAAACATCAACCATTCATAGTCTATGTCGGCGGTGATTTGAAAGACGCATCACACTTAACATTCTGATCACCGAGAGTCAGAATGTAACACCTGATATCGAAATACCCATATTCATAATTATAACCATGTACAGTAAGATGCTTCATCTTCGCACTAAGTTTCATGTCCAATACCAAGACTCTAGGAAAAGCTGCAACGACGTCGGGTTGATTACCCTCCGTAACAAAATCCACTGAGAAACTCGTATGGCAGCCAAGTGAGCCACGCGTAAGCGATGTTCTTAAAACGGCTGCGTTTAAGTGACCTAACTTGGCGTACAAGTCACTGCCGTCGTAATAGACACGACACCATGAGCACGGCTTCTTAGGAGGAAATCAACATGCCACGTGGCGGAAGAGGAAGGAGGACCGGAGATGGATTCGACGGTAAAGCTGACGTGGCAGGGAAACAATACGAAAAAGAATATAATCCCCCAAATTGCAATCACTGTGAAACCGGCCAACGGAATGGATGTCCAATCTATAGTTGATATTTCTTCTCTACTGAGTTCTTCATATTGTTGTGAGTACGACCACCAGCATAAAGGAGATGGAGGATTGGTGGGTGATAACGGTGGGCTTGGGATTCCGGTCCCTGTTTGTAGCGGAGGTCTATTAGCCATTGTTCCTTTTTTTTGTCTTTGTTTTTGGTAATGAAGAATGCTATTTATATGATTTTAAATCTTAATCATGAAATCAGATTTCGATAGATTTTTTTTTTTTGAAATTATCTTTATTAATTATCTTTCTAGATTTTCTGAGTTTGTTATTATATTTTTAAAGATTTTCACGAACATAATCCGGATTGAAATAGGTAATTAGTTGATTCTATCAACAAAATCTTTACAAAATCTATCAACAAAATCTTTACAAATATTATATATATATATATATATATATATATGCTGCTAATTTTTTATGCATCAGATAACACACATCAAAAGTGTGAATCACATCCAGAGATTTTCAAGGTTAGAACACTTTCTCTCTCTCCTAAGCTCTTAAGTTTGGATGCTTTGGTACCATGTATCTCTTTGTTAAAGTTATGGTCATGATTTTGATCAAATGATCCTGGTAGAATGAATCTATTCACAATTATTAAAACCCTCATGGATTAATTTGTCTTTTTTTTTTGCAGATTGGAACTCATAACTCTATGGCTAGAATTTTTAGCACAAGCAAGCAATTCAACAATATGATGTTCTTGGGTATTACATGATAAGTTGAAAGCCATGCGTATGTTTATATTCCACATGATTTCTGCAGTTATGTTCAATAATCTCTTCCACAAACACTGGCATCTAAAGGTAAAGAACCATATAGGAATACCATGACCATATAGAAGCTGAGCAGGCCAAGAGTAGCAAAGAAGTCTGCAAACCCCATGCAAGAGGCAGAGAACACAACAAGTCGCTATATCAATTTAAGGTTTGCTTTTAACTTTTGCATTTATGTAGCTTTGTTATAAAAATATTGCAGAATAGTTTTTCTTTTCTTCCTCTCTCTTCACTGTGTTTATGATTTCATATCATCTTCTTCTTCTTCGCATGGTCCCAGAGCATATAAAGCAGTTGAGGTAAAGAATGAGCTCATTCGAAAGAAAGATTCTCTTGTAATTGTTAACAGAGTGGTCAAAGATTTTCTGATACAGTAAGGTTCCTTTGTATTTCTTGTTTTCAGTCAGGATCCATATGCATCACGTCTTTACTTTCCTTGACACTTAACTAAGGGTCTAGGTTGTTGTTGTAGTAATTTTTTGTTTTACCTCTGATAAATACAAACTGAGCATGAAAACACATCTCCATGAAAAAGTGGAAGCTTTGAATATTTGACCAACATTGACCTTCACATTATCAATATTATGAAGAAGGCAGAACCAAAGTAAGTAAGAATTGAATCAAACTGCATAATATCTTTATTTTGAAGTATTATCTCGGAGCTCTAGGAGACCATTTTCATGTGGAAAAGGGCTATACCATGTGTATGTTATCATTGTTTTCCCCCAAAATTGATACGTACAACAATTACGCCTTATCCTGGATTAAGTTCAAGAAAATATTAAAAGTGCTATCGAATTTTTTGTGTCAAATCATAACAGATTTGCAATTGTGAGTTCTTCTCTGTTATTTTTTTCTTCAGCTTTCTTAGGTAAATTATGCGGTTTGTATATTCTAAATTAAATAGATTTCTCGCAACTTTGAGAATATACATTATGCGGTTTCTTGTATATTTTACGAATTTTAGAATTTATATTCTAAAAAATTTCTATGTTTTACCGACTTCAAAATGTAAAATTTAAATTAGGAAGATTTCTAATAAATTTTAAAATATACATTTTACGGTTTCTTGTATAGTTTACGAATATCAAAATTTATATGCTATCATTTTCTCTATGTTTTATGGACTGTATAAAGTAATTTCTTAATCCGTATTTTTTGATCGAAATTCTGATTTTTCTATTTTATTTTGTACAAGAGTAAATATGAAATGACTAACAAGTTTATTAAAAATATTTTTTTGTTGTATTAAAACTTATGTTATATAAATGAAATGTGTATTAAAGTAGGTAATAAAAACAGATATACATACTTATACATGTTTGTTTTAAGTTGGTTAGAATTATTGCTGATTTTAGAGGTTTTTAAGGAAGTTGACCCAAACATTGGAGAAAGGCGTCAGCCTATGATCACACACACATCATGGTCCTCACCTCCTCAAGATATGATGAAATGCAATGTAAATGCTTTTTGGAATGATCAAACAAATACTTGTGATGTTGGATAAATTGTCAAGGATAAGAATGGGCTTGTCAAGTGGATAGGTGGGAAAACTTACCCTCACTTACACTCAACTCTCCAGGCTGAGGCCACAACTTTGGTTGGACCATGAATGTTGTTGATAACTTTGGTTTTGAGGAGGTATGGTTTGAAAGTGATTCAAGTGTCCTAATCTCTACATTCAAAGAGCCCGATAAATGGCCAAGATTGGAGAGTTTCACAAGTGAGACAACCAATCAGCATAGAAAGAATCTAAGAGCCTTTTTCCATCATGTAGATCGATTGGCGAATGGAGCAACATATTTGATTGCCAAGAGATTTAACATATGTGAGCCATATGTGACTTTACTTGATTGTGTTGTGCCTAATTGGCTTGTTTCCATTGTGGAAATAGAGAAACATTAACTATGTTATTGTGATCAAGTATGAATGAAAATTATTTGGAGAATAAAAGAAAGAAGAAAAATATAGGATTTATGAAGTAATATGCACTGCAGGAGGTTGGAGGGTCTTTTAGGAGATTCTTCAGCTCTTTCAAGATCCGTTTCGAAGCCATTTTCTCACTGAAAAATCCCTAAGAAAAGTAATCCAAGTTAACCCTAGATCAATCCAGCTCAAATTCAAAAGGTTTTGCAATCTGAATTTTTTTTTTGTGCCGAGTTACTCTTAGTCTGGTGGTTAGGATGATCCAGCTAATGACTTGGTATCAGGGTTCGATTCTTACATATTCGATTCCTACATATTACATTATAGTGGCTTAAAAAGAGATTTTAGATGTAGACTTTACACTATGAATCGATTATTATCGATCCAATTGTTGACAAAAAAAATGATTCTTTTTGGTCGACAAATTTAAGATTTAGTCTTAAAAATAAAACAAAATAAATAACATTTAAGAAGTTTATATTTGATATTTATTATTTGTTTTGTTGTTTTTTCCAATATTTCTCAAAGGTTAGTGAGAAAAAAAATACAAAAACAAAAGGTCTATGAAATATAAGGTCCGAACCCTCTAGATCACCTAGAGACTTCGACTTGAATTTCAAAGAGGGATTTAGGGTTTTGGCTTCCAGCAAAAATCTCGGCGAATAAATCAGACATTTGTAGAGATCGACTGACACAGAGAGAAACTCTGAGATCGTGATCAATGGAGTCTACAATTTCATTGAAGCCGAGAGGAAAAGGCAAAGGATCAAAGGGATCTTCCTCGTCGGACGACAAATCAACATTGCAGATCGTGAAGGATTGGAGCAATTGGTCATTGAAGAAGGCGAAAGTCGCGACTCACTATGGTTTCATCCCTCTGATCATCATCATCGGCATGAACTCTGATCCAAAGCCTCATCTTTTTCAGCTCCTTAGCCCTGTTTGAACCTCCGGTTTCATCGTAATCGAAGCCCGAGCAATCGATCGTCTCCTGATCTTCTCTGGGTTTGGTTTCATATCTCTATGCGTGGTCTTTTGGATTCGCCGAGTCTTCCTTATGTTTTAAGTAGCTAGTTTGAATAATCTTTCTGTATGGAATCACTTTAGCTCATCTTCATATATGTGATATCGAAACTATGTTTTGAATTTATCTGGGAATTTCTTATTCAAAGTTACGTTCTTCAACAATGTTTCATTTACAAACTTAATCAGTAGTATTAGAAAAAAGATGCTTGCAAGAAATGAAGTTGTTTATCATTCTGCATCAAAGTGTTTGAATGTCTTGTATCATTTTCATAACATTTGCTATTTGAGGTCGATCTTGAGGTTTCAAGGCAACACAAGCCAAACCTATTTGCAGCATCTCGACCATCTCTTCTTCTATACCCATTTGCCTCATAAGCTCATCGTCGAATACTTCACTGGTCCACTCTTTCGACACCACGGATCTTATCCAGCTTGCCAAGTCCATGTTTTCTTCTTGTGATTGCGGACTCACTGGAGATTTCCCTGTTAAAAGCTCGAGTAACACCACCCCGAAGCTGTATATATCAGAGAACTGTGTGCATTTTCTTGTGTCTGTTGTTTCAGGTGCATGATAACCCGAAGAACGTAAGGTAGTTTGAGGGAGAGATTTCATGATGCGTGTCAATCCAAGATCGCATATGCAGCCATAACATTGCGAGTTAACGAAGATGTTAGAAGATTTGATGTTACCATGTACAAACCTCCCTTCATCTGCCTCATGGATAAATGCCAGCCCTCTTACTGCACCAATGGCTATTCTCAACCGCGACTCCCAATCTAAAGGTACTCGGTTCTCTCCTGCAATAGTCGAATTCTTAGTTTTGCCATACAGACCAATAGGAATATAGGGAAAGGGAATATAAGAGATAACTTACCGTGCAGCATTTCGAAGAGGTTTCCTTGACTATAGTAGCTGTAAACAGCAAGCTTATCGTTCTTGGAATAGTAGTAAGCTTTAAGCTCAGCTACATTATCATGTTTGATTCTACCAACAATCTCCATTTGTTGCTCAAATTCTCTTCTTCCTGCAGCCACCTCCTCTAATCTCTTCACCACTACTGTGGCTGTGTCCTCCACAGCTACTTTGTAGGTTGTCACAAATGCACTTTTCCCCAATACTTGTGCTGATGCAGCTAACAAATCATCCAAATCAAAGGTATCGTTACTTCCTCCAAAAAACACGATTTTGCCTTGATCACCATCCTCTTTTGGTGCAAAGTTACCAGAAGGCAACGAGTCTCTCTTCTTGGACTTGAATGAGAGTTTACCTTTGATGCACCGTTTCTTCCGCAAGCAACACGCCAGCATCGCATACGTTGCAGCCAGATTCAATCAGTTCCAGATCGAAATCAGATGATGCTCTTTGAAGCTCTAAGGTTGGTCAAACCCGACAAATAGCTTCTGATGCTTTCTTTGACTCGCAAGCTAGCAAGCAATGGGCCCGAGTTCCGGTTATGCTGACTTTTCGTTTAGAGAACGAGAAAACTCTAAATCCTCTCAAAGAATTAAGCAGAGGATTCTTCTTGTCATCGTCTTCAGAGAGCTTTCTGTTTCCCACGAAAGCAAAATTCCAAATCTCATCCATTGTAACAAAAAGAAATTTGTATTTTAGTCAAAAATAACGATTTTTAAAATGATACGCCGGTAGTTAAGCCGGCAAAAAATCTTGGTAATAGTATTATCTTAAGTGGACAAAACATGGTTAGCCGCAAATACATCGTTGTCCCATCTCTCTTCCCTTAGATTTCATACCCAAATTCAATTATTCATTATTCCGCTACATTGTCTTCACACTATATTACTAAAAAAAAGAAAAAAAAGAAGCAGATTGAGCCCATCTTGAGTTCAGTCTGATCTTATTGGGCCCTTAGCAAAATCCACTTAGAAATCCGTATAACTGAGATTAGAACTATAGATTTTGTTTAAATTTTAGTTGTCTCATTCATATAATGTGATGTAACGACACTAGTCTTATTATTCAATCAAGTTAACGAGCTTAATTTGAGGCATCCAATCGCTATAGGCATTAGAATATCGTTAATTCGTTATGTAATCTTTGAAGGAGATAACCAAATTATCAACAATGTCATTAAGTTTCATCATAGGTTTACATCATTATATTCTACTGTGGAGCTTTGGCGTCGATGCTATACTCAAATCCGATTCCAAACACAGTCATAACAACAACCACTCTGTTGATGTATTATCAAAGCCTAGAAATTTGTAATCATATCGACTCGTTTCATGAGATTAGCTAAGGTTTCTCTCATTCGCCTCTTTCAACGATTTCGCCATATCGGCGTTGGATTGCCTAAGCATTCCCAGCTGAGACTCCAACATCGAGAGAGGTCTCGTCTTGGTCTGTTCTTTGCGCCATAGATCTTTAGGGTCTGGTACCAATAACAACACTTGGTGTTATCTGTGAGAAGGACAAGAAGACAGAGTTAGAGAAGAGGAGAAATAGAAGAAGAAGATGAAGATCGAGAGATAGAATTCCAGAGAAATAGGAAGAGAGATTTACGGCTGAATAAATACTTCAATTAATTGCATAAGGTTGATAATGTCGAAAACAGTGCGAAACTTACACGCGGAGAGACACCAAATTGAAGACCAAAACCAGTCTAATGATTGAGCAAAGGGAATGCTAGGTAACTTACAGAGAAGTAGCGAAGAAAAACTCCAAAAGATTCCCTTAGAAATCGAGCAACATCCATGGAAATTGATTCTTCGGAGAAACCCTAGATCCCCTTTTTCGCCCCTTTTCACAGCTTCTAGGAATTTTTTCATACTCGTAGAATAACAGAAGAGGAAAAAAAGAGGAATAGAACAAAGTACGGTCGATGGTTAGTGTTCAGCAAAATGGCCAAAATAGGTTTGGGATTACAGAACCTATCTCTTTGGGAGGACCAACGGAGCTTGACGTGATCAAGACAAGAGAGCTCGAAAAGGTTTTCCTGATATCTTCAAGCTTGTGTCTTGTTATGTATGCTTCAGTGTTCTAGTTTCTGAAGTTTCTTGTTGAAATACTTCTTAGTTTTGTACTGATAAATTTTAGTTATTGTACTTGGTTGTTCAGTACTTGCAAGATGTTGGATTGTACGAGAGTAAGGAGGAAGCTGTTAAAAGGGAGGAGGTTCTGGGGATACTAGATCAGGTTTTTTTAGTTCTTCGAGTGCTAATAACATGTGCTTATTGTTATCTCATGGATGTTTGTAACAAAGTCTTGACGAATCTTCGTTGTTCATGTGTTCAGATTGTAAAAACATGGATCAAAACAGTCAGCCGCGCCAAAGGGTTGAATGATCAGCTGCTTCATGAGGCGAATGCAAAGATATTTACTTTCGGTTCTTATCGACTAGGGGTAACGATGAAGATATATGGAAGATTTAGCTTTGATTTATTAATTCGTCTTGAAATCCTTGGTGTAGAGGGAAAGGGAATAAAGGCTGTGTTTTATTTCTGTTGTCTTTAAATGTTCCTGTGTAAGAGTGGAATCAGTTGTCTTTACATGCTCTTTGTTTGCATATAAAAATGTTATATGTCACTTGAATCGTGTCAGTATGAGCTTTTCAGGCATATCAAGTATTGGTAAATATCGGATACAGTAGGTGTTATTTATGGTTCTTGAGAGAATTATTTTCTCAAAGTTCTAGTGTCCTAAAACATTCCTCTGCAATTGTGATTGTTCTTACTATCACCTATTTTCTTCTATATCGAGTGTTCCTGTAACAGTTCGTTTTACTGCTTCAAATAGGTACATGGACCTGGTGCAGATATAGACACTTTATGTGTGGGACCTAGACATGCAACCAGAGAAGTACTATAACCCCTTTCATCTATATTTTGGGCTAAGTGGATTTTCTGTCGATCTATTGTGTTCTATATTTTCTTTATTTTTGCTATTAGGGTGATTTCTTTGGTGAGCTACAGAGAATGCTGTTGGAATCACCTGAAGTAACTGAACTGCACCCGGTGCCTGATGCTCATGTTCCATTGATGGGATTCAAACTTAAAGGAGTTTCAATAGATCTCCTTTATGCACAACTTCCACTCTGGGTTATACCTGAGGTAATTTCTGGATTTCCAGTGAAGTGTTTGTTTGGGTAGTAAGAATTATATGTCTCAGTCATGTCAAGGAAATCATTCCATCTCGCAGTTTCATCTATTTTTAGAGATTTGAACCTCATTAAATTCTTTTTTACTAATTACAATCAATTAGTTTCATGGTATTACGCAGTTTACATTATGTTATGAAGTTAAATGACTGTTATGAGTGGATCCCCTTGAGAATAAGTAATTTGAATCTGGAGCTCTAGTTCTGCCCTATTTATGGTGGAGTCTTACTTGTGTTCCTTGCCTTATGTTAATGGTGCAGGATTTAGATATATCACAGGACTCCATTTTACAGAATGCTGATGAGCAAACTGTTCGAAGCCTCAATGGTTGTAGAGTTACTGACCAGATCTTGCGTCTGGTTCCAAACATACAGGTCTCTACTCACTGACGATACATCTCTTAAGTTATACATCTTTCTTATCCATCCATTTGATTTTATACTCTAAATCCATGCTTTCTTTCGGAGCAGAATTTCAGGACAACATTAAGATGCATGCGATTTTGGGCTAAGCGACGAGGTGTATACTCAAATGTATGGAGACATCTTCTCTAGAGCTCTTTATTTCTTTATGTTTATGCATTGTATCATATTGCTTAATTCAAGTACTTTTCCGTCAATTGCTAGGTCTCAGGATTTCTTGGTGGTATAAACTGGGCATTGCTTGTAGCTCGGATATGTCAACTTTATCCTAACGCCCTACCAAATATGTTAGCGTCTCGGTTCTTTAGGGTCTACAATCAGTGGCGTTGGCCAAATCCCGTTCTTCTTTGTTCTATGGATGACGGATCCCTCGGTCTTCAAGTCTGGGATCCTAGAAGAAACCCAAAGGACCGGTTGCATATAATGCCCATCATTACCCCCGCTTATCCATGTATGAACTCCAGTTATAATGTCTCAGCAAGTACATTGCGAATTATGACAGGAGAGTTTCAGAGAGGAAAAGCAATATGTGAGGTACGATTTAGATAGTCTAAATGGTTGGCTTCTAAGCAAATTCATTGCTTATTGCAATGGGTTGATGTCTTGCAGGCTATGGAAGAAAACAAAGCCGATTGGGATACTCTTTTTGAGCCATTTGCATTTTTTGAAGCGTATAAAAATTATCTACAAATCGACATTTCTGCGGCAAATGTCGATGACCTAAGAAAATGGAAAGGCTGGGTTGAGTCACGCCTCCGCCAGCTCACATTGAAGGTCAAACTCTTGTTTTCTTCAACATTGAACTGTTTCTCGTGATTTTGCTTTTCTAATAATTTGACTTAGCTATCTGCATTCTATTCTTAGATCGAGAGGCATACTTATGATATGTTGCAATGCCACCCTCATCCCCATGATTTTCAAGACTCATCACGACCACTCCATTGCTCGTACTTCATGGGTCTGCAACGTAAACAAGGAGTTCCAGCAGCAGAAGGCGAGCAATTTGATATCAGAAGAACTGTTGATGAGTTTAAACACACTGTTAACGCTTACATATTGTGGATTCCCGGAATGGAGATTAGTGTCAGTCATATAAAACGGAGAAGCTTACCTAATTTTGTGTTTCCTGGTGGAATTAGACCTTCACATGCCTCTAAAGGAACATGGGACAGCAAACGCCGTTCAGAGCACAGAATTTCTTCCACATCAAGTGCACCAGCGACTACTACCACAACTGAAATGAGTTCAGAGAGTAAAGCTGGTTCTAACAGTCCAGGAGATGGGACGAAGAGAAAGTGGGGAGAAGATGAAACACTGACAGATCAGCCAAGGCCCTCTAAACACATTGCTGTTTCAATGCCTGTAGAAAATGGTGAAGGCGGGAGCCCGAATCCATCTGTTGGATCCATTTGTTCAAGTCCTTTGAAAGATTATTGTACCAATGGTAAATCTGATCATATCATTAAGGATCCACCAGAGAATGTTGTCGTTTTCAGTAAGGATCAACCAGAGAGTGTTCCGGTTGAGAGGATAACCACTCTTCAAGCTCCTAGTCAAGAAACTGAGGAGCTTGAAGAAAGTATTGATTTTGGAAATCAAGTGATGGGACAAATACCTCATAAAGATGCAATCCCGACTGCTACTGCCACTACACCTCCATTCGAAGCTACTACTTCAAATGGCTCTCCATTCCCCAATGAAGTAGTGGAAGAACTCGAGGTTTCTTGTCTTTCTTGTTACATTTTTCAATACATAACTGGTCTGTTGATTTTGTTCTTGTCTGAAATTTCTTTTCTTGGAAGGTTCTTCCCATGCGGCAGCCCATGGCGGCACATACAGCTTCGGTACAACAGCGGAAACCGCTAATCAAGTATGGCTTATATACTCTCGTACGTTCTTAACGTTTGAATCAGCATTTTGGATTATAAGATTCCTTTGCCTTTTGTTTGTCTGATTATTCGCAGATTGAACTTCACGTCTCTAGGCAAAACAAATGGCAAGTAATAAACGGCTTTTCCCAACATGGCCAAAGTCGAAGGGTTCTTCTCGCTTTCTGTAAAAGAAGAGTTTATATAAAATGCTTTTCTTAGATGTTAGAAGCAAAACCTAAATACTTATAAGTCCATGTAATACTTGTATAATTAAAATTTATGTAATGTGTTCTTGTGTATGGAAAAATGTCTGGGATGAGTTCCAGCTTTACACATTAACAAAATTGTAAATGTCAGGAAATGTTGACTTGAGATAACCTTAAACAAATATATAAAATTGTAAATGTCAGGAAATCGATATACTCAAAGGATCAATTGGCAAACCGGATTTGGTCCGGTTTGACAATGCAGTACCTTAACTTAATGACGGAAAGTAAACAAACTGGGCCGAGACTGGGCCATTGGGCTTAAAAGTTGTCGACAACGTGTTTCAGATTGCCGGCGGATTTTCAGATCGCCTCCACCTTCCATACTCCGAGGGAGGGATGTCAACTTTACCAACAAATCTACGTTTTTCTTCTTCCTCAACTGTTATATAGACTAGTCAAAGTCTCTTTCTTGCAGTTGAAACTCGACAATGGCAGACGCTACAGGATCAGGTACGTCAAATGTCAATTTTTATCTCTTTCTTTCTATCTAGATGAATTCAAGGTTTCATACGTAGATGATTGCGGACATTGATATTAGGTTTCGTGCAAACTTGAAAGCGTAGGTCTTTAATTTCTCGTAATCTTGTGCAGAGATGAAATCAGGTTCGTTTATGTCTGAGAAATCAGCCAAGATCTTTGTCGCTGGACACAGGGGATTGGTTGGATCCGCCATTGTCCGCAAGCTCCAGGATCAGGGTTTCACAAATCTCATCCTTCGAACCCATTCCGAGCTTGATCTCACTAACCAATCCGATGTTGAATCATTCTTCGCTACAGAGAAACCGGTTTATGTCATCCTTGCTGCAGCTAAAGTCGGTGGGATTCATGCCAACAACACATACCCAGCTGATTTCATTGGTGTTAATCTCCAAATCCAGACCAATGTGATCCACTCTGCTTATCAAAATGGTGTGAAGAAACTCCTCTTCCTCGGTTCCTCTTGCATCTACCCCAAATTAGCTCCTCAGCCCATTCCCGAATCCGCTCTTCTCACTGGTCCACTTGAACCTACCAACGAGTGGTACGCAGTGGCCAAGATTGCAGGGATTAAGATGTGTCAGGCTTACCGGATTCAGCATCAATGGGATGCAATCTCTGGTATGCCCACAAATCTTTACGGTCCAAACGACAATTTCCACCCGGAGAATTCCCATGTGCTTCCTGCTCTTATGAGGAGATTCCATGAAGCTAAAGCCAACAATGCAGACCAAGTTGTTGTATGGGGAAGCGGTAGCCCTTTGAGGGAGTTTTTACATGTCGATGATTTGGCTGATGCTTGTGTTTTCTTGATGGATAGATACAGCGGATTTGAACATGTTAATGTAGGAAGTGGTGTAGAAGTGACTATCAAAGAATTGGCTGAGTTGGTGAAACAAGTTGTTGGCTTTAAAGGAAAGCTTGTTTGGGATAGCACAAAACCAGACGGGACACCACGGAAACTAATGGATAACTCAAAGCTCGCTTCTTTGGGATGGACACCGAAGATTACTATGGAAGATGGTCTCAGCCAAACTTATAAATGGTATTTAGAGAATGTTGTGCAGAAGAAGCAGTAAAAGATGAAGAAATCTTCCAGTCCATTGCCTTAAACTCAACGCAATTCATTCTCGTTAAACACTTAGGTTTGAGTTTGTGTTTTGCTTTTATACAGATCTTTCTTTAATATAATGTAATTTTGTATTCACGGATTTGATACCGCGCTTGTTAAGAAAACTTTGTTGTAATAAATGTACCAATGCTGAGATTATGAATAATCGAGTTGCTTCTTCAGTACGGATCAATTTCTCATATGCCCCTCCTAAATTGTTATGCTCATATGGTCCTATTTTTTTATTTTTTTGGGTAGGGAACACCGAAAAAATTCTCCACGTTTTATTAAAACTACTCAGACAAACAAACTTCTCTTGGAAAACTAGTCTCTAGAGTATCATCTCGAAAAACAGAAACAACAGGATCAGGACAAGTCTAAAATATGCAGCCCAACTGGTAATTGAAAGGCATAGTTAGCCAATCTGTCAACAAGACGATTAATCTCCCTATACACATAACTTATATGGACAATCTAGTCCTATGATATAAAACCATTGCACAAACGTACCAGGAATGATAACGGATGTGTATCACAAACCTCTGTCTTAAGAAATCCAACAACAACTTCTGAATCCACTTCCAACTCCATTCTCGTAACTCTCATATCCCAAGCCAAATGAAGGCCGTAATATATTCTCCATAACTCCGCCATTGGAGCCGAGCAACTACCGATATTCAAAGCGAACCCCCAGCACCAAGCATTATCCTCATCACTAAAAACACCACCCGCAGTTGCTAATCCAGGATATTCCTGCGAAGCTCCATCTGTGTTGATCTTTATCTGATGATATGCCTCTTAGGGCTTATGTTAGGAAGAAGAATGTGAAGTTAGCCTCTCAGATGGTTGCAGGAAATCAAGTGAAGAAACATGACAAGCAAATGGTCGAAGAAGCTTTGAAGAAGAAAGAATGATTAAATTCATCAAGTATCTTTTCCTTTCTGTTTTGGGTCTTTTGTTGTTTTGGGCTGTTATGAAACATTCTAATTTTTTACAATTGCTTTTGGGTCTTTATAAGGTAAGCTTGTTCACTGGCCCATGTTTTTTCTGATCCAGTATTGTAGGATCATTGTGACCGAGGCCCAGGCTCGTGATACAACCTGTGGAGTTTGATACTTTTCCGATTTTGCGTAACAATACTTCTCGTCGACTGGTGAGCTTTGTCTATTCTGGTGTGGTTCTATCATTACCATTTTAAAAAAATCGAAGGTAGAAGAAAAAAAAACTGTGAAGTTTCAAATATTTACAGATCCAAATTGCGACCTGGATCTATGGAGCATCCAAAATTTTTGAGATCCTTCAATAACTTTTAACGAGTATTAACTTATTACCCATTTTCTTCCTTTTGAGAGTAAAAATAAGAATTTGAGTTGTTCCATGGAAGAAGGAAAAAGAAAGATTTAACGCCTTCTCCGATGCATAAAGAGCTTTTTCCGTTTCTTCGTGGCAAGCTTCATAGATGAAACTATCTTTATTTTTGGTATGAATATGTAAAACTAATTATAACTATTTGTATTTTTATTAAGAGTTGGACTAATCTAATACATTTATGTTTCGATTTCAAGTGCTATATAATATTCTCATACTAATAATATTACTTCAAATTTGGAACTAGTTTAAAGTTTTCTTTTCTCTCTTCATTAAGAAAATGTTTTACTAAAACTTTGCTCTAATATATAAACAAAAGAGAAAGCTCATTTTCTAGCAAGAGAAGTATGTTGTAGAAATTTAAACCTTAGCATAACTTTTTATCGATAAACGAAAGAGAAATATTTGTTTTACAATTTAAACAAATTTTATAGCGTGCTACCAATATTTATACATTATATTAAATGTCATGTCATGAAAGTTCTTACATGATTCGATTTTTCTCCATAAAGGAAAACCGATATGATTAATCAGGTAGAAAAAAATCCAATTTGTAAAATTATCACAACACATACAAAAAAATAGAATAGTAATACTAATATGCTAATATATATATTAATTATAATTATAAGTTAGAAAATAGAATTAGATATTAAATATTAGATTTGTTATATTCCAAGTGGGCGTGATAAAATAATTGGATGATTGCCCCCACATTAGATTGTCTATCTCCTGATGATAATAAACTCTTTTTATTTTTCTTGAATTTTATTCCATAATTTATTCGTTAAACTGTGCCGAAATCATTTGGTAAATATTATTTGCATTGCCGACGTTTGTTAAAATAATAATAAAATAATTATATACAAAAAGGAAACTACTTTAATTATGCTAAAACAGAATCTATTCTAGTGATGTGAAATTACAGATATCCAATCATTATTGAATCTCTTCCCATCAAAATTTATATTTAAGTACAATTACTTTGAATCGATTCTGTTTTCAAATCAAAAGCTTTGAATAGATTTGTTGAGACGGAACCAGTTTTTGTTATTCGATGTGTTAAATAGTTTCAACATTCTATACAAATCACACTCAAACATATCATGCTTCTAATTAATAAGTTTCATTTAATAAAACCAAAAAAAGTTTTATTTGGGAAAAAATATATATTATAAATAGGGATTAGTTGATTCAATTGTTAACAAAAAATCCAAACTACTATTTAAATCTTACAAAATTTTAGGTTTTATACTTAAGATATTTAGTTCATGTATATCTAATGAGAAAATCATTACATTTTGATATATTCATTTTCAAATTATCTCTTTTTTTCTATAGGTCAAATTATATTATATATGTGCACTGATACAATCACTCACAATCAAACTCTATTATGAAACAAATCTTTAATTATCTATTCAAATATTTAATTATTTGACCAAAATTACTTTGATCCCCTCCCTTACTATATATAATAGTTATTAAAGAGAATATTGTGGTTAGACTCATGTCAATTTTGTAGTACTTTAACATGGATCTTGGAAAAAAATCAAAATACTTATCTGGTCTACGATGATATTATTTCATGAATTATGTAAAAAACATTAGTAAGAGTGTACCAGGAATTATAACAAATTTTTCTTCTCTCCATTCAGAATTCTAGACACTACTCTGTCTAATCAATGAATTTTGAGCATTTTTGGAGTATGTTCTGTTACTTCGATTGTTTCTAATATTATAAAAAAATTGTAGAGATACTCAAACCGGTTTTTATCTCTTTTATTGCGTTACTAATAAAATAAAACGTTAAGTAAAGAGAATACAACGTCAATTCGTAACCAAAGTAGAAGCGAGCAGTCTCGTGCGTCTGACGAACTTCACAAGACAAATAGTTCCACTAACTCTTGTCTAATCGCATTTCCACTTCCTACTTCAATAATATACATTTCAGTTCCTCATCATAAGATTTAACTACATCACTTGACAACTTAAAATCTGAGGCTATATAGATTCGTGACTGCGACCCTCAGATCCATAGATTTTAATTTGAGGCTATTTAGAAAGTTTACGTTGTTCTTTGTAACTACGTTTCAATCAATTGTGGATACACAGAAAAAAAACTATAGTACTTAATATTGTCTACAACTGAATAGGTAAAGTTCGATCCACAATCCAAAATATAATTTTTAAAATATTTTTTTGTTTTTCACCTATAGTAGAGAATAATCAAACTTTTGATATCTGATTCTATTTACATTATCTTAACCACGAGATTCAAAAAAAATTGGTAATATTTAATTAGTTTATAGTTTAAAAATATTATACCTAGTTTTATACCACTTATGCAGAATATTAACTTTACCTAAACTTTTATTGTTAATTACGATATATACTGCATGTTCTAGACAAACGACTGCTCAATTTGGAACATGGAAGTACAAATTTGAATGCTAAAATATTACTATAATTAAGATAAAGATGCATCTTAGCAAGTTGGTCATTACATAATTATACTTTATGTCATCGATATTCTCTTTCTCTCTTTGCATATATAAATAAAATAAGTATAATATGACCATATTGTATATATATTGATTTGTGTATGTATTTATATTTATATAAACGTGAGCCTAATAATGGAGAAAAGGCTATGAAAGAAAGGCTATGTGTGACCGAGATTGTGTAGGTACTTATCTTGAATCTTTGAACTTCATTAGAAGCTACAAATTTAACTTATCTATAACATTTAAGTTCTAAACAATTCCTATAGTTGATTTGAATTATGTATATAAAATTCATATGTTTAATTTTCTATGAACATGATAATCTTTAGTTTAATAATTCTCCCAACATGACTTAGAACTCGATAGTAACTTTTTTATTTTTTCAAGTAAGTTGAGGTATGTGTATTTAACAAAATTAAATTCTTTATAAATTTTTGTACATCACAAGTACTCAAAAAAACATTTAATAAAAACAGAATGTTTAATCAATTGGATTTGAAACTCAAACTCTACCCTAATATTCTTCATTAAGAGATAGAAACTCAGATCCCTTGAATTAATTAAAATATATTTACCATATTATTTAATAAATTGTGAAAGAAAGAAAAGATAGATGCTTTTAGATATATTTCTACAAATAAATAAAAATCAAATATATCAAAATATTATTCTTGTAATTGATTTATTAAAATATTATTTTGCATAGTGTAACATTTTTTGTCACTTGCATAATGTAACTAAATTACAATATTTATATATGAAACCAATAGCAGAGCCTAAAACTATTGTATCTAGTCCTCTTTCCTTTTGGTAATAAAATCACATTTTAACAAAAAAATTTATAAGCAAACCTTTATGTACAAAAACTGTGAATTACTTGTATAAATATTTACTATTTGATAAAAATATTTCCACACATTATGAGTTTTATGATTATATACTTTGTGCATTTAAAAATATATATATGTCTTTTCAACCGCAGAAACAACAGGCAGAATATCCACGTGTACTAATAAGTTCTTTGTAGACAAAATTAAGATCCCTTTTTTTCTACAAATTAAAAACAAAACAATATTCTTATGAAACATAAAGCAAGTTTATGTACTTATATATTTATATGAAAAAGCAAGTTTCCCAAGGACAAGGTCCGGCCGCTCGAGTGTAAAGCAGACAATTATTATGAAACATAAAGCAAAATTCGAAATTTTAATTGATTACAGAAAAGAAGAAATTTTATATTTGAATTTATCACATCAAAGGAGCTGTAGTCATGTTTGTTTGACGTAAGTGGTTGGTGCTCAAGTCTCATTTAGTGCATTTTATATGGATATGATTCTAAGTAGTGATTCATTCAGTTTATATAACACAAAACAAATAACATAAAAAAATTAGGTTATTAACTTATTTTAAGGAGTAATAATTTGCTGAAACATACTTTTCATACATTGGATCGATCCCAATAAAATTTGGATAAAAGTAAATTTAATGTAAACATGCTGTATTTTTACAGAGATCTAGTTGAAATCTATATGCAAATATTTCACCTTCTTCTCATATTCCAATCATTGCACAGTCCAAGACTAGGATTTTAGGTACCTAAGGTAAATGAAAAAGGGTGAATTGAGTCAATAACATCATATAAAGTTACAAATTGCAAAAGTAACAGCGCTAATGTTTAAATTGGCAAACTACCATGAATTTTCGATTTTACTCTTATGTATTTATTTAAATTACGCTAATAAATTATGTAGATTGGTAATATTTTATTTGTCATGATAAAAAATTTGATATATAGAAGTAACATGAGAAATATAATGAATAAGAGGAGGTTGCTAATCTAATAACTATGTATTTTACATAGATATAATTAATAGTATAATGCAAAGTCCAGACGATAACAAGTTATGTACATTGGTAATTAAAGATTTACGGTGATAATTATAAATATATTACAACAAATTTGAAAATAAATATACAATACAAATTAAAAATCGACAATAACATTGTTAGCAATGTGTATCATTAACAAATAATGAATTATAGAGTAGGGATATTATGAAATTTTTTTAAAAAAAGTCTTACTGGTTTCCGCTGGTTACTTTTGCAAATATCTATTTATTGATTGTCATGCATTATAATTTCCCATGAAAAATAACAAAGTGAGTCGATGATATATTTTTTTCTTTTTACAAATATATGTGCTATATAAATGAAAAATTAAGTATTAGTTTGACGACTAAAGAGGATTTATATTATTTTCTTAATTTATGAAATTGGCTTTTAAAATTAATGAACAGTACTGATAGTACATTTTGTACCTATATAAAAATTGAATATTCAAAAAATTTGGGACCTTAAGGGACCTAAACTTAATCAATGCATTTTCTTTTACTAAACACGACCTTGCACAAATATGTTGGAGCTTTTGATGGTTGGTCGATATCAAATAAATGTTGATCATAACATAAATAGATAGATGAAGTTTCATATGAAAATAGATTTGTGAACAAAAGGAATAGCTCATATGTAAGACGTTATAACTAGTCCATATATTTACTACCAATTTAATAATCTTGTGTTATAAGTCTATGAAATTTGAAATTGTGTAGTAAATAATCATAAAAGTTTATTTTTTATGAAATTTGCAATATTATTTTAATTGATCGTATCAACTCTCTTCTATTTTTTTTGGAACTCTTCTAGTTAATAACTTGGAGAGATAGTAATATTAAGACTATAACATCTACCTAAGTGCTATCAGTCTGGTGGTTAGGATGATCCAGCTAATGACTAGGCATTATGGTTCGATTCTTATCTACTGCATTATGATAGCTTAAAAAAGGATTATAAAACTAAACTTTAAGGTATAGATCAAGTCTTGTGGATCTAACTGTTGACAAAAAAAAAATTATATGCTATAAATCTAAACTACCTACGAGCGTGGTTCAAAATTTGGAGAGATAGTAATATGCTATCTCTGGTATGAGTTTCCATATTCGCAAGCCAACGTCAAGAGTATTTAAATGATCTTCTTTGTCCTATGATTAGTCAGATGTCATGGTTCTAAAATTGGTCTGATCACATGTTGACTCGTTGAAGAAAAATTGTGGTTGGTGCTCACAATACTTATGGTGTTTTCACTAAACTGGATTGCCCGAATTATATATAAAATATCTAATCCTAATATCTTTGTAAATGGAAGAAAAAAATTATCAATTCAAAACAAAACGTGGAGAAAATATTGACCACCCACTTATACAATAAATATATATTTATATACTTTAGAATTGTTACTGCAACAAAGAAAAGATAAAAAAACAAAAAAGGCATAAAACATTGTGGGTTTTGCGGGTATATGTTTAGCTTTGTTTTTGCTATATAAAGCCATTAATCCTTCATTCTCTTTAGACATATCTCTTCTTCTCGCAGCTCTAATGTCTTCTCTTTTCTCCTTTCTCACATAAACTCTTTCTTATATTAAATCCATATCTATGGTGCCTCAAAGCAATCTATGGCCATCAAAGAGTTAATTCTTGCACACACATAGACGACGATCCTTGCATCAAAAATCCCAAACATGGGCAATATCGAACTCAATGTTTTTTTTTTGGTTTTATACAATATAGTATTATCAATTTTTTACATGTTTATATATGTATATAGAATATTGTTTATATGATACTTATGGATGTTGGGTTGGTAGAGGAAGAGAGCTTTCTTCGGTCCACTCATGGAGTAATATGTGAGATTTAATTGACTCTCGACTCATTCATCCAAATACCAAATGAAAATTTTGTGTCATCTGGTAAATGAATGAATGATGCGAGAGACAAATTGAGTCTTCACTTCTCTATGCTTGGACTGAAGGGAGCTCCCTATTTCTATTTTTTTCAGTAGTTCTACACTTCATTAATCATTGAATTCATGTTTGTAATTAACTCAATATCAAGTTCAACATTGATATGATTGATGTTTGAGTGCTTATGATGTTGTTTTGCAGGATTCAGTCGTGGACCTCCCTGAAACATCTTCGAGTACAATCTATGAAGATTTTCTCTTTTTCTTTTTAATGAAATAAAGTTTACTAAAAGCAATAACAATCTTTCAAGATAAAGTTTTACCAATGTAATCTTTATATTTTCTTTGTATGTCATGTAAGATATGATTATGTATCTATATATGCTTTCATGTACTTGCAAAGTCAGAAGTTTTTGAATCAAAGTTCACAAGTTAATCTAGATTTTGATCCATAAAACCAGCTTATAAGAAAACTAAGAAAAATGATATGAAATATTCAAAAAGACAATAAGTTTACATGTGTTAAAATAATTAGGGCTTTGACCTGAAAAAGAAACCCTAGGGATGGGCTGTAAAGTATTGAAAGAAAGAAAGCGTTCAACGACAACATGACCTCGGGTCTTGATCTCTTTTCACTGCAACAAGTTCCTAGATATGTCTTCTTCATCCTTGGAAATTTTCCTATTTAATTACTAAACTATCCTCCGTTATTGTATCCTCAAGAGGGTAAAATCGTACATTGATTTCGACATTTGACGAGTGTCAACATCATCATCATGCATTCATCTACATTTGATCTCATTTATTTATATTTTTCCATTGCAATTTACAACTTGAAATTTGAACTATTTTGTGAAGCAGAATAAATAATAAAACTTTGGTTACTGAGTTTATCAAAACTATCATTTAAACTAAGTTATAATATTCCAAGGAGCATATATATGCTAAGATTCTTGTATTGATGCCACATCTCCACCGAATACAAATTTTCTTAATAATAATAAAAGAAGAAGAGATTTTTAATTGGTTAAAGTTGAAAATTTTCATAATTTTTTGTACTCGTAATTCAGAATAAGATACCATTTTTATATTAATTAAGAAGTATAAAAAATTATGCTATATTAAAGCATACAATTGTATGCCAAATATAGGTGACAATCTTTTTCCAATTTACTTTATAACATTATGTGTGTATATATATTTCTTAATTCTTTACTCATCATTCTTTCTAATTAACATGTGTGAAACTTTTTGACACGTTTGCATAGTCCTATGAGAAGTAATATGAAACTTATCAAATGGGTCGGTTAAATTGAAGAAATTTAATTTACCAAACGGTGTTAGGTTAATTATGTCGAAATTTCAACGTATAGTTATAAAAAAAACTTCAAAAAATTGACAGCTATATTATACAATTATAATATGTCGTGTTTTAAGAAAGATATATTTGAATATTGGTTCAACGAAAACACCATAAACATTAAAAATTCTAGATTTATTATGTATTTTTTCTTCCGAATAGGTTTAACAAACTATAAAATCCAACTAATTATGATATCAGACATAGAGCCATATTAATGATCATGATGTTGTGCGTGAATATGTCATAAATTATATTGATTGATGGATTATGATTTTTTCTTTAACAATTAAATCATTAAAATATAATCTATATTTTATATTCTATTACGTGGAATAATACAATTAAAAGTCGAATTTAAGTAAAAAATATAGAAATAATATTTAACTACTTAACAAAAATACTAAATCGGATTACCACTCAGTGTAGGTTTTAAAAACATTTATTTTTCTTCGAGTAATGTATTATGTATTTTGAAATGTTAGGTTATAACTATGAAGCCTTTTTTTTGTGTGCAACAACTATGAAAACGTCTAACATTAAAAATTCATTGATAATAGTTAATTAAATACAACCCCGAAAGACTACGAAGCTTAAGATATATCTAATTAAATGTCTCTAATATATATTATATATAACACTACGTATAATATAGTTTAATATGCATTTAGGTAGAACGATGGACCATTGGCAAACATGATGAGCCAAGAATAATGTTGGTAGATAATGGCATTTGACTTTTGTTCTATTGGCACATTACAAAGACGCAATGGAGAAGAATGTAATACAAGTCTCATAATATTATATATAACACATTTTGACAATTATATGTGAATGTGCGAGACGATGTGACATCACAAAATCTCTTCTTGTTAACTTATACAATAAAGTGTTGATGAAAAGCAACACCTGAAAATTGTGACATTGTTAATTGCTTAGTTGGGTATAGTTTACTAATCTTTAAAGAGTATTTTGTCTTTCATTATTCCAAGCTAATTGTCACTAAGTTTCTATTCTCCATGACATATATATGCATTGTATTCGAATACCGACCATGTATGCCACTCGATTTTTTCCTCTTACTTCTTTCTTAATTTAAAATACAAATTATATGTTAGAAAAGTATAATAATTGCCCAATTATTTTTAGTACAGTGGTTAGAATAATTCAATTAACGACTTTGACATCATGTTTCGTTTCTTCCATATTACATATAATAGATTAAATAGAGATTTTAGAATGTAAGTGTTACTTTCGTTATTTTTTTTGATAACCTGAAAGTTCAGGACCTTACGCATGTACGTCCTCCAAAGGATCGGAGAGCCCATTTGAAAGCCCCGGTAGTCCAACTAGAAGAAACAATTTCCGGTGAAAATCAAAACAGGGAAACTATACATTTCAGCATTTTTGGTCTCCTATGAGACGATACATTTCAACATTTTTGGTCTCCTATGAGGCGATACATTTCAGCATTTTTGGTCCCCTGGTCCGACCTTCGTTATTCTGTAGAGACGAGTATATATTTTATATGATGTTTTTAAATGTAATTTGTAACACCTACAAGAAAATCTATTAATATGATAGAATTTCCGACAAATATTCCAGTTGAGTTTGCATATTTCAGTCTCCATCAATCAAGTTTATTTTTTGGATCGAAAATCATATTTTTAGAGTAGTTGAGAATGGTGATCGGTGAGTTTTTTCAGTTGATCTTCTTCGTGAATTCCACCTCCCATAAAATTTTGGATTTATATTCATATATTTTGATTTCTATACTTTTTTTTGTCAAGTTTTGATTTGTGAAAACTTTTTAATAAAAAACAGATTTCGAACAAAAGGCATAATAAGTAAAGTGATCAAACCACTGAATATCCCATATGATCATGGTTTAGGCCACATAGTGGCTCTCTTACCCTAAGAGGACTCCATATTCCTTCTAAAGTTAGTCTCCAAACACTTGTCTCCTGTCTACTGACTCTACAAATACAACATAGTATTTCTTTTGTGGTTCACTCCTTTATGAGACTACTATGAGAGTATCAATTTTTCAGTTACTTTATTTTCTAAGATTTGGTGGGTTTACATTAAATTTGTCCAACAAGAATTTTTTTTTGACATATGACTATAGATAGGTTAATCTATATTCTAAATACACTTTACTTTATTAAAACTTTAATCATAATAGCTAAAAGTGAAAAAATAAAACATTTATGTGGAAATGTCTAAAAATGTAAAGTTCCTAATTTGATCACCTAGTATTTTGTCATATTTGAGAGTAATGTGATTCGATTCTTGCATGATGAAATTTAAAGTTCAATCAATGAAGATTTTGACAATTTCAAAACAACATAAAGGATGCCCAATTATTATAAGATCTACACTTTAATTATACTACTTATTTTTATTTTTTTGTGTGTAAAGAATTGTATCGACAGACCCGATCAATAACCTAAAACCCACATCTTAATTTTTTTTTTAATCTACTAGAGTAGTGAAGAAGAATCGAAACTTGACACCTGAGTCATTAGCTGGATCTTCCTAACCATCAGACTAAGAGTAACTCGACAATTATACTACTTATTTAAGAAATTTAAATTACAAAATATGTAAGTAATTAAGCACCAGATGAAAGTGCATTGGTAATGTCCAACATTTAGGATTGGGTGCGTAATTTTGTTCTATTTGTGAGTAACCAAATCAAAACATATGGTCCCCAAACTTATCATAATCTTGACAAGATCTTTGAAAAAATTAACCCACTTCATTAACAGTACCCAAAATCATGGGGCTTAAAGTAGCAATGATCCAAAATTCAAGGGCAACTTTGTAAAATGTTGACAAAACAACTTAGTCAACACTTCAACTACTACAAAAGCACTAAACTCCATTAAAGTCCACTTCAATAGATCTTGTCCATTTCAAAAGATTGCATCGAGATGAATCTGTCTCTTTCAGGATTATTACATATGTTTTTTAAGGAAAACTAACTTACATAAGCATCCTAAAGAACAACGTGAAAGAGCATGTTTGGTTAATAGCCATCTTTCTCACTCACTCTTAAATGAAATGAGAGTCTGAACTAAACACTTTGAGAACAATTACCCAATAGGCCTAATAATGTTTATTGGGCCTCTTAAAGCCGTAAGTCAGAAACGCCGTCGTATTAACCTCGCTCTTTGCAACATCCAACACGCGAACATAAGAAATCGCTTGATTCGTTTTAGCTTACAATGTTTACAATGAATGATCCAAAGTTCGTGGAATGCAATCGATATACAAAATCTACATATGCGTTCGATTTACAAAGACAATGAATATGAAACTCAGGGATTTGTATGTTTCCGACAAGAACTCTCGTTTCTCTCTGTTTCCGACCAAATCTCTCAGGATTAGCCTTTGAATAGTCGAAGACGCGATCTTGAACTCTTTGCGAGCTTCGTTTTCAAAGTATTATCCTTTACTCCATTACCTATAGGAGAAGCTTTCACAGATGTCTCTGAGGAGTCTAAAAGATAAGGTGTGACTGTTCTTGAAGTCCATTGTCGAACAGGACTTGCTGCTTGTCTCCGAGATGATGGGAAACTACAAGAAGCTTCATTAGTTTCACGTGTTTCAGACAGTAACCTTCTGTGTGTTCGAATCATTTCTCCCATCACATCATTCTTGTTTGTAGTAGCACACTGATTGATTTCATCCTCTGGTTTGGTACTCTTGTTGATGTTTTCAGGCTCTACAGCTTCTTCTTCGTCTTCAATGGCTTGTGTTTTCTTCTTTCCATTACTCGACATTGCCCACGCCATTTGATCCTCAAACTTCACTTGAAAACTTGACGGGCTTCCAATCTTTCCTTTCGGCTTTTCATTACTCAAACCATCTTTCTTTGGTTGGTTTGGTTTCTCAGCTTCGTTTCCATGAGGCTCTGCAGGTTTCTTGAGCTCGAAACAATTTGAATCGCTTCCTGCAGAGTCTTCCTCACACTCTATATCCTGTGGTGGTGCACTCAAGGCATTAAATGGGACAGATTCAAGTGAATTCCGGCGGTTCCTCAGGTTTTCATTCCGCTTCTCGAGAAGGAATGTCTCTATCTCAGACTCGAGCTTATCCAGCACTGATCTATTGTTACCATTCAATGTGTCTCCACCTTCTAATCTCATCTGCATCCTTTCGTCAAGCCAAGATTCTGCAATGTGAAGAACCATTTGATCTCCTTCAGCTTGACCTGCCCAATCCTTATCAAGATTCTTCTGCTTTATACCGTGGATTTCCTCTCCGTAACTCTTGATACCTTTGGCAAACTCATCGCAGAGAAACTCCATCATCTTCTTTGATTTAGCCCCTCTCTCAAGCTCCTTGACACAGCTAGACAACGAAGACTTCACTTCTGATAGCTCTCGAGCCAATTTCCTATGCATACTCTCTGAACGTTTTCTAAGTTTTCGCTCATCTTCTAATTCTATTCTCACAGACTGAACCGCAGAGCTTACCCGCTCAGCTTCCTTATTTTTCCTTGAAAGCTTTTCTTCAGAGAGTTGTTTCACCACAACGTCTATCTCGTGTCTATCAGCCTGCTGGTACCTAAGAAGCTCTTTGATTCGAACACGTGAATGAGCCAGCTCGCTTTTCAAAGATTTTATTAAAGAGATATTGGCGACATGCTGCTCCTCGAGGCTCCAAATGCGATTCAATACTTTAAGAAGTTCAGTTGATGTCTTGAGATTATAGTGAGGTTCTCTAGACGGTCTTCCTTGGAAGTCCAATGAACTACTTGGAGTTACTGCTTTGTTGTATGTCGCAACCTGCAAACGGTAATCCATAAGTGAATACACCTCCAAAACTCAATCAAATACTCATGATTTTCTTAGGTTGAAACAATTGATTTAACCTCGAGGGAGCTTCCATAACTAGCAGGAGATACAGGTTGAAGAGCGTGATTGTTTCTTTCGATTGATTGATGATGCTTAATCAACATTTGACCAATCTGCCTCCTTAGACTACCGGCACTATCTGGCTGAGATAACATAGGACCAAATCAGAAACTGAAGAGATGAGAGATCCATACCCAAAATCAAACTTTTAGTTGAAACCATTGATCAGCAAATTATGCATAAACTCTGACTGAAACACCAGCATCAATCTCATTGTCTTGAGATTCATGTAAAAAAAAGTGCTCGCAAATTTTGATTACAGTGAGCTCATTAGAATCAATTGTCAAGCATACTATCTTCTAGCTTAACAACACGAAGTTTGAAGCTCACTTACAGAAAGAACAGAGTAACTACTAAGAACCAGCACCAATTTTCACTTAGCTCATCACAACCCACGTTCCAAAATCCAAGCTTTACCAACACCAACAATCATAAAACGATTGTTTTGAATGAAATCTAGGACAAACCTAACCATTGTCGGCAAAAATCCAGAAAAGGGTAAGATCCTCTAGAGAAGAGAAAGAGAATGACCTGATGATCAGGAGAGGGATCTCGAAGGAGTTGAGAGAGGTTGTGACCATTCTCCTTAACCACCGCCTTGCCATGGCGTTGTCGGCGGTTACTAGTTCCAGCAAAGCCGTTAGCCCCGCGGTGCATATTAGCAGGAGAAGCAGAGAAAGAGCAATCTTCTTCGTAGTACTGATGAAACTCCCAGAAAGCAGCAGCGAGCTTTCTAGAGGAAACGATTGAGTTAGGAGCGAAGCTAATGTGCGCCGGTGTTGAAGGTCGATTATTTCTATTATGAATTTCTCCTAACTTTTCCACCAATCTCTCCACTTTCTGTCTCTCTCCATCTTCTTCTTCGTCCCCTCTTACTTTACTTTCCATCTTTTTCAGACAAAAAGCAAAAAAGTTTTCACCTTTTTTGTTTAATTCAATCCAAAATTCCCTTTTACCTCTTTCATATATTTCTCAAATTGTCTTGTGAATTTGTTTCAACTGTTACTTGAACGTTGTATACGTTTTGATGTAAAGGTTTAAGGAATTTTGTAATTTTGCCAATTTAAACGATTGTCATCAATGGCTAGAAAGTTAACTTGAGATTAATAAAATTAAACACGTGGAAATTTGGGATCTTGGGATGCTGTAATATTCCGACAGTACCGTAACTTGGTGTTTTTGGCTTTGTGTGTTTTGTATTGTGGCATTTTCCTCAATTCAAGTGCCTTTTTATAGTTATCATAAATCCTTTGGAGGAGGCTTCATTAGCCACCTCATGGGCTTCGAGAGCCCATCATTAGAGCCCATCAAGAAACTTCGTTAATGAATGGGCCGGATCATGAAACAGAAAAGGCATGAAAGATTGAGCAAAGATGTATCAATTAGTAGGTAAGCCTCCCAAGACTTTGCATAATCATCAAAGACTTTTAAATCACTTATTTATAGATTTAAGCCATTAATTGCATCAATGTTAGAGATTGTGATCCCACACACTATCTGCAATTTCCATATCTGCTTCATCGTAATTGTAGCATAACGTGATTCTATAATTACTATGTAAATCTTCTCCGTTTCTATATAGAGAACTGTAACACCATTGTTGAATATACAGAAAACTCGATCCATTTCATTTCCTCCTTCACAATTATTAATTATATATAACAAGAGACGTAGGCTTCCTATAATAATTGTAGGTAAAAGAAAGTAGGCGGCATAATTATATACATATTCAAATGGATATGTAGTTATCTTTTATTAATAATTTTGACAATTAATTCTACATTTAATATACAGCATGATGTCCATGAAAATGTGACGAAAGCACCAAAAGTAAACTCGTAGAGCATTCTTATATTATATGATAATGAATAATTTTGGTGGTAATAATCATTAGTGGGTGGTTTTAAAAATTGCAAGGATAAAGAGAATCTACTAAACTAATCCAAAGAAGAAATCATCATAGCCATGAAAAAACAGTGAATTTAAGTGGATATTCATTCATAGCTGTGAAAAAACCATTCAAATAAGAGTGAATTGGTGTAATATATATAAACAAAATGCAAACCTAGTAAATATCCATTTGGTTTTATGAACTAAGGCAATACCCATGAACCTATTATGTGTACCCAAAATAATGACTAAATTGTCCTTAAATGCTCAGTCTCTCGTTGTTACTCGGTAATATATAATTTACCGAATAAGAGAAATATTATCGGATAAGATATACAATACATGTTAATATATTTATTATCTGATAACATAATTACATATCAGGTAACATATATATTACATGCTAACGCATATAGATGATAACATATATATTATATCTTAACATATGTAGTATATGTTAATACATCTATTATCTGCTGATATAACCATATATCAGGAAACACATATCTTACCCACTAACGTATATTGACGATACCCAGGTAACAAAACTTGTAAACGGTAAAGAACGAGTTAGATGGTACAAAAGCATATACATGGTAATGTTCGAGTTAGATAGTACTCGTTAACAGATATGTTATGTAAGTAACATATATTTTGTCCGCTAACTCATATATTTTCTGATAAAAATTTGTTAATGAATATATTATAGGGTAACATATAAAATACATGTTAACATATATATTATCCGATAAAAACTTATTCAATTTTCATTAATTTCTCATCATCCTAAAGCGAAAATTTATTACAGAAAAGCAACATATTCGATCGATATGTGAAGAGAGAGAGGCGGATATGAGTTTAACACTCACGTTGTGAAACTGCATGAGTTTGAGTTCGGCGAGATAAATGATAGAACGATGAGCGGACTCAACATGGATGATAACCTCGACGAGCGTCATTTTTTCCGAAGGCATTAGATCTATATGCGATAATTTTTCTAAGAACTCCTTTATTTTCTTCTTCCTCTTTGTGCTCGCTCGCTCATTCTGTCAAGATACGAAATTACAATGGAAAAATTTGAAAAAAATATCTGATTATATATGATTTTTCTGGTAGAAAAAAAAATATTTTAAAGAAAATAGAGAGAAACAGAAGGGCAAATTGGTTCTAGTGTGGGTGAAGAAACCTATACATAATAGTTCTACATAGTTTCTTAATTAATAGTTTAGAATTAAGTTATTGGTTCATATTTATCTTCAAATAATTATGGAAAATACATAAACATCAAGTCATTTTAGGTTATTATCAGCAAAAACATAATGCCAGAGTTGAAGGGTATCTCCAATAAGAGTATCACCATAGGTATCACCCAAATAAAATAATAAAATGTTATTAAAATTTATGTGATACTCTCTTGAGATATTCTCTCATTAGTATCTCCATGAAAATATGAACTTATGCAAATGGTTCTTAGTTTAATAGCAGACGATAAGTCTGATAAGACATGCATACTTGCACAAACCAAATATTGAATAACACCGTTTATATTATGTATGAATTTAGCTAATAGACTGGCAAGAAAAAAATATATATCTGAACTTTAAATTGAACATATGTCACTATTTAATTAGTTGAATTTGCTTTTACATTATCATAGTTTAAAATGTTATATAAATACTTTATATGTTATAATTTTAAAATTTTGATTTACTTAGAAAATTTAAAATTAAATTAGCTATTTATCAAGTTTCATTATACATAATTTTATATTATATTTATTATAATATTTGTTTTAATTTTAGTTAGAATATATAAAAAATTAATATTTATTTTAAAAAATTAATATTACATCTTTTATAAAATAATATTAAATATTTTAAAAATTTATATGATTTGAAAGATAAAAATTATATTAACATATTATTTAAAATTATGTATGATATTTTATATAAAAGTTAGGCTAGATTCCACCTTTGTAGTATATAAAAAATTCAGGCATAACAAAAGTAGACTTTCCGAGATTCCTTGTTTCCTTTTCGGTCCCACTTTTTTAACTACTTTTTTTTTTTTTTTTCTGTTAAACAAAACAAGAAATAAAGAATTTGAATATGTTTTAATTTACCAAATTATTTTCACTCTGGTGGTTAGGATGATCTAACTAATGACTTGGTATCCAGGTCTGATTCCTACCCGTTGCATTATGATAGCTTAAAAAAAAGATTATTAGGAGTTGACTTTAAAAAAGATTATTAGGAGTTGACTTTAAGTTATGGAGCGGATCTTGTCGGTCTAACGTTTTCAACAAAAAAAATATATATATATATGTTTTAATTTAGTGGTAAATGATAAGTTTACTAAAAACAAATATATTTTTACATATAAAAATAGGTCTACTACCTATGCTATATAGAAACTTGATTAATAAGACAGTCACATCCTGACAAAAAAAAATTGGGACCAACTTGCAAATTCCTAATAAAAAAGAAAAGGCAAACATCACTATAAAGATGATGACTAAGCAAAATATATGAATCTGAAAGAGAAACTCAAACTAATTGACGACTCTTACAACTCTTACGACTCAACTTGTTTTACATTCAGCCCATCCACTGCTTCTTCTCTTTTCTATTTAAGTCAAAATTGATCTTTCATTTGTTTTTGTCGTATTCTTCGGCGGCATTTTCGACGAATCATCCCTTTTAATATCTTCCTCCTTGACTTTTTACATGTCGGCTTAACTATTTCAAGTGCCACTTCGTCTACTAGTTGAGAACAAAATCCACTCTGAATCTTCCGGTATATTCTCTCCTTGTGGATCCTTCAATTTCTTCTCAATGCCTTGATTTTTAGGGTTTCTTTCTCGTTCGTCTCTGTTGGTGCAACTAACTACTACATGCATGTTTCTGTTTCATCGAATCAGTTTCCCTTTTGAATGATTACTATCAACTTTTTGACCAGATTTATATTTCCTTCTGTGATCGAGAATAATAATGGAATTTTGATTTTGATCTTTCGATTGTGATTTCTTATTTGGATTTGACGTTTTATCCAATATATCTGGAGATTCTTTTACGGGGTACAGTGATTTTTTGATTGTGTGTAAATTTTGTGCTACGATCTGATCAAAAGGTTCGGCTTTTTCTTTGGTAGGGAGGGTTTTTGAAGAAAAAGATCAAAGCTTTTGATCTGCGAGTATGGCTACAAATTCTACAATTGGACATGCTTATCCAGCTCCAATGAAAGCAACCTCTAATGGAGTTTTCCAAGGAGATAATCCAATAGACTTTGCGTTACCTCTTGCGATTCTGCAGATTGTCATCGTTATTGTTCTCACTCGTCTTCTTGCTTACCTTTTAAGACCTTTGAGACAACCTCGTGTTATTGCTGAAGTCATTGTGAGTTTTCCTTTCATCTCTCTCGATTTCCTGAATCTTGATCAAATACTGGCTTTATTTTTCCCATTGAATGATTAATGGTTGAATTTCAGGGTGGGGTTATGCTTGGACCTTCTCTTCTTGGTCGTTCCAAGGTTTTTCTGGACACAGTCTTCCCAAATAAAAGCTTGACTGTTCTTGAAACTCTGGCTAATCTCGGGCTTCTATTCTTCCTTTTCCTCGCCGGTCTAGAGATTGATACCAAATCCCTTCGTCACACTGGGAAGAAGGCATTAGGAATTGCCTTAGCTGGAATCTCTCTCCCCTTTGCTCTTGGCATTGGTTCTTCATTAGTTTTGAAAGCAACAATCTCCAAAGGAGTAGACAGTACAGCTTTTCTCATCTTCATGGGTGTGGCACTCTCCATCACTGCATTCCCTGTGTTGGCCCGTATATTAGCTGAGCTAAAGCTTCTAACCACTGAAATAGGACGACTTGCAATGTCTGCAGCTGCGGTTAATGATGTGGCAGCTTGGATTCTCCTTGCTCTAGCCATTGCTCTCTCAGGATCTAATACCTCCCCTCTAGTCTCTCTCTGGGTTTTCCTTTCCGGATGCGGTTTTGTTGTTGCTGCTGCTTTCATTATCCCACCAATCTTTACGTGGATTGCCCGGAGGTGCCACGAGGGAGAGCCAATCGAAGAAACTTACATCTGCGCCACTTTGGCTGTAGTTCTTGTCTGTGGATTCATAACTGATGCAATTGGAATTCATTCCATGTTTGGTGCTTTTGTGGTGGGTGTTTTGATCCCAAAGGAAGGACCTTTCGCTGGTGCACTCATTGAGAAGGTGGAAGATCTTGTGTCTGGCCTCTTTTTGCCACTATATTTTGTAGCTAGTGGTCTGAAAACTAACGTGGCAACGATTCAAGGAGCTCAGTCTTGGGGTCTTCTGGTTTTAGTCACCTTCACGGCTTGTTTCGGTAAGATTTTGGGGACTCTCGGTGTTTCCCTCGCCTTCAAGATTCCAATGCGAGAAGCTCTAACATTAGGATTCCTCATGAACACTAAAGGATTAGTCGAACTCATTGTCCTCAACATCGGAAAAGATCGAAAGGTACAAATGTGTTTCAAATCCTTACCAATTTGAGAAACGAAAGATCCAAAGTTTATAACTTGAATCTCTCTTTTGGTTGCCACAGGTTCTCAATGATCAGGTATTTGCCATAATGGTTTTAATGGCTCTCTTCACAACCTTCATCACCACACCAGTCGTAATGGCAATATACAAACCGGCGAGAAGAGCAAAGAAAGAAGGAGAGTACAAACACAGGACGGTAGAACGACAGAACACAAACACACAGCTTCGAATCCTCACATGTTTCCATGGAGCGGGAAGCATTCCTTCTATGATTAACCTCCTTGAAGCCTCCAGAGGCATCGAGAAAGGTGAAGGACTCTGCGTTTATGCTCTGCACTTACGGGAACTTTCAGAGAGATCATCAGCTATTCTAATGGTTCATAAAGTTCGCAAAAATGGAATGCCGTTTTGGAACAGAAGAGGGATCAATGCAGGATCAAACGCAGATCAAGTCGTAGTTGCTTTCCAAGCTTTTCAACAACTAAGCAGAGTCAATGTCCGACCAATGACAGCAATCTCTTCAATGTCTGATATTCATGAAGATATCTGCACAACAGCAGCAAGAAAGAAAGCAGCGATTGTGATTCTTCCGTTTCACAAGCATCAACAGCTCGATGGATCTTTAGAGACGACACGTGGGGATTACAGATGGGTTAATCGGAGGGTGTTACTTGAAGCTCCTTGTTCAGTTGGAATATTTGTTGACCGTGGACTTGGTGGTTCTAGTCAAGTCTCAGCTCAAGACGTTTCTTACTCAGTCGTGGTTTTGTTCTTCGGTGGTCGTGACGATCGTGAAGCTTTGGCTTATGGATTACGTATGGCGGAGCATCCCGGAATTTCTTTGACGGTTTTCCGATTTGTGGTATCGCCTGAGAGAATCGGAGAGATTGTTACTGTTGAAGTGAGTAACAACAATAACGAGAATCAGACTGGGAACTATCTAAACTTGGATGAGGAGATTATGTCTGAAATTAGAAAGATTTCGTCGGTGGATGAGTCGATCAATTTCGTGGAGAAACAAGTTCAAAACGCTGCCGTGGATGTCAGATCGACGATTGAGGAAGTACGGCGGAGCAATCTGTTCTTGGTTGGTCGAATGCCAGGTGGCGAAATAGCATTGGCGATAAGGGAAAATAGTGAATGCCCAGAGCTTGGACCTGTCGGAAGTTTGTTGATTTCGCCGGAATCTTCAACGACGGCATCGGTTTTAGTGATTCAACAGTATAATGGCACCGACACTGCTCCGGATTTGGCTTCAGCTGGAGCGGAACTTTTGACTTCAACGGATAAAGACTCTGACTAAAATGAAGAACGGTTCGGTTAAGCTCTGGTTTATGATTGTTTTGGTTAACAAATACGGTTTAATCACTGCTAGTTCCTTTTGTTTTTTTTTCTTTCTAAATAACTACGTACTAGATTTACGAGTTTAGGATTCACGATTAAAAAATAAATGTCGTTATAAATAAATCTTTTCTCATGAGTGTAGAAACAGGAAAAAATCATAATCCATAAGAGATTTAATCTTAATATATTCACAACCATTAACTGTTTTTAAACTTTTTTAATAAATAAATTAAAAGAAATGTAAGAAGTAAGGTTTGAAGTAGTTCTGAGCATAATAACTGGAATCGAAAGACTGAACCAAACTGAACAAAAATAAGAAGAATCGAAGAAAACCGAAACTGGAACTTGGAACCGGCTAAATAAGCGAATGGTTCCAAAATTTGAA
Source organism: Lepidium didymum (assembly GCA_963920545.1). NCBI lineage: Eukaryota > Viridiplantae > Streptophyta > Magnoliopsida > Brassicales > Brassicaceae > Lepidium > Lepidium didymum. The sequence continues at coordinate 20,577,900 of OY986980.1, read as the reverse complement.
AATCGAAAGAACTGAAACCGAATAGTTATCCAAAAGAACCGAAATACAATTATATATTTAAAAATAATTGTTTATATAGAATTTCATAATCTAAATATCCAAAATTGTAACCATAAATAATTAATTTGAATCAATTTACTAAAAATATCCAATTTTTTAGAATTAATTTATGGTTTTTAATGGTATTTTTATTTAAAAAAATTAAATTGAAGTATTCAAACCGGAATCGAACCGAAACCGAACCAAATTTTTGTGGGTACTCATTAATTATCATTTTTCTGGAATCGAAAGAACCAACCCAAACCGAATGTTCAGCCCTAGTTTGAACCCACACCAGAACTTGAGTCTGGCGCCTTAGACCACTCGGCCATCCTGACTTTTTGTTAATGTTAGCATTGATAATATTATTATCAAAGAATATAACTAAAACGACGCAGAACTGACATCACGTATCGTGGAGAGTTGTAAGAATTTCAGGAGTCTTTAAAGCGAAACTAAGTAAGATAATAAACCAACAATAATATTTAACATTAATCAGAAATCTGTCAGACACTAGAATTCTGATTAAAAACCCAAAATTCTACTAAACTTAAAAGGGTTTAATCAACCAACAGCTTCTAATAAGACATGTTTTGAACCATCACTGTGATCCAATGCATTCCTTAATCCTTCTTGTTTAGAGTTCCTCTTGGAATTTTGCTAATGATCTTACTTAAAACCTTCTCATCAAGTACTGTGTATTGCTTCTTGATCTCCTTCATCGCCTTCTCGCCAAAGGCATCTACTTTGTCCTCATACTTTTCGTAAAGCACGGGAATGGTAAAGAGAAGGAGAGTACCTAGAAGCCAAAATATAAACAAAGATTTTTATCACGCTATGCAAGTGTGATTCCTGTCAGCTTGAATACAGTAAGATGCGTATGAATAGTTACCAATATAGAACAATGTCAAGAAGTTGCAGCAGCTGCCAATAATCGACAAAACCCACAAGCCAGCAATTACCTAAAACATGTGCAACGAAGTGTTTAGCGCTTGCAAGGAACATAAGAACCAAAAGCAAAACAATGCGTATCTAAGTAGATAAACATGAAGAATACCAAGATAAAGTTCTTGAGATCTCTTCCTGATGCAATGTTTCTAAGAACAGTCAACCAGCGATTGATTTCAATCCTTAATCCAGAAACAAGTTGAAGAACAGGATCCTCAGGAATTTGAACTTCCGGGATGTGAGGAGTTGCCCTGAGGGTAAAAAAACAGTTAACTAGACAGTTTGATGTGTCATCAACTCATACTCATACTTAACATGTAAAGTATGTTTTTAATTAATTAACTTACTTGTGGATGAAGGTACATGCATTAGACCACAAGAACAATGCAGCAAGAGCAAGAATGGCGAAGTGACAGAGAAAAGTGAGAAAATGGTATTCAATTAACTCAAATAAGACCCACGACGCAGTTACAGTACCCAATACTCCACCAGATACCTTCTTACTCCTCCAAAGGAAAATATCCGCAGCTACATGCAAACAAACAAGGAATTCAGATTTAAGCAATGCACAAAGTGAAATTGTTCCACATTATCTATCTCAGATCCGAGCATCAATAAAGCCCACCATTCGATTATACGGCTTCACTTCTGAGTTTTTCAGAAGATTTTAGCAAAAGTTCGACTTCAGCAGAAATTGAAGTATAAGACTTGTGATTTTTTGACTCAAATTATACCAACATTTAGCTTCATTAGAAATCTTAAAACTCTAATTGGAGAAAACAAATCTCAAAAATCAAGGGCAAATGACTAAATAAGATACTCAATCGACTATTATTATCAGTTCACAAGAAACCAAAATGGAGCAAATCAGAGGTCAGTATAAAGAGGGAGAGATAGATCAATACGTTTTCCGCCACCGAGAACATTATGAAGAGGTTTTTCCCTTCCGAAGAGTCGGTAAATCTTTGACTTGAAGGACGATGTCGATTTCTTCTCGTCGTCAGAATCAGAAATTGAAGATGCGTCACCATGGCCATGAATTTTCTCAACAATCTTCTCCAAGATTGACTCCTCGTGCTTGTGATCTTCCACCATTGTTGATTCTAGAAACCTCCGAGAAAAACCCTAAAAATCTTTACTTTACTGGTTCAAAAATTAAAGAAAGTGAGAGAGAGAAACACGGAGACAGAAAATAAAAGAGCGTGTACTTAAGATTCAATTTGATCCGTTGATTTATAAAACTCAATCCAGTCCATTGAGTAGGTTTAACGTCCACGGAGGAACTAACGGTCGTTTCCGTTAGATGTCGGCAGATGGGATCCATTACTATTGGGCCCATTTTCTCATAATGTTAATTCCTAAGGCCCAAAATTATTGACAATTATCAAAACGCAGCGTTTTAAAGGTCCTGAAAGATAAGAAGAAACAAGTGAAGGAATCACGCACGTGGGTTGATTACTCTGGTCTTGGTTATGAGACCTAACTTAGTTCATGTGACCCATTGTACTGTAGAATCATGACACGTGTTTAACACGTGCTCCACTGTGTCTGCATCACTCTGTAAAAGGAAGGATTTGCTGGATAATTGCAAACCAAAGATCAACCAAATCAGGTTTGACAATGAAAGCTCACTTATTTATATGCACTTTTCCAATAGGAAAATTCGTTTTTTTTATTGTTAGATATTGACAATGTGTATCAGTTTTTATTATGGAAGTTTCATCTATTTTATGTGATTAATATTTTATTGTTATATGATTATTTTCTTTATATCAAATCGTGTGGAAGAGAATTATCCTTTACCTAACCAAACTTTATGAAGAAAATGAAAGATTTATTTTAGATAAGAGAGATTCGTAGACAAAAACTGATAAAGAGATTCTTGGAGACCTCAAATCTGTTTCATTAACGTGGCCTAATTTGGGTCTCTTAATATAATCAAAAAGTTCTTACCTAATACAGTAATATTTTTTTTATTTGCATAAAACATTATATCTTCGTTGTTTAATCCATGCGTGGCAAAGCCAAAACTGATTACCTTCAAATCCTGATCCAATCAGTATTAGCCACGACCCACGACTGATTTCGATCAAAGACTTCATATCAAGATTATGAATTCAGATCCCTATATTTCTTCATCGTTTTTTTAATCTTTTATTTATAGATATATCAATCATAGCCGATGACAGATACCTTGTGGTAGTGATCATTTTATATATCTTTAGACATCAGATTTGATTTTTCTCCAATGCAAAAAAAAAAAAGAAAAGATTTTAGGATATAGAATTTACTATGGATCAGTCTTATAGATTTTGTAAATTCGATTTGAACGCATCCGTCCTCATATCTTATGAATGAGTAAAATGAAAAGAACAAAAAGAATTTAATAATATTTTCAAGGTTCAAACTTTTGTTTTTTTGTTTTAAGACTAAAACTTTGAGGGATAATAATAACATTAACAAAAACCAAGAAGTAATATATTGCTGTTAACAAATACTACAATTTGTTATTGAAAAGATATTATTGCTGCATCTAATCGATTCATACAATATATTATATAACTATATATATACTCGTGCAAGTAGCAATAAAGAAGACAAAAATACAGTGTGAGATATTCAAATTTTAAGAAAATAATATAATATAACAAAATTAATATCTTTCCTCAATAAACATACAGTCAAACACATACATACATACATATCATATATATATATATATATATCTTCTTTCATATGTATACCTAACCTTACCATAATTGTGTTGAGAATTAACAAAACATAAATTCACTCTTACAAAAAAAAGTAAATTCAGAACACCAAAAACTAATCATGTTTCCTTTCTTGAAGCATCGGTCAAGGTCAGTACATGGCGATGACGCTCCGTCGTCTCCGGAGTCAACAGTCGCCGTCTCCACCGCAGAGAGTGGAGGCGATTGTACAACACTCACGGTTTGGAGGAAGTCGCTTCTGGTGAGTTGTGAAGGATTCACGGTCATAGATTCGAAAGGAGATTTGATTTATCGGGTCGATAATTATGCTCGAAGCCGACCCGAAGAACTCGTCCTCATGGATAAAGATGGAAACTCTCTCCTCCTCATGCACCGTACCAAGGTAAATTATACATACATCATTCATTACATTATACTTACATGAATATGATTTTACATTACACAACTACACAACTCTACACATTAATCTTGTTGGTTATTGCAAATTAATTAATTTATTATGGTATATAATAGTAGTTAAGTTGTAGTTTTAAATCAGGTGATTTTGATGAAAATTGAATATACAAGTTTTGAGTTTTTGGTGGAGTTTACATATAGTTTTTAAGAACTTCATAAAAGAAAGAAAATACATTTTTTATCAAGTAATTAAGTTTTAAATTATGTAGGCTAGCTTTTCATTAGATTTCTGTTACAGTTAATTGTTGAGAGAACATTGGAATTGCTTTCGTTTTATTGCTTTGAAAAATAAAAAAATTTTGTATAAGATTGAAATTAAATCAATTATAATTTAGTTTATTTTTTATTCTAAAATATGATTGGTTATTTAAATCTCATAAAATATTTTTGTTTTTCAAAGCAACAAAACAAAAGCAATTTCAATCAGGTTCTCTCGATTAGCAATTGTTTTCGTTTAATTGTTTTGAAAAACAAAAATTCTTGTATAAGATTTAAATTAAATCAATCATATTTTAGAGCCAAAAAAAAACTAAATTATGATTGATTTACAAAGATGTTTGATTTTCAAAGCAACGAAACGAAAACATTCTAATAAGTTTAGATTTTGGAGAAATTAGTTATGGATTAAATTTTATAAATTATAATTTTTTAACCAGATATGTAATTATATAGTAAAAAGATTTTATGAATACAAGATATTTTAAAGTCATATTTTGTTGATATCTTGTATTCATAAAATCTTCTTACTTACATAATTACATATCTGGTTAAAAAATTATAAGTTATAAAACTTAGTAATTACCGACCAAATCTAGTAATTACTTCTGTCGAATAAATTTGCTAACAGTCTGTTAGAAGTTAGAACTGGTGATTAGTGAAATACTTTAGGTGTAGAGAAATTCATTTTGCTGATAAACATATTAAAGATCTGAAAGTATGTATTGTACGAAGATATTATGTATACCAAAAACTATATATTTTATAAAACTATAAATTAAGATTGAGTGGTACCAAGTTGCAGCACCGTCCAGAATCCGTAACGTCACGAAGTACATAAATATTCTGCATGCAGACAATTACATTGGCATGAATTTCGTATAACCACTCATATTCATTGCAAATATGATATTATTATTCACCATAAAAGCTTTGACCATTTCCATTTAATCATCAATTTTCCACTATATATCTCCGAGTATTATATATTTGACTTAAAATTACATCATTGATCAATTTCGTAGTTAACTTTTGCTATATATTGTACAGAAAATTACGCTAATTGATAGTTGGGGAATATATGAAGCAAAGGATACAAATCGAGAACCAATCATATCAAAGTTCCCAATTTGGTATATGAAGAAGAACTTAAAGATGAATATTTTGAGCAGCAAATCGGACATTTTGGCATATTTATTCTCAGGATCGTTGGATAAAAAGAATTCTTACATAATCAAAGGATCTTACAGATGTAAATCATGTAAAATATTGCATGTTCCTTCGAACCGGACAGTAGTGGAGATCAAGAGGAAAGAGGTCAGAACCAAAGGAGTCCGGTTTGGTTCAGATGTTTTTGATTTAGTTGTAAATCACGGTTTTGATACCGGTTTAGCCATGGCTTTGGTTTTGTTATTAGACCAAATGTTCTCTTAAAAAACATCTATTTTATTGTACGGAGCCAATGGGCTTGGATGTATTTTCATGGGCTTATTTTAAGCCCATTTCATATGTTTGAAGAAACGTATTCTTCTTCCTCTGCGTAACTTTGGTTTTTCAATTAACCCCAATTACTTCAAATCAGAAATTTGATTTCGTAAAATTCATTGTTGAGTCGACGGAGTTAATTTCACATTCGATGACTAAGGCGGCTGGTGGTCCAGTAGCTGGACTTGGTTCACCAGAGAAGATGGCAGCGTCAGTGGTCAATTCCTTCCGATTAGAGGCGGTGATGGACCGGTTACGTTTCCTCTTTCAAGCTCCAGCGAGGAGTGATCCTAAAGAGTTTCAGATCTGCTGCATCTCTTTCGCTAAGTAATTCCTTTCTGAAGTTATCACATTACATATGATATTAATTTGCTCGTACAATCCACTTGGAATATACTCTTTGTTTTTTAATCAGGGTTTTGTTTTGTTTGTTTGTTTGTTTGTTCAGAGGCATCGATTTTGCTATAGCGAATAATCATATTCCTAGGAAGGTTGAGGAGTTTCCCGGGTTGCTCAAACAGGTCATATTTCGATTTTAGTTATTGCAGTGTGGCTGATTCTGGACAGAGACGTATCAATTAATAGACCATTGTTAGTGTACTGATAGTGTTTGTGTAATGTGATGTAGGTGTGCCGATATGTAAATGATGTGTGCACTAAGACAGCGATTATGGTTCTGATGATCTCAGTAAAGGTAAGAACAGAAGAAAAGAGTTAATGGCATTTGTGGTGTTTAGATTAGTAACCTGCAGAAAGCTTTTGTTCTGTGACTCTGAGGCGGTACGTTTTCATTAGTTTATATTCCTAGTTTACAAAGAATGCCACTTTTTGTTAAGATTCATATAATTTAGAATGACTGAGATATAAAAGTTTCCACTTTATCATCATCAAAGGTAACTCTTTTGACATAACATGCTTGGTTTTTGTTAATGTCACAGCATGCTTGTCAACTGGGATGGTTTTCAGATAGCGAGAGTAAAGAACTTATTGTTCTTGGTGATGAGGTCTCTCTTCGTCCGAATCCTGGCAACAAATCTGATAGCAATTGTTTTGGACCATGAGGATACTGTACTAATGCTTTCCTCTTTATTCAGATAAGGAAAGATTTTGGGAGTTCTGGAAGTACTAACCCTGTTATTAATAGTCCCGGCAGTCTATTTTCACAGATCATGGAGAGGTAGGTTTTGCTTGTCCTTTATGACATGCGGCTTTGTGGATTGACATAATTGATTTTGCTCTAGTAATTGGTGAGGACCATAAATATATTATCAAAAATCTTAGCGTTGGTTAACTTTTATTTTCTGATATCAGGTTCTATCCCTTTGTGAAGCTTGGGCATGTTCTTGTTTCTCTTGAAGCGAAGGTGAGCGTGTCTTCTGTTTTAAACGTTCTATTTCTAGTATTTTATTCTCTAATTGTGCTCTCCTTTTTTTTGGCTTTCCTCGCATGACAGGCTGGCTACACAATTCTGGCTCACGATTTCCATATCTCAAAGAATATGCCACATTCTACCCAAGAGAAAATTGTATGTATAGTTCATTTGTTAGTCATTCAATATCTCATTTTGGATTTTTCCATATTGAATTCTATTTTATCTGTGCAATTAGGTATTGCATGTTTTTCTTTCTTAGGACATGAAAATTTAACCATTGTTTGCATTCTAGCTACCAGTTCCATCTTGTTGATGTCTTGCGCCTTGGTTAGCATAGAGTTACACTTACTCCAGATTCTTATTTGCTCTTCAGCGGTTATTTGTTGCTCAGACAGATAAGATAGACACGTCTGCATGTATTGTAAATCCTCCAGAAGTTAGGTATGAGATTTTTTTCTAGTAGCTATTTTGCCTCATACAAAATATGATGTTAACCTTCCTGGCTTTCGTATGAAAATTGCAGCTTTCTGTTAAATGGAAAAGGGGTCGAGAAGAGAGTTAATATCGCAATGGTTTGTGCAGTATGACTTTTAATGGGAATTTAATTTCTCCGTCGTAGTTAGGTGCATGTGTATTTGCTTACAATAAATTTTTTTTACCAGGATACTGGGCCTCAACTGCCTACAAATGTTACTGCACAACTGAAATATGGGACTAACCTTCTCCAAGTGATGGGGAATTTTAAGGGTATCTATTCTTTTTTTTTTTGACAAGGAAGGGTATCATTCATAATTCATAAATATATATATATATACCCTGTTACATGCTTTCCAATAATTATCTAATTAAAATGCTTGATTGTTATAAGGTAATTACATCATCATAATTGCTTTTACGGGAGTGGTAATGCCTCGTGAAAAACCAGTGCTTAAAGATTACCTTCAGTCCAGAGTCATTGAGTCGAGTCCAGGTAATTCAATCAGATAAGATAAGAGAGAAGAAATCTGCCTTTAATGCTCTGTGCTAATCCATTTTTGAATCCTTCAATGACTCGCAACCACATAACTGTAAGAACTTCTTTTCTTAACTAAGCAAGCTGCTCTTTCTTTTTTCTGTGTATAGATTCAGACATCATTGAGGGGCCCTCACGAGTATCTCTCAATTGCCCTATTAGGTACCACTTCTACTTTCTTACGTATTATTGTTTTATGTTATAAATCTTTGGTCAGTGATTAATATTTACTATAACAGTCGCAGGCAGATCAAGCTTCCAGTCAAGGGCCAGTTATGTAAACATCTTCAGGTGATGCAACCAATTATCCTGCGATATTCTCTGTTTTCAGTCCTTTTAAATTGCCATTATAACCACCCTGTTGAGAAAAAATAGTATAGAATTTCTTGAAGATAATGTAGATGTTACTTTCTTTTTCTCTTAATATTTGTAAGTGACGTGGTACTTTCTGGTGCAGTGTTTTGATTTCTCGAACTATGTCTACATGAATATGAGGAACCCATCATGGCGCTGCCCGCATTGCAATCAATCTGTTTGCTACCCTGAGATCCGTTTAGATCAAAACATGGCCAAGGCAAGTAGCTATTTAAGTTGTAAATTGTTTACCACTACATTTTTGTGCTGCAGCTCAATATAGATAATTTGTCTCATATCATATCCTTAGATATTAAAAGATGTGGGACATAATGCTACTGATGTGATCATCGATGCTAGTGGTACATGGAAGGTTGCAAAGAAAACTGATGAAAAAGAGGAACCTGTGCGTGAGAGCATTCATGATCTAGAAGACCCTATGAGTTTGTTAAACGCGGGTCCAGTTGTTTTGGATCTTACTGGGGATGATGGCGCTGATATGGAACTATTTGGGGATAACAAGGTCGAGGACCAGAAACCCTTTTTGCCTGATGCTCAGGGTCAATCTAATAATAAAGATGCTTCAAACGGTGATTACTCTTCGATATTTGATATCTCTGATGTAATAGCACTTGACCCTGTAATGCTATCTGCTTTGGGCAACACTGCATTTCAGCCGCATCAAGCTTTGAGTACTGGGATGCGTCAAGAATACTCAAACTTATCCCAAATTCCAGTGTCCCGAGACCCAATGTCGGTACCTGTGCCATTTTCACGGACACCATCTCCAAGAGATAGACCAGCAACAACATCCGCCGCCTTCACCATACCAAATCCTTCTCCCCAATTCTCTCAGGTTCATGCTTCGCCTGTTACGCCCACTGGAACATATCTTGGTAGAACTTCTAATCCGACATGCAACCAGACTTATCAATCTCAAGCGTCATCAGCGACAACTATATATCAGGTCTGTGAATCTGTAAGAAAGAATGGTTTCTTCCCTTGGGTATTTATATGTTGATGTTATGTTTTCCATGCAGAGCCGGAGGATCCCATTTCCAGGTGGGAGCCAGTTGCTTTCGAACGTACAGTCTTTTGTTCAGTCTCAGCATGCCTCTAGAGTATTCATTGACCAGCTTAACAGTAATGCCACCAGAGGTCCAACCAGTAACCATGTAAGCACTCAAAGGCAGCATCCAAATGGTCCCACTGTCCAATCTGTTTCTCGGATCAGTGACCTAATGGATGTAAACATGTCTACTCCTGATACAACCAACTGGCGTCCAAGGATGCGAGGCAGTCTTGTGCCTGGTTCCCTTCCCTCTGCTCTTGACCACATGATCATCCGACCTACCCAACAGTCTCAAACTTCAACTAGGCTTAATAGTCCTCCACCGGTTCAGACACCATCGGTTCAAACGTCACAAGCTCAGTCACCTTTCTCAACCTCTGCCTATAGAACTGAGACGGTTTTAGGAAACCGAAACCATCCGGTGCCCTCACCCCCTGGCTTCACGAGGCCTTCTTGACAGTCATCATCATGGAGAACTTGAAAGGCTAGAACAAAGGGAAGCTAGTAGTGGTACCTTAAGTTAGAACATAACACTAACATTAATAAACTTATTAATTGCTAACTTATCATTTTGCTCACGTTATTCACCGGATTTAGGATTCCAATGTGCAAAGTCGTCTTTGGTTTATGATGTCTTGGTCTGTATTTAGCTCTATGTTAATATTGCATCGGTTAATTTTGTACACAATTAAGACTATAGATTTGCCATTTGTTGCCTAAAATTTTGCAACACTTCTATTATAAGACTCGGATTTTAACTCTTTGGACTCTCAAATATAACATATATTCCCAAACTAGGACAACTAAAACCATGAGAGCATAACTAAACATGTGTAATTAAGAAATTGTAACAGTTCATTCGTTTTCTATACACTTGTGAATTGAAAGTTGTAGGTCAGTGGGAGTGATTAGCATGCCTTAATCATCAGGTTTAACTGAAATAAGCAATACATAATCAGAGATTGGAGAAAGTGGAGAGGAACTGAAGTTGTCTGAGGAGAGGATTAAGAGTCTCCATGAGTTTCTCACAAGGATGGTTATGAATGCCTTCGTAAGTCGTTACGACGACGTTTGGGTCTTTTGCCAATCTCTGTACTTGTTTCTTCACGTTGCATGTGTGGTACGTGCATCTGTAATAGCTCCTGCATTACAATTTCTTATGAATCATAATTCGAATTATATGATTAACTTTATATCAATTAATATATGATTAGCTTTTGTGAAGTGGAATGAAATATACATTATTTTATATCAATTATACATTTATATGATTAGTTTTTCTTGAAATAAATATCATATTTTCACAAGAATATTGATGTATTCACATAGACAAAACATCCTCTTCCCTAACATATCACTAATCGGATTAATTGGCACAGAAATATCTGACATCTTATTAAATTACAACAAGTTACATATTAATGGAATATTTTTGCTAGAATTCCATAAAATTTTCCAACATATTTTTCGAACATAATTGTATTCTCGACGATCTAGAACCACTAACAAAAACCATCAGAAATCCATCTAAAATGTGTCTTTCAGATGGGTTTTCAACGATTTTGTATAAGATAATTATTTCAAAAATCACATTCTATGAGTTATTTTGAAAAAAATACCATACCATAAAATTCCGAAACTACAACCGATTTTAGGTTTAGTTATAAGAATGATGGTAATTTTGGAACTATGTTTTCTCTGAAGCGTTTAGTGTTAAAGAAAACTAGCTAGATCTTGCTAATTTTTAATGTTTTGAAGCCATAAAATCGATATCTAATAGATTGATAACGTACCTGGGATAAGCATTGTTTTTGACAGATTTCTGACCATATTTTCTCCAACGATAACCATCATCAAGAACATCATCATCACTCCTCGTATGAAACGCAATCCTTTGAACTTTCCTCGATTTCTTCTCTTTCGCTTTCTTCTTATCTTTCTCTCCTATTTCATCATTCTCAGGAGGCGGCATCAGCGGTGGAGGCACATATAAGCTAGCTGGATACCAAGAAGAAGAAGAAGAAGAAGGCTGATCTACTTCACCAGAAAATGTTAATGGAGGCATCATCATTAGGGTTTTATCAACAAAGGAAGAGTAGAAAGTGTTGTTGTTGTTGTTGCTTTCGACATCATCTAGGTTCAACATAGGATTCACGTTTTGTCTTTCCATTGTCTTCTATTACAAGTCTCTCTTTTCTTCTCGATGGCTATATGTATATGATGTTAGATTGTGAAGAAGAAGAAGAATGGAAGAAGTAAGGAGTAAAAGGGCATTGAGGCCAACTAAATTCACCTAATTTTTTGTTCAACTGCCTTTTACTTCCTTTTAGTTTCCTTGTGAATTTTAATTATCTAACTTTTTTATTATATTTCTCTCCTTTTTTCCTATCTCTTTTTATGTCCATTCTTTGTATTGGCTTTGGGAAGATAACATAAAAATCTAGTCTTACAGAAAATATTACTCGATCGATTAACATATATACCTAAATTATAATTAAGTCATTTGTGTGCTTAGTCCTAAGGATATATATGTTAATTAAAAGTATATAAGATGATCAATTTGTACTTGATTCAAATTTTATAATTTTTTAAAGCGTTACTAAATTGCTATACTTTTCTTCCATACGAAAATGACTTATTATTATGTTTTAAATTTTCTTTCGTACACAAGATACTACTAATATATATATAAACTGTAACATATATAAACTATACGATCATACTTTAGTAAACCGTTCAATCATATATCTTTAATTAAATCTATAGTTCAAAAATATAATACACACTGACACTGCATGTATATGTGTGTATATATATATATGTCATAATGTGTTATACATGAAATGTTATGGTCGAATTTTAAGTTAGAAGGATATTTCAAAATAAAATGTGAAATTTTACGTGTGACTAGTAAAATATATAGCAAACAGATTTTATATGTTTGAAAAATGTAAATGATAACTATGGTTAAGTTGAAAGTAAACCTTGACAAAAAAAATTGTATAAACTACTTTTATCTAATATCTTAGTTTTTTTGGTCAAAAATATATAGTATTACTTGACAAAACAATTGTATATATAATTCTGATCATTTGATCTAATATCTTAGTTAATCTTTAAATTAAAAGTAAAATTACGATAAATAATTACAACTTTTTATTTGTTTTTGCATTATATACATATAGTTACAGTGTTAAGAAATATATAGTCTAATTAGTTTATCTTTGATTTAACTAGCCATTTGGAGAATTTATACTATAGATCGGGTTATGTCGATATAATGGTTAATTTTCGATGGAATATATATATATATATACGATAGATCATGTACATGAGCCGCGATCATAAACTATATCCTATAAATAGTTGTGCGTAACTCAAAAAATTGTAATGGCCTAGTTAAAGTACTGATAAACGACTAATTCAACATAATCATGTAATTATGGTTGTAGTGGTTAAGAATCTTTTATATCTGACTCCCAAACATTCTTTTAACACGTGCAAGTTTCCTATGAATATTACACAAGCCATAAATTATACATTAACTACAAAAAAACACATAAATCTGATAACATTTCCGACAATATTTAAGATTATATATCCATCTGAAAATTTCTTATCAGATCCGAAGATTCCATGAAAATATATTTTGATGGGAAATTCGTAAAGAAACTGTTTTTTTACTTTTTACCACTCAACCATCAAATAATTAATTTCAAGTTTGTCTCTTCCTTACGGATTCCATTCAAAATCTTACATAAATAAATATTTGTCTGGAAAAATAAAATAAAACTTCTCGATACCATGGCAAGAACTTTTTTTTTACTAACTCATGACAAAAGAAAATATTATTTCCTTTTTATTCAACACCTTACTTTTTATTCCACATCATCTTTTTTTTCATCCACCTCATAATTCAACACCCATTTTTATTTTACACCATATAATGGTTTTGTTTAAAAAAATTCAACACCATACCCCACATTTTTATTAAAACATATAATTTTATTAAAACACACATAAATTTTATTCAAACACACACCATAATTTTGGGGATTGAAAGAGTTATTATTGGGATCTATTTTGACAAAATGAGTTTTTTTTCTGTGCTCAAATCAAATGAAACGAATTTCTATTTATAGAGTATAAAAAATTATAAATTTTGATATAAAAATAAAATAAAATAAATTTTTATATTATCTAGTAATGGAGTTTAAATGATAAGGGTGGAAAAAAATCTTAAAAATGAGATAACCAAATAAAAAATGGACACTTGTCCAATCTCTTCCTCTCCATCGAAAAGCAATCTCCAAAATTTTAATATTTTTTTATTTGGTTCAACATGTTGAATATTCAACACCCTAACATGCCATGTCATGTTTTTGTTTTTTCAACTAGTAACATTGTAGACATTCAACAGTTGAATATTTTATTCAACTATTCCATTGTAAATAGTCTAATAACTTATTTTTTATCGTTAAATTACAAATCTGATTTTCTAGTTCGTAGTGCTAGATGACTTTCCTTAAATCAAACTTTTGTGGATTATGGACCTCAACATTGACTTGATTCAAAATACATTGGCTTGATTATTTAATCTAATGAGTTATGTTGGAAAAATAATTTAAAATAATATTTCTTTTTTTTGACTTTTTTGTTATATTTAAAATAAAGGGTAAAATGGTTATATGAGTAGGAAAATGAAATTGATACAAAGAAAATGCAAAGAAAAAAACTGTATATTTTATATTATGCTCGATCCCTAAAATCAATTACAAATTCAAATTAATGGTAAGTTTTTAACTATTTTGGTTTTTTTTTTTTTGTCAACTTTATTCATTCACAAACAAAATCGGGACCAAAAAATTGGTACATTGTTCGTAAAGACTTGGTTCCTAGATTGGTATCTATGCAGTTAAAAAACCTCTAGTACAACCAGATTGGTTATTGTTCAAACCACCCGGTATTATGCCCAATTTCACATCATTACGGTTAAATGACTTTTAATTGTGCTTAATGACTTCAACCCTAGCTTCAAGCTGGTTCCAGACTTTGCCTATTATTTTTTCTTTTCCTTTTTAAATGTTTTATAATTTTATCTTTCTCTCTCCCGAGCTCTGAAGAGAAAGGAAACATCACGATTCTAATGGCGTCGATTCTGGGAGACTTACCTTCCTTCGATCCTCACAATTTCAGTCAACATCGTCCTTCCGATCCTTCTAATCCCTCTGTTAGTTCTTCTTCAATTTTCTCCTACTTAACATTGTTAATGCTCTCTCATCTTCGGTTAAGTTAAATCCTTTTCGTATCGTTGGGATTGGGTTCATCGATAATCTTATGATGTATATGTTTTCTGACCTCGTCTTTAGTCGGATCCAAGTTCGATTTACTGATAATTGTGGACTAACAATTTCGAATGTGTATATATATTGGAGTATGTTGTTAACTTGATCTGATTTTCTATGTTTATATATTGCTGTTGAAAATCTTATGAGAAGCCAGAAAAGTAGCCATTTTTTTACAGTTCGATTGATTTTAGAACCCGTAATTCTGTTTCAATTGGCTTTAGTTAGCTGCTTAGTTCTAAGAAAAGGTCTTGTTTACTCACATCAACTGACTTAAGGGATATGCAAGTTTTCATTTTTATGGCAACATGCGAGATTTAGAATAAGCTTGGAGATAAGAACTTGGATCTGTTATCGAAGATTTGAGTTTTATTCATAATTTTTTATGCAGAGGATGATTCCTACTACCTATCGTCCTACTCACAACCGTACACTTCCATCACCAGATCAAGGTAAAGTAAAAGTCATGGCTTTTTTATTCTTTGCGGTATAAATCTTTCAAGCTTTGTGGTTATGATCTTGAGCTTGCTTTGATTGAGTGAAATCATTATGGAAAAAACTTCAGGAATTGATCTTTTTTGAACTCCATGAACTGAATTTCAATCTCCTTAGGGATTAAAACTCGATACAAATTGGTGTTAATCAGATTCAATAGTCTTTATGGATTACATCTATTGCTTTTACTAATTTTCACCGTGTTTTTGTTTGTCCTTTCAGTTATAACTACAGAAGTAAGAAACATACTCATACGCAGCTTTTATCAACGAGCTGAAGAAAAGGTACAACGAAGCTCTCAATCCTCAAAGTTCTCGATTCTTTCTTTCAAAGCAGTCATTTAATTCCCCCAAATAGTTTTCAGAACACAGAATCTTTTAGGAAAATGGACAAAAGAAAGCGAGACAGAGCATATCTTAAACCACTTACAGTTTCAGATAACCAACTGTTGATATTGAGTTGAGTGTTTTTAGTCAAAGTCTGTATTTAGCCAAATCTGTCTTATGCAGTTGAGACCAAAGAGACCGGCATCAGAACATCTGGCAGCTGAACATGGGAACAAGCATTTCCGGGCAGCGTCTTCTTCATCATCTACTCAGGGTCTATAAAATTTTAACTTGGTTCAAGACCATATTCAATGGTCTCATTTTGTATGAGCTATTTTAGTGTTATATCTACAAAGGTGCCTTCAAAGGTAGAGAAAAGAGGTAAGAGCAGCTCATAAGAGAAAATGTGCACTTGTACATAATATTTGTGTTTTTCTTTTATATTTTTAAACCATGTTCCTTAATGTGGTTCACACAGTCAGCATAAGAGTCAAATCAAACCGAGCTCTCATTTTAGGATGAGAGTTTAACAAACGAGCTCTCATTTTTGCTGATAAAACCTAAATACTTTGGAAAAATAAAATAGAGAACGGAAATACTATGGAATTTCTTAATTCACTCCACAGAAATTATAGTTGAAAATTAAAGAGTGACACATATATGCATTATTTTGTTGGTTCAAGATTCGAGACCATCTTAAAAACTAGGGTATTCTTCAGACATGATTAAGAGAATAAGTGAAGACCATCCAGTGAAGTCACGTCCAGCTTTTCCAGTTCCTTCTGTTTGATCATACTGTTCCCAAATGAATCCGGTCTTTTCATAGTTTCCAACCTCATTACTGCAATCCACAATTCAAACATCTTTAGACATATTCAAACATTTAAACTTTATGTCTAACGATAACTTTTACTATGCATACATACCTTATCAGATTGTTCCTTAGTTTGTTGCAAATGTCTCCTGCCTTGCTGCTATAAGGTCCACCGAACACTGTAGGAATTTATTGGTTATTTACTAGAGGTTTTTGTTCGAGAATCGATCGGTAGATGACTAAAAGATGACATAACTTGTCTCTAATATCATTTCGTGTTCTTGCAGGACTTGTCGTCCAAAATCTTTTCCATTGTGTTCTTTCCAACCAAATGACTTAAGATCGTCCTTGTCTTCACATAAATGCCTCATCACATGTTCCCATCTCTCTTTACGAGCCACATCAGCCCAGCAACGAGGGGTTTGGATATCTGCATTGTCATTAACAACGTTAGAGTGACAATATAGACAAACAATAACTAGTTAAATGACAACTTATTAGAATGTAATTGATATCATACATCGAAAGTTAGAATCACTATAATCTAATATCTATGATATATAAGTCTACTCTCGTTATCAATTAATTTGAGTTATAATCCACTTATTATCAGTTAGTTTTGAGTTGGAATCTTATCATTCTTATCATTATTTATCGAAACATATGGTAGAGGAGCAAACATTGAAGACATATTATCGAATGATACCTAGTGCACTAGTAAAAAAAAGGCAAATACCCGCGAAAATTTCGTGGGTAAATACAAAGAAATTTCGTGGGTATAGCGTCGTGGGTAACTATAAAATCATTTTTTTGCATCCGCGGGGATTCGAACTCGGGTCTCAAATGATGCTTTTAATTCCCTTCTTTTTGGCAATTTGGGATTCGAACTCGGGACCTCTTGGAGATTACATAGGGACATTACCAGCGGAGCTAGGGACAATTCTTGTTAAGCATTACCATTACTAATATATATCATTAGTAATAAATGTTCGTAATTATTTAAGATCGTTTATTTTTTAAATAAGGTCATCGAATTTTCATTTTATAATGATGTACGAGTAATTATGTATTCTATAAGAAAAATTTTTTAAACATCACGACACAATTTTTTAGTAGAACTCAGTAAGCTATATTAATAAATATTACAACGTATTTCCAAACTTTAAAATTAAAAACACAACTACAACACACATTGCATATAGCTTAGAGGTAGGAATTCGGGTGGGGTCGGGTCGAGTCGATCGGTAATCGGGTTATTCGGTTAGTAGAAAACCGATCCGAAATAACCAAACCAAAAAAATCGGGTCGGGTCGAGTTGGGTCGGATTTTTTTTTTTTTTTTTTGGAAAAATTCAAAAAACCCACGAAAAATTGAGCGGGTAAAAAATACCCATGAAAACCCACGAAATTGCCACGAAATATTGAGCAGGTAAAAAAATACCCACGAAAACCCACGAAATTTTTCGTGGGTAATATAATACCCACGAAATAACCCACGAAAAGCCACAAAATTTTTTGCGGGTATCCAAATACTATACATCGTGGTTTTTCGTGGCATTTTGTGGCTTTTGGGCTATACCCACGAAAATTTTCGCGGCTTTTTCGCGGGTATAGCCCTTTTTTCTACTAGTGGCGGTGAAGTCCAAAATAAGCTCCAGGAAGTTAAGTTCCCCAATACAAGTCCTTCTTCTACTCACCTTGAAACTGGAAAAAGAAGCTTCAAAATTCAAATCTTTCCGACAAGAAAAACAACAACAAAAGTTTAACACAAATACTTGTTGAGAGTACCATAGCTAAGTCCATGAGCTTAAGTCCAGAATAAGGAGTGATAGACGTAGGTAGTGGTATAATCATATCCTCTTCCTTGTCGGCTAGCTTTCATAGAGACTCTGGGATTTTAATTATCGTTTTTTTTTTGTTAAAATTTAATTATGGTTTTAAGTCTTTTTTCAAATACACAACTATTTTTAAATGATAATAATATACTCTAGATCATGATGGGTTCTAATTATTGTATAAAATTTTATCAAAAATGCCCTGACGGTTTTGCCTTCTCCCGCCTATCCTGGCATATCAAAGAGAAAGACATATTTGCCATTCAGTTAAAGCGAAAGAAGCGTGTAATAATAGGTTGGTCAGACATGACTTTGGAAAACATGCAAAAGTAAGTGATTAGGGTTGCAAAATTGTCCAAGTCTATGTTGATATATATGTCTATGTCCAGAACGAGATGTATGTCATTGGCCATTATTTAAAATACTTTCAAGCCCACTATGTCTTAAAAGAGGGTGCATGTCCATGCCCATATTCATAACTGTCCATGTCCATATTCACGAACAACTGGTGCCATAAAGTGAATATGTACATAATAACTATGACATTGTAAATGATGGAAATATATGTCTATGTCCATGACTACATATATGTCATTGGCCATGTTCTTTTCTTTCGTAATTCATTGTCATTAGAATGAAATGTCCATGAGAACTATTCCATTGAACACTTATAGCGCAAAATTGAGAAATATGTCCATGTCCAGTGATATGAAATTTAACATGTCTATGTCGATATAGATAAATGTCATGGCAATAAGTGTGTCCAGACGAAAATGACATTGAAAATGGACGTATGTGACATATGTCCATCTCATGTAATATGAAATTGAACATGTCCATGTCAGTGTTTTTAAATGTCATGGCAATATGTATGTCCATTCAAACAATGAAAATGTAAAACATGTCCAGGCGTATTGATATAAAATTTTATATGTCTATGTCTATATAGTTCAATATGATATATATGTCAAGGTATATTGATATGAAATTTCAATTGTCTATGTCCATAGAGTTCAATATGTCATGTACTTGTCCTTGTCCATGTAGTTTATTGGCATTAATAGGAATATGTACATAGTTATTTATAAGATATAAGACCATATATGATGATATGTAATTGTAAATATCCAAGTCTACATAGTTCATTGTCATTACAAGGAATATGTCATAAGTACTCTTTCTATTTAGAGAAATATAGATGTTGAAAAGGAACGAGACACCCTAAATTTGTCTATGTCTATAAATTTAATGTCAATGTGGGCATGAAAAAGTGTTAGGTTTCTAAGAATATGAAAGTAAAAAAAAAGGTGATCGGTCTAATTGCACCTCAACATTTCTATATAACAACATATGCACCTAAAGTTTTAGTCGTTGTATAATTGCACATAATTACGATCAAACTTGCTAATTACACCCTAACTCAATATAACATTGAAGTCAAAAAGGCTAATTACACGTTATGTGGTTATTTACGGTTTACTGTTGACCGAATGATGATTTGTTTTGCTAATTAGACCATAACCAGACTTTAACCCAACTTTAAACCAATTTTACAAACCAATTTCTTCTTCTTCTTCCTTCTCCTCACTCTCAACAACACCACTCCTCTTCCACTCCTTCCGCCGGCGCAACTCCACCACCACTCCACGCCGTCGTCTTCCTCCGCCGTTGTCTTCCTCTCACCACTCCACGCCGTCGTATTTCCACGTCATCGTCTTCCTCTCACCACTCCACGCCGTCGTCTTCCCACGTCGTCGTCTTCCTCTCACCACTCCACGCCGTCATCGTCTCTGTCCTTCGTTCTCCGATTCCTCAAAATTTGCAATTCTTCCTCTTCTCTCTGTACCTTAAAACCCTAGCTTCCCTCTCCGCGGGTGACAGTTGTACAACTATCATCGGTGTCGGAGTTGTTGTTACGTTTGATATCTCCGTCGTAGCTCCGCCACTTTTAGGTACCAACGCTACATCTACCGATGTTGACGAAACCTAAAACAATTTGGTAGTGGAGATATCGAAATTGAAGTAAGCTTCTTCATTACACAACAAAAGTGGTTTTTGGGTAAGTAAGTATTGGGATTATTCATCAAAATCATGTTCTCATATCTTAACTTTTGCAATGTCTTAAATACAAACATATGGCAGATGAAGAAGAGATGACGAAGAAGAAGAGGAGAAGAAGAAGAAAAGGAGAAGAGAGTTTGGTTTGGTTTTAATTGGATTGTATGGTTAACTTTTAAAAACCGAGAAATCAGATTCTTATGTGGAATTAGACTTGTTTGCATCGTAATTGTGTGTAATTAGCTAGTTAGTTTGATCGTAATTATGTGCAATTATACAACGACTAAAACTTTAGTCGTATCTGTTGTTATATGGAAATATTGAGGTCCAATTAGACCGATCACCTAAAAAAAATAAAGGAGAGACAAAAAGGAAGGAAGGAGGCGAAATTTAAAACAAAAATTGGGCGGAGGTTAAATAGTATATTGGCATGAGAGAGAAATATAGTGTAGGGTGGTTGTTATGAAGAAGATTATTCAGCTTATTCACTCTGCTTATCCTCGCTGTACATAAGTGAATTGATGAGGTGTCAAGTGATGATTGGCTTTTGCATCTAAACCGGATCCAATTCCCGAATCCTCAATGCTTTACATAACCGGGCTTCAATCTTGACATAATCAAATTCGGAGTTTGTGGCCGTTGAGGACTTTAATGAGTCTTCGGCTATATCGCTTGTATTTTCCTCAAAGCATTGACATTTCTCTTCTATTTGTATTTTTCTCATGACAGTTTCGTTCCAATTGTAGGTTCCTAATTCACGAAACCGAACTCGTTAAATCTCTTTGTGTTCTTTAATTTCTTAAACAATTCTTACAAGAAGAGTTCGGTAATATTGAGCTCAAATCCTTACAGAAAAAGACAAGCGATTTAACAGAACTTGGTAGGATTTTGGTTTAAATAATCCTCTAACTCTCTCAATCTTTCTCTCTCGCTAAAACTCTCTCTGATTGTTAGAATATCAACTTCTCTCACCAACCTATCTATCACTCAAGAGAAGAAGAAGACTATTCAGCTTATTCACTATGCTTAATGTGCATAAGTGAATTGATGAGGTGTCAAGTGGTGATTGGCTTTTACATCTAAACAGGATCCAATTCCCGAATCCTCAATGCTTTACATAACCGGGCTTCAATCTTGACATAATCAAATTCGGAGTTTGTGGCCGTTGAGGACTTTAATGAGTCTTCGGCTATATCGCTTGTATTTTCCTCAAAGCATTGACATTTCTCTTCTATTTGTATTTTTCTCATGACAGTTTCGTTCCAATTGTAGGTTCCTAATTCACG
Source organism: Lepidium didymum (assembly GCA_963920545.1). Classification (NCBI taxonomy): domain Eukaryota; kingdom Viridiplantae; phylum Streptophyta; class Magnoliopsida; order Brassicales; family Brassicaceae; genus Lepidium; species Lepidium didymum. Next base: position 20,556,056 of record OY986980.1, on the reverse strand, counting down.
AAACCGAACTCGTTAAATCTCTTTGTGTTCTTTAATTTCTTAAACAATTCTTACAAGAAGAGTTCGGTAATATTGAGCTCAAATCCTTACAGAAAAAGACAAGCGATTTAACAGAACTTGGTAGGATTTTGGTTTAAATAGGCCCTGTTCGTTTCGTGGTCGCTAGCGACCGCGACCAGCGACTGCGATCAGCGACCGCAATCAGATTTTTGGTTTGTTGTTCGTTTGTCAGTCGCTGCGACCAGTCGCTGCGACTAGTCGCTGTGTTGTTCGTTTCACAGTCGCAGCGACCAGCGACTACTTTTAAAATTTATTTTATAAAATTTATTACAAAATTTATATATATTCATAAAATATTAAAAAATATACATATATTAAATAATAAAATACTATTATTTATTTATAATAAAATTCGAAATTTTATAAAAAATAAAATAAAAAATATTATCACATTTATTATGTATTAGAAATATATATTTATATAAAATTAAAATTTAACTTTTTTCAATATTTATAATTTATTTTATTCTATATGAATATATGAATTTCAATCATTATACTTATATATTTTTATTTTTATTAGGTTAATTTAAATTTTGTAAATTTTTTTTTTTTTTTTAATTAATTATTTTTTTGGTCGCTGGTGTTGTTCGTTTCGTGGTCGCTGGTCGCTGCGACTGATCGCAGCGACCGGTCGCTAAATTTTTTAGCGACTTAAAATTTGAGTCGCTGGTCGCTAGCGACTGGTCGCTGCGACCGGTCGCTGAACCAGCGACCACGAAACGAACAACTTTTGGTCGCGGTCGCTGGTCGCAGTCGCTGGCGACTGCCAAACGAACAGGGCCATAATCCTCTAACTCTCTCAATCTTTCTCTCTCGCTAAAACTCTCTCTGATTGTTAGAATATCAACTTCTCTCACCAACCTATCTATCACTCAAGAGAAGAAGAAGACTATTCAGCTTATTCACTATGCTTAATGTGCATAAGTGAATTGATGAGGTGTCAAGTGGTGATTGGCTTTTACATCTAAACAGGATCCAATTCCCGAATCCTCAATGCTTTACATAACCGGGCTTCAATCTTGACATAATCAAATTCGGAGTTTGTGGCCGTTGAGGACTTTAATGAGTCTTCGGCTATATCGCTTGTATTTTCCTCAAAGCATTGACATTTCTCTTCTATTTGTATTTTACGCGTTTTCCTTCAATATATAAACCTTTTATGATATCATATTATCATTGTATTAGATACTTCTTTCATAAACATTTTGCAATAATTTATTTAAGCATTTTGATCTCCCATGGCTTTTCCTCATTCTTCTTCTTCGACTCCCGTAAGCAGTTATGATGTCTATACGAGCTTCCACGGCCGAGACGTCCGTAGAGGTTTTCTCAAACATTTACACAATCACTTCGCAAGCAAAGGAATCAAGATGTTCGATGATAACAAGATAGAGAGAAACCAAAACGTCAGCCGTGCGCTAGTCCAAGCGATTAGAGAATCCAGAATCTTTATCGTTGTGTTCTCCAAGAACTATGGGTCTTCGAGTTGGTATTTAGATGAATTGGTTGAAATTTTCAACTGTCAAAAGGATTTTGGGCAGACTGTGATGACGATCTTTTATGATGTTCATCCTTCTGATGTTCGAAACCAAAAGGGTGATTTCGGAAAGGCTTTTGAGAAGATTTGTGAAGGGAAAACAGAAGAGGTGAAGCAGAGATGGAGCAAAGCTTTGACACATGTAGCCACCATTGCCGGAGAACACTCTAGAAACTGGTTTGTGGTTTCTTATGGTTCAATAAAAATAAGAATGTTTTTATTTTTCTGAAGCAATGTTTCAGATTTCTGTAATACCAACACCATTTGTTATTGGTTTTATAAGGCTTACTGATGCAGAGATGATCGAAAAGATTACTACAGATGTTTTGAAGTTTGTAAGGATATATGATGTCTTTCCGAGTTTCCACGGCGAAGACGTCCGTAAAAGGTTTCTCAGTCATGTACACAACTGTTTTGCAAGGAAAGGAATCAAGACATTCAAAGATAATGAGATCGTGAGAGGCCATACAATTGGACCTGAGCTAGTCCAAGCGATTAGAGAATCCAGAATCTCTATCGTTGTGCTCTCCAAGAACTATGCGTCTTCGAGTTGGTGTTTAGATGAATTGGTTGAAATTTTCAACTGTCAAAAGGATTTTGGGCAGACTGTGATGACGATCTTTTACGATGTTCATCCTTCTGATGTTCGGAAACAAGTCGGTGATTTCGGAGAGGCTTTTGAGACGACTTGTGAAGGGAAAACAGACGAGATGAAGCAGAGTTGGAGCAAAGCTTTGGCACATGTAGCTACCATTGCCGGAGAACACTCTCTAAACTGGTTTGTTGCTTCGTTTGGTTCAGTAATATAAGAACACTATTACGTTTCTTAAGAAATGCTTCGAGTTTCTGTAATTTAGACTCACCAACACCATTTTTTGTTTTTGCTTCTGTAGGGCTGATGAAGCAGAGATGATCCAAAAGATTGCTACGGATGTTTCAAACCATCTGAATATTACACCTTCAAGCGACTTTTGAACTTATACCATTAAGTCATTCCCTAATTATATGATCTGTTGTGTTTAAACTTTTTATTCTCATACTTGAACCTTCAGCATTATATGTCTAGAGCATATTTATAAACAACAATTATTATGGATTAGTGGAGAAAGTGAGATTGAAGAAGAGAACATGCAGTGGTTCTGTTCTGAGTTTCTCTCAAAGAGAAAACAAATGGTCTTATCGTCAAAGAGACTCATTTTTTAAGAGTTAATTTAATCATCAAAAAAGAAAAAGGGAGAACGTTCTATTTCCACCACAGAAGTTTGCATATAGCACCAATTACACCAACTGTTTATATTGTAAGCTAATTGCACCAAAATTCAAAGTTCTCAACCCGATTGCACCCAAAGTATGTGTACTTGAGTCCAATTCCACAAATGTGTTAGATTAGTGAGGAAACCAATGGTTTGCAATTAGCTTAAACCATGAAATCAAACTTAAACCTATATTAAACCATAATCAGGTTCAATTGAAGACTCGTTTCTAAACCCTAGACCTGGAAACATCACGAACCCAGAAAATCCATTCCGAACATCGATTACGATTGAGAAATCGATTTCAAAATCTAAACCGTGGAGGAGAAATTCACGAACCCAGGAGAAGAAACGACCGATTTTGAAAATGGATGACGAGTTTGGAGACCCGAACAGTTACGCGGTGACTGTCTATTATGCGCAAGGTGAAGGTGAAGAAGACCGAGAAATTAAAGAGGAAAGACTTTAATCTGCAATTTTTTCAATATCAAAACCTGCAATTTTTCATTCCAAAACCTGCAATTTTTCATTCCAAAACCTGCAATCACTTTGATACAAAATCTGCAATTTGATTATACAAAACCTGCAACTTTCAATACAAAATTTGTAACTTTATCAATACAAAACTTGCAACTTTCATTACAAAATCTGCAACTTTGTCAATACATAACTCGCAATCACTTGCCAAACATACAATCAAAAGTTCAACATGTTTTCATCATCACAAAGACTGAGAGATCTGCCTGGTTTTATTTGAGAAAACGAGTCGGGTCGGGTCGCTTTGTATGGGTCTTCATTTTCAGATCCGTCTGGGTCGATTTGTGAAATAGTCGTCGGTTTATTCTCGCAGACGGTTAAGACACAAACCGTCCAATTTGTGCAATCGGGTTGAGAACTTTAAATTTTGGTACAATTAACTTACAATTTAAACAATTGGTGTAATTGGTGTTATATGCAAACTTCTGTGGTGGAAATAGAACGTTCTCCCAAAGAAAAATACTTTTAATTGTGAATATGTATAAACAACAAAAAAATCTAAATCACAAAAAATATGTTGTTATGATTTGTTTTGATATGGTAAAGATTAGATACTAAATCATCTCTTAATTGTTACTATAAGATTTGATACTGTAATTATTTGTCAAGTAGTTAATTTTATTTTGATATTTAGCTAAACTAAGCTATATTTATGATATTTACCTTATATTTTGATATTTTTTGTAATTTACATTCGATTTAGTGATTTACATCCCAACCGACAAAACATATATAAAGCTTATAAAATTTATTATATAAATAAATTAATAAATTTTACATGGACACGTGTACGGAGTGTAGTGGAAATAATGTGTCGGTAGAAGCATAATGTGAGAGGGGAGCTAATATATATATTGTATTTAGAAATATTTGTGCGGGATGCTTTGGTGAAAATTATGCTATATGTCCCTTTGTAAATTTTTTTGTATTAATTTTTTTGCAGGTGAAAAGATAGGTTTACCTTTTCAGTTGGGTCAAAACAACAGCAAACATATGGGGTAAGACATCTATACTGGACAACATATGGATTATGGTGTAAGACGTCCATACTGGGATAACATATGGATTATGATACCTTGCTTTGTTTTTCTTCCACAATTTTCTTTTACCTCTATGAAAATTATATTATCTCGCATTGTTTGTCCACTACAAGACGTCTAAGTCATATTATATCTTGTTTTATCCTTCTTCAATTATTTCTCTTGCAACTATCAACTTCTATCCTCCATGAAAATATATTTTCCTGCATGCCTTTTTCACTACAGACGTCTAATCCATAGGTCTTAACATTGTACACACTTTCGACACGTGCCAGCCATCCATACGCTTTGTGTAATTCCAATCTCCATGAGAAAGTCATCATAATCCATCTTTCTGTCACATTATTATCCAATCAATCTTCATCACAAACTACATCAATACCTGGAATACATCTCATATATTGTCCATACTAGACGTCCCCATATCATTTTTGCCTTTGTTACCAAACACACTAAACGTACATAATATTACAACTACCGTTTACCCTTACATTACAAAACAAACAACCTACAACTTAAAATATTTCACATTTTCGGTCATAACTCAACACTACTTAACCAACACTTACATCTTATGAGTCAAATATTTTTAGAAGCTGAATTGATCTCCACCAAATGAAGCACTCACTCTCTCATTGGTGGCATGTGACATAATTTCAAGATTAAAAATGGCACTATACATTTTTTGTAATTCCAATCCCCATAATAAATTCATCATAATCCATTTTTCTATCATATTTGCTGTCTACTTTGGACGTCTTACACCATATGTCTGTTGTTGCTTCAACCCAGCTCTAAAGGCAAGACCGTCTTTTCGGATGGAAAATGAGGCACTCAACACAAGAAATTTACAAGGGGCACTCCACACAATTTCTAATTGTAAGGGAGCATAGGACAAAAAATTCCCTAAATTTAATAATTATTACTCCCTCCGTTTCATATTAATTGGAGTTTTAGCTAAAATCACGCATATTAAGAATACATTAATTATACTTAAATTCTCTTTCATCATTATTTCTTAAATTCTCTTAGAACCGATAGTTTTACTAGAAAAAAAAAAGAAAAAGTATTATTCAATTAATAAAATGCATAGGAAATCAAAAACCCCTTATATTGTGAAACAAAAAAAAGAGTTTAAAACCCCAATTAATATGAAACGGAGGGAGTACTACTATACAGGGGATAAATTATAAATATAATAAAGATGTTGGGGGTATAGTGGTGAAGAATTGCAGGGTACGAGACAATTTATCACATCCCATGCTAATTCGGAGTTTGTAAGGATCGCTTGTAAATGCGGAGCAAAAATCATTCTTTTTTGTATTGTTGGAGAAGATGACCTATGTGAAGTGAGCAACATTGTCTTAATTGTTCTAGTTTCTACACCTGAATGATTTGCATTTGCAGATAGTCTTAACGGATTATAAAGTGTGTAACTCGAGCATATCTTAATAGTCAATACAATCTCATTATCTAGCCCATGTAAATTAGGTTTCTAGCAAGTAGACTTATATATATTTATTTGTTATCAACTTCAAATGACTGTTACAATAATGAGGGGCCATTGTTGTCTTCGACGACTACAAGAAAAAGACAATTTAATGAGTCAATGACCGCTACTTCCTGGAAACACTCTTTGTATTTTTCTCGACACTTTCATTTCGTTTTGCTTCAATGTATAAATCCTTTTAGACACTTTCTTCAAAACCACATTGTAATAAACACTTCTTTTAAACCACTTTGTTATTCTTTCTCTAAGCATTCTGATCTCTCATGGCTTCTTCTTCTTCGACTCCCGTAAGCAGTTATGATGTCTATACAAGCTTCCACGGCACAGACGTCCGTAGAGGGTTTCTCAAACATTTACACAATCACTTCGCAAGCAAAGGAATCATGACATTCAAAGATAATGAGATCGAGAGAGGCCATACAACTGGACCTGAGCTAGTCCAAGCGATTAGAGAATCCAGAATCTCTATCGTTGTGCTCTCCAAGAACTATGCGGCTTCGAGTTGGTGTTTATATGAATTGGTTGAAATTTTCAACTGTCAAAAAGATTTTGGGCAGATTGTGATGACGATCTTTTACGATGTTGATCCATCCAATGTTCGGAAATTCTATGGTTATTTCGGAAAGGCTTTTGAGAAGACTTGTGAAGGGAAAACAGAAGAGGTGAAGCAAAGTTGGAGCAAAGCTTTGGCACATGTAGGTACCATTGCCGGAGAACACTCTCTAAAATGGTTTGTTGCTTCTTTTGGTTCAGTAATATAAGAACACTATTACGTTTCTTAAGAAATGCTTCGAGTTTCTGTAATTTAGACTCACCAACACCATTTTTTGTTTTTGCTTCTGTAAGGGCTGATGAAGCAGAGATGATCCAAAAGATTGCTACAGATGTTATAGAGAAACTGAATATTATACCTTCAAGGGATTTTGAGGGGATGGTGGGCGAAAATTTTCAGATATAATTATTGAATATTATTGATTTGTTGAAAGTAAAATATTTTAACTTTAGTAACTATATCGGAAATATGTTAGTTTATGTCTAGGAATGAAACAATTACTAATAATTACTTATAAATGGTAAACGAAATATTAGTTTTGTGTATATATATATATATATATATATATATATATATATCTTTATTTACAAATCTATAATATTTAATATTATTTGAGTAAACATAAGTGTGTTTATTACATTTAATTAATAGTTGAAAAATACATTATTAAGGAATACCAATGACATTTATTTAATGATGATAAAAAGGCAAAAAAGAATTTAATACCCTAATAAAAGAAATAAGTTAATAACTATCGGTAATTATTTGTCTCATTTGATTGATATTTAATGTTGATATATAAAAGAAAAAAATATTTAACATCCAAATAAATGAAATTTTTTGAAATTATTGGTAAGACATGGTAATAGATTTATATAGGATTAAATAACTCGCCTTTTAGATCCTTTTATTATATTTTTTTGTCAATTTATCTCATAAAAAATACAACCCAAAGTCATCATTCTCTTTGGTTTGCACAACCAAAAAAGTATTCTGAAGGTTTAGAAGAAGATAAAAAAATACGAGACTGTATTAAAAAGTATGTCCAAAAAAATATAAGAATATCCTCTGGTATGGAGGGAATTGCACGTATCGAAATTCAAAAAAAAATCGATCTCATCCAGATCATAATCTATATGGGATTTCCTAAATTATTAATTGAAAATAAGCCTCGAAGAATTACAGATGACTGTTCAAAAAGAACTTAATTGTGTCAATAGAAAACTCAACATTGCTATTACAAGAATTTCCAATCCATATGGGGATCCTAATATTCTTGCAGAATTTATAGCTGGACAATTAAAAAATCGCGTTTCTTTCCGAAAAGCAATGAAAAAAGCTATTGAATTAACTGAACAGGCGAATACAAAAGGAATTCAAGTACAAATTGCAGGACGTATTGACGGAAAAGAAATTGCACGTGTTGAATGGATCAGAGAAGGCAGAGTTCCTTTACAAACAATTGAAGCTAAAATTGATTATTGTTCCTATACAGTTTGAACTATTTATGGGGTCTTAGGAATAAAAATTTGGATATTTGTAGACGAAGAATAAAAAAACTTTATTTGTCTTTACATTTTATCCAAGCATAAAAAACTACAACTATGTAGTATAACACTATACAGTATACAGTAATAAAACAGTAATAAAAAAAATTACAGTCTTCTTTTTTAGGTTTAAGAATAAACTCAGCAATTCTATAAGGTTGAATAAAAATTTCCATCAAAACTCCTTTGATATAATTGCTATGCTTAGTGTGTGACTCGTTGGTTTAGGATTAGATTAAGATAAACAAAAAAAAATAAAAAAGAACTTACCTATAAGAGCAACTAATAACTATAGCATTACTAAATAACCTAAGCAACTCATTGCTTCGTATTATCTGGATCCAAAAAAAATCAGTTAAGATATGATAGACGCATCATATCATTGTAGCAACTGAAATTTTTTTACAAAAAAAAAGAATAAAAAAATATGATTATAAGTTATGAAAGGTAATCGAAAAGTATGCGGATAAATGGAAGGATGAAAGAAAGAGAGAAAAATTGAATATTAATGATATATGATTCCAATTTGGAAAGTCTACGAGTAAGAAAAGCAATGTAATAAAGCATCAATACAGATTCATTCATAATAATTAGATAAATCTGTTCCAAAAACAAAAAATTAAGAGCCTTGAGCCAATAAAAACTGAGAAAATTGACTCAAAAACAAATTAAAAAATGAAATTCAAAATTTCATATAAGAGCTCCATTGTAGAATTCGGGCCTAATGATTAATCAAGAAGCGATGGGAACGACGGAACCCATGAATAAAGAGGATTCTATTCAAAAACAAATCTTAATAATTCATTGGACATGATGGTGGAATAAACCAGAAACTTTATTATCTATTCTGATTTTTATTCTGAGACCTCGTGGGATAAACATCAAACTTAAATAGATATTGAAAGAGTAAATATTCGCCGGCGAAAATGTTTTTTTTTTTTCAAATAAAAAAAAAGTAATAAAATACGAAAAAAAAATTTAAAAAGATAAAAGAAAATAAGAATTTGTTAGAATATTATAACTATAACAAAAACGACATTCGAGATGATGTGATGATATTACGTTCTTTTTAAATAAATAGAATTCATCTTGGATTACATTTAGAAAAAGACATACACAAATTTAGAAGAAATCAGATGAAATTTCAAAAAATACTATGATTAATAGAATTACTCATTAACTACAATCTTAATACAAGCTTTTATTCGCGAGGAGCTGGATGAGAAGAAACTCTCACATTCAGTTCTGTAGTAGAGATGGAATTTCTAATTTAGAAAAAATCCATCAACTATAACCTAAAAAGAACCAGATTTCGTAAACAACATCGAGGAAGACTAAAAGGAATATCTTCTCGTGGGAATCGTATTTGTTTTGGCAGATATGCTCTTCAAACACTTGAACCCGCTTGGATCACATCTAGACAAATAGAAGCGGGGTGACGAGCAATGTCACGAAATGTACGACGTGGTGGAAAAATTTGGGTACGTATATTTCCAGACAAACCAGTTTCAGTAGGACCCGCGGAAACGCGTATGGGTTCTGGGAAAGGATCCCCTGAGTATTGGGTAGCTGTGGTTAAACCAGGTAAAATCCTTTATGAAATGGGTGGTGTACCCAAAAATATAGCCAGAAAAGCTATTTCAATAGCGGCATCAAAAATGCCTATAAAAACCCAATTCATTATTTCTGAATAGGAATATAGAATGAAAAAGCTAAATAACATTTAAGGATAAAAAGATTATCGGTTTTCTTTTTTTGACAAACAATATTTTTTTACTTCGTCCTTTGCATTAAAAGAAGAGATACAAAAAAATGATATGATTCAACCACAAACCTATTTGAATGTAGCAGACAATAGCGGGGCTCGAGAATTGATGTGTATTCGAATAATAGGAGCTAGTAATCGCCGATATGCTCATATTGGTGACGTTATTGTTGCTGTAATCAAGGAAGCAGTACCAAACACTCCTCTGGAAAGATCAGAAGTGATCAGAGCTGTAATTGTACGTACTTGTAAAGAACTCAAACATAACAATGGGACGATAATACGATATGATGACAATGCCCCAGTTGTCATTGATCAAGAAGGAAATCCAAAAGGAACTCGAGTTTTTGGGGCGATCCCACGGGAATTGAGACAATTAAACTTTACTAAAATAGTTTCATTAGCTCCCGAGGTATTATAAGACCTAATAGGATTAAATTAAAATTAATTAATAGATTGTGTATCACGCATATACCCTTAATAATAAAATATTAATAATTTCATTGATATATTAATATATAATTCGTCATAAATAAAAGAGAAAGAACATGTTGATTATATTAAAATTATAGAACAATAAGGAATTTTAACTTATCATGGGGAAAGACACTATTGCTGATATAATAACCTCTATACGAAATGCTGACATGAATAGAAAAGGAACGGTTCGGATAAGATCGACTAACATCACCGAAAGCATTGTTAAAATACTTTTACGAGAGGGTTTTATCGAAAACGTAAGGAAACATCGCGAAAACAACCAATATTTTTTGATTTTAACCCTAAGACATAAACGAAATAAGAAAGAATCCTATAAAACGATTTTAAATTTAAAGAGAATAAGTCGGCCGGGTCTACGAATCTATTCTAACTCTCAACGAATTCCACGAATTTTAGGCGGAATAGGAATTGTAATCCTTTCGACTTCTCAAGGTATAATGACAGACCGAGAAGCTCGACGAAAAAGAATCGGCGGAGAAATTTTGTGTTATATATGGTAATTCTTCTAATATAAAACTTGGATATCCGGAACTTACGATTTGTGAAAAAAGGGGGGGTTGTGTAATACCACCCCTGCTAAAAAGGTCCGGATGTTTTACCTTGAATGAAATGAAAGAAAAAACGGAACTAATGAAAGTTTTCTTTCTGACTCACTTCCGAGTGGTTAGATACTAAAGATTTGTTTGATTTTAAGTCATGCTTCTGAAACGATTCGACATATTTTTGTATAGGTATACGTATAGGAGAAAATATTAAAAATTTTAAGAAGTTCATAGGTATAAGTTAATCAGGGGACAATAATTTTCTAGACTCCATACCAAGGATTCAAATGAGTAAGTGTTTTTTCAATTTCAACATTCCTTTCACGAAGATACAATTAAAGATTGAAAAATATCAAGAAACCTTTTTTTCGTCCAACAATAAATATATTCATAGAATTAAGGAATAACAACTATGAAAATAAGGGCTTCCGTTCGTAAAATTTGTGAAAAGTGTCGACTAATCCGTAGGAGGGGGCGAATTATAGTAATTTGTTCCAACCCGAGGCATAAACAAAGACAAGGATAATCTTACTAAAAGAAATAACGTAAAGAGTACTTCCAGGGAGCTGGCAAAAAAAAGGTCTGTTTTGACATGAAATGGATATATCCATATATTTCTTGTGAAATGAAAAAATATGGCAAAACCTATATTAAGAATTGGTTCACGTAAAAATACACGTAGTGGTTCACGTAAAAATGTACGTAGAATACCAAAGGGAGTTATTCATGTTCAAGCAAGTTTCAACAATACCATTGTGACCGTTACAGATGTACGGGGTCGGGTGATTTCTTGGTCCTCCGCAGGTACTTGTGGATTCAGGGGTACAAGAAGAGGAACACCTTTTGCTGCCCAAACCGCAGCCGGAAATGCTATTCGAGCAGTAGTGGATCAAGGTATGCAACGAGCTGAAGTAAGGATAAAAGGCTCTGGACTCGGAAGAGATGCAGCATTACGAGCTATTCGTAGAAGCGGTATACTTTTAAGTTTTGTACGAGATGTAACCCCTATGCCACATAATGGTTGTAGACCCCCTTAAAAAAGACGTGTATAGAACTAAGGCTGAAAGAGTTTCAAGAGAAATAAACGATTCAATGATCTGATCAAATAAAATTACTATGGTTCGAGAGAAAGTCAAAGTATCTACTCGGACACTACAGTGGAAGTGTGTTGAATCACGAAGAGACAGTAAGCGTCTTTATTATGGACGCTTTATTCTGTCTCCACTTATGAAAGGTCAAGCCGACACAATAGGCATTGCGATGCGAAGAGCTTTACTTGGCGAAATAGAAGGACCATGTATTACACGTGCAAAATCTGAGAACATACCACATGACTATTCTAACATAGTAGGTATTCAAGAATCAGTACATGAAATTTTAATGAATTTGAACGAGATTGTATTAAGAAGTAATCTATATGGAACTCGCAACGCGCTGATTTGTGTCCAAGGTCCCGGATATATAACTGCTCAAGACATAATTTTACCGCCCTCTGTGGAAATCATTGATAATACACAGCATATAGCTACCTTAACGGAACCAATAGATTTGTGTATTGGATTAAAAATCGAGAGGAACCGCGGATATAGTCTAAAAATGTCAAATAACTTTGAAGACAGAAGTTATCCTATAGATGCTGTATTCATGCCTGTTCAAAACGCGAATCATAGTATTCATTCTTATGGGAATGGGAATGAAAAACAAGAGATTCTTTTTCTAGAAATATGGACAAATGGAAGTTTAACTCCTAAAGAAGCACTTCATGAAGCCTCCCGGAAATTGATTAATTTATTTATTCCTTTTCTACATGTAGAAGAAGAAACGTTCTATTTAGAGAACAATCAACATCAAGTTACTTTACCCCTTTTTCCTTTTCATAATAGATTAGTTAACCTAAGAAAAAAAAAAAAGAACTAGCATTTCAATATATTTTTATTGACCAATTAGAATTGCCTCCCAGAATTTATAATTGTCTCAAAAAGTCCAATATACATACATTATTGGACCTTTTGAATAACAGTCAAGAAGACCTTATCAAAATTGAACATTTTCACATAGAAGATGTAAAAAAGATATTAGACATTCTAGAAAAAAAATAGAAAAAGCATTTCAAAAAAATTTATTTAAAAGTGAATTTGAAATTGAAATGAATTTTAAACCGTCAACGTAATTTAGATTTTCCAGTCGAACCCATTTTAATTAATCTAATTAATTAAATATGTATCTAGGGAGGATTTACTTGTTACTAATGGAGTCTACCCCTCTACTCTTCATTAGATCCTGTATTCACTCTGATAGTATCATAAATCGAGTCGATGCAGAGGAAATGAATGCATTTACATACTATTATTATTTTCTTTTCTTTTTTTTTAGTAAAAAAAAAGCTAAAAACATAATCAGGATTATGTTCCATCCCTTAATCTACTGGATTTTACGGAGCCCACTCATCCACGACATCATCGGGTATGATCATAGAAAAGATTCTCTTCAAGTGAACCAGCCTATCCCCTGTATGGGGCTTACACAGTGGTTGGAACAAAGACACATTTGGTTGTGAATTCCAATGTAGCAGATAAAGTCATATTTCTGCACGGCTCGATCAATAGTTCAAGTCACACACTCCCATAATCCATTTTCTCTTCATAGAATTCCCTTCAACTTTTTATGTCAAAAAAATAATACAATATTGTGGAGTTGAAGGGAAATATCCAAATACATGTCTTATTTTTTTAATAATCCATATTTATAGCAATAAAATACTATCGTTCCTTCACCAAGTAATAAGATAAATGAGTAATTACAAATATCTAGAATCTATATTATTTATAAGGGACCAGAAATACCTTGCTTACGTATCATTAGGAAATGCATTAACATAAATACGGCAGTAAGAAGAGGTAATACAAAAGTGTGTAAACTATAAAAACGAGTCAAAGTGGATTGTCCAACACTAGCACTTCCACGTAATAATTCTACAAGAGGCGATCCTATTACCGGAATAGCGTCAGGTACACCTGTTACAATTTTGACTGCCCAATAACCAATTTGATCCCAAGGTAAAGAATAACCTGTTACACCAAAAGATGCGGTCAATACACCCAGAACCACACCAGTAACCCAAGTTAATTCGCGAGGTTTTTTAAAACCACCGGTGAGGTATACACAAAATACGTGCAGGATCATCATTAGGACCATCATACTTGCCGACCATCGATGAACTGATCGGATTAACCAACCAAAGTTAGCTTCAGTCATTATATATTGAACAGAAGCAAAAGCCTCAGTAACAGTTGGACGGTAATAAAAAGTCATAGCAAATCCCGTAGCTACTTGTACTAAAAAACAAGTAAGGGTAATTCCTCCTAAACAATAAAATATGTTGACATGCGGAGGAACATATTTACTAGTTATATCATCTGCAATCGCCTGAATCTCAAGATGTTCTTCGAACCAATCATAAACTTTATTGAGATAGGTAAACCAAGGTTACTCCCCCTCCAAGAACTGTATATGAGAATTTCATCTCGTACAGCTCAAACAAAAAAAGACCCAAATACTTATTGAAACGGATATGAAATATAAAGTTTTAAACTTCTCTCTCATTCAATATTATTTAAAGATATGAAAGAGTAAAAATGCGAAAGCTCTTCTTTGTGGTTAAATGCCAAAAAATCAAGTAAGCTCATACGTCTTTATGTTGTGTTGATGATTACAGGCCTCTTGAATCTTCTAGATTACCTATCTTTATTGTCTTTTTTATTTGGTATTTGTTTTGTATGAAACGGGAATGGGGATTTCTTCTTGTTTTCTTTATTATTGATAGGAATTCTCTTGTTAAGACCCTACTTAACTAATTAATTGAAACCTCAGATTCATACGAGAACCACGATAATTCAATGAAACCTTCAAAATCCAAAGTTCACTGAGTGCGAACCATTGGATCATCACTTATTCAATCAAAAAATAGCTATAAATGACTAAAAACATAAAATACAAAGAAATGTTTGTCCTTATGATCCAAATAAGAGTTTAAAAGCAGAATTTTTTTTTGATTTATTAAAGTTTATACGATAGAACGTAAAGAAGTCCGGCTACGAGGTCTGAGTATTTAAGTATGAATCATAGTTCGAATACTTTGTGATCTATTTGATCTATTTCGTGCTCCAGATACTCGAACGAATATCCGACGAAGTAAAACCATCTTGATAAAGATGACAGACCCCATTCTCTGTACTATCCATAGGGTCAATTCTAACAAGTCACACACTCATATTCCGGAAATATACAATGCAGAAAAAAAATTTCGCGGTCGAACTACCAAAGGAGAATAGGCTAAAATTTTTAGACCTACATACTTTTTTGTATCGAGCTAAAAGCTAGGACGTCAAGATTCTTCTGAGTCTAATTCATTGAAATTCCATCCAGTAGAACAGAAGAATTATAAATCTCCAAAATAATAGATAGGAATACCGCAAATAGAGCCATTGCAACACCCATCAAAGGCGTCGTTCCCCATCCAGGAGCTACTTTACCATATTCGGAATTCAATGGTTTCAATAACTTCCCTACAGTAGTGCTTCTTGGACCAGATCTGGAACTATCCTCAACAGTTTGTGTAGCCATAAATCTTATTTTGTATTCATTACGATCTGTTGACTTTGTATACCATTCCGTTGTAAATAAACGATCTTAGCATAGATCCATTGTGGTCTTTCAATTCTATAATAATGGAAACAGCAACCCTAGTCGCCATCTTTATATCTGGGTTACTTGTAAGTTTTACTGGGTATGCTCTATATACTGCCTTTGGGCAACCCTCTCAACAACTAAGAGATCCATTCGAGGAACACAGGGACTAGTTGACGTAATCAGCCTCCAAATATTTGGAGGCTGATTACGTCAATGAAGATAATAAAAAATTATTTCATTTTTTAGTTGAAATTTTAGGTGGTTCCCGAAAAAAAATAGCAAAAAAAATTATCCCTAAAGTGGATACTAAGAGAAATGTATAAACCAATGCTTCCATAAATTTGATCGTGGTTTACAATTATAGCTTTCATACCTGTTTTGTTTATCCCTCTGGATAAAGAAAGAAAGAAAAAGAGTCAAAGAAACGGCAACGATTTAAATAAAGATTCCTACGGTACCCTACCCATTAAATAAAATTGCAAACAGAAACTAGAAGAAAAAAAGGAATGTTGCATCAGACTGCTTGTCTTTTTGTAGTTGGATCTCCAAGTTTTTGGAATGCCCCAAATTCCACTTGAGCATCCAAATCTGGATCAATACCAGCAAAAACATCTCTGAAGAGGGTTCTAGAACCATGCCAAATGTGTCCAAAGAAGAAAAGTAGAGCAAACGAAGCATGTCCAAAAGTAAACCAACCTCGTGGACTGCTACGAAAAACACCATCGGATTTCAAAGTAGCACGATCTAATTCTAGGTTTCTGTTCGTTATATTCTACAATAACAAAACAAGATGATTAGAAATCCTTTATTTTTTTAACCTAATCGCTCTTTTGATTTTGGAAATATATCTATTTTTTATCAATATACTGCTTCTTTTACACATCCATCTCCAACCTAACCCAAACGGACTAGGGAAAAAAATAATTAGGACTCATGAAAAAATTGATAATAACACACAAGAAAAAAATTCCTTCCCATACCCGTATTAGGCACTAATCTATTTTTAACATTAAATTAGATCGGGTAATTTTTCAAATTACGAATGGAAGCTCGTTTCTTTTTTTTCCTGGAATCAGGAAAACTGGTTTTTTTATCCATCCATTTATATTTATTCACTTGACCCAAATTGGAATTCCTTTTTTTTTTCGACATCGAAAACAAGGTTGTACCGACGAGAAAAGAAAAAAAAAGTTCTCGGAATTCTCTCTTGATACGACATGCTATTTTTTCCATTCATTCCTTTTAGGATCAGTCGTGGTCTTACAAACTCTACCGCAGATCTGGACGAATTCTTTTCTTCATACAAATGTGTAAAAGATGCTAGTCGCACTTAAAAGCCGAGTACTCTACCGTTGAGTTAGCAACCCCCAAAAACAAAAAAAAAAGAAAGTACTGCAAATATGTAGATACAACCAGAATAAAGAAAAAAAGGAAAAATCCAGTAATGTGTGCGTCAGGGATAAATAGACCTATTTATCTATGAGAGAATTATATTTGGTCCATACACTGTTGTCAATATGATTGTGAATTTTTCATATAGTTAAAAGAATAGAAAAAATAAATAAAAAAGCTTAATCCCTTGGTTTGGTAGTTCATACAATGAATGACAACTAAGCCAGTTAGGGTAATCTCAAATCTTTTTATACTTTTTTAAATTCATTTTTTATGAATAGATTTTTTTATTCATATAATATATTTATAAAATAATCTATTAATATCTATATTCGTTTTATTCAGAATTAATATATATATTTTATATATATAATTTTATATACAGTAAAATAGACCCCAAATTTTTTTCATAAATTTGTTTATGATTATAAAACATAGTAGTTGTTAGCAGAGTATTTTGTAGTATTCGTACCTTAGGAGGAATACTAATTACTAATAATAAATCGAAATTCTAATAAACGAAAATACATATGATGGGAGCGAAAGAGGAGGAAAGAAAAGAGTAGATAAAATTTGATACCAAGCTATATACGAGTCTTTCACATCCTCTTTTTTATATTTCATTAATTCAATTTCGTTTTATTAAGACTTAATTCCGTAAAAATCCCTGCCTTCTTTGAAATATCATGAACTGTTCTTGTTGGTTGAGCGCCTTTTTTAAGAAAATCGAGAATAGCAGGAAGATTTAAATAAGTTTGATTAGTTATCGGATCATAAAAACCCACCTTGCGAAGATCTCTTCCTTCTCTTCGGGATCGAACATCAATTGCAACGATTCGATAAACGGCTCATTGGGATAGATGTATATGAATAATACCCCCCCTAGAAACGTATAAGAGGTTTTGGCCTCGTACGGCTCGAGAAAAAAAAAATTCAATGAGTAGAAGTTAACTCTCTGTATAAAATTCAAATATTAAATAGATTAATCAAAACATTAAATCAACTAGCCAGTATTGAAACCGTAAATATTTTTTCCATAAAAAACATTCGTAACATTCGTACTCTCGTAACTCAAGTTAAATAACTCTCAAATATCTCAACAGAGAATCCTTAAGTACTTTTTTTATTGAGTAGTCTCTAACCCTTTTTTTGTTTATCTCATTTTTTAGAATCAATTTTGATTCTTCATTTTTATCTAGTTGTTCAAACAATTGAAAACTGGATTTCCTTGTTTTAGGATTCTTTATCCTTACTTTAACTTTAAATCTTTGGGTTTAGACATGACTTCGGTGATCTTGAATCGTTTTATTAAAAAAGGGCAGCAACAAGCCCCTTATTTTGTTTATGATTTCTTTTCTTTCTATCAAAGAATCATACAAACGCTTGATTCACGCATGATAGACTTTTGTTTTGATTCAAAGAATTTTACAATTTTAAGAAAATTTCCATTGTAAAATTGCTTGAAAGGACTTTTTTTTTTCAATATAAAAATAAAAAGACTTACGAAGTTGTTCCAACTTATTGATTCGCACTAACCCTAGATCCTTACTCCTGCGAAAGGAATAAAAACTTTCTAATCTCCTCGAGATCCATCTTGTACTCTTTTTTATATTCCAAAAAAGTGTAGGACTATAGTAAAATAGAACACAAAATGTCGAGCCAAGAGCACCTATATTCCTATATAAAAAGTGGCGGATCAAAAAATCCACAGCAGATCATGTCCTTCAATTCAAGTCGCAGGTTGCTTTCTACCACATCGTTTTAAACGAAGTTTTACCATAACATTCCTCTAGTTTGTGTAATTGATTCAATTATGGAATCATGAATAGTCATAGTTCAGTCAGTATATCGCAATCTATACTTTTTCTTTCTCTATAAATGGAATAATGAATTTACGCGTAAAAGGTTCAGTCAGAATTCAAATGAATCCCATATTAGATTGTATATATGTAAAATAGAAATTTGAATAGAAATCCATATTTCTATATATATATATATATATATATATATTTTTTTTTTTTTTTATTAAAACTCTTAGAATCTATGGTTCTACCTTACTTAACCGCATCACACACCAATTAAAAAAGCAAATAGATTTTTTTGAATTTGGTTGAAATGATGAAAAATAAGTTTATTCTTTTTTTCATTTCAATATTTTATTCTTAAAAAAATGGATTTTTAAACAGAAAGAGAAAGATGGTGTACAAAGGCAATAGAAGATTGATTCCGCAATGACTGTACTCTGGGACGGAAGGATTCAAACCTCCGAATAGCGGGACCAAAACCCGTTGCCTTACCGCTTGGCTACGCCCCATTTCAATTTTTATTCAAGACTACTAAAAGAGTAATATTTCTATTGGTTGTTCGTCAATTCAATTTAAGCCCAAATTAAATATAGATTAGATTAGCGCTAGAGTTTTGACACGTGTAGATAGCAAGTAAACTTATTTTATTGATCATTAGATAGAATTCAATTAAGATATTGTATGAAAATATTATTTCTTTAATTCTCATAAGAGAATGAAAGGATTTTTGATTGAGTAAGTTCAATAAAGTCTTTTTAGACTATCTTTCTTTATTTTTTCCTTATAAAAAATATATTAATAACTCAATCAAAATTAAATTATCCACAGGAACACCAATTTTTGTTATGCTTAATATATTTAATTTGGTCTGTATTTGTTTTAATTCTGCCCTTTTTTCAAGCACTTTTTTAGTCGCCAAATTGCCGGAGGCCTACGCCTTTTTGAATCCAATCGTGGATGTTATGCCCGTAATACCTCTTTTCTTTCTTCTCTTAGCCTTTGTTTGGCAAGCCGCTGTAAGTTTTCGATGAAATTATTAATACTGTCTTAAAAAATTTCACGATTTTTATTCTTC
Organism: Lepidium didymum; assembly: GCA_963920545.1. Classification (NCBI taxonomy): domain Eukaryota; kingdom Viridiplantae; phylum Streptophyta; class Magnoliopsida; order Brassicales; family Brassicaceae; genus Lepidium; species Lepidium didymum. Next base: position 20,536,247 of record OY986980.1, on the reverse strand, counting down.
CAACAACTCAAAAGATTAAAAAAAATATTGACGTATGAAGGAACTCTCAATCCAAACATTGAATTTTTTTGGTAGACATATTAAATCTGGATCATTCTATTTCCTAAATTTTATCCTCTTTTCCCTAAATGAAAGAACCTAATTAGATTCGAGTTCACCAAAAAAAATATCTAGATGTTGGTATGCAAATCTGTTTGAATATGAAAGACTCGACTATTTACAAATGACTTTCTGAAACCTTTTTTTTATTTATTTTCTAGAAAAAAATAAATCACTTGATTTATTGGTATCAAAATTAGATATTTGGTATAAAAATAGAGAATCTATTCTCTTTTTTTTTAGTAAGATCTTGGAGATTGTGTAATGCTTACTCTCAAACTTTTTGTATACAATGTAGTTATATTCTTTGTTTCTCTCTTCATATTTGGATTTCTATCTAATGATCCAGGACGTAATCCGGGACGTGAAGAATAAAAAAGAAAGGTTTTTTATTGCTTTATTTAATTAGTGGAAATGCTCGAATTTTATTAGGATTTTTTCTATTACACATCATCAAAAGGAGAAAGGGAAAGAGAGGGATTCGAACCCTCGGTACGATTAACTCGTACAATGGATTAGCAATCCAACGCTTTAGTCCACTCAGCCATCTCTCCTAATCGAAAAGGGATACTTACTTAGGTTCCATTAGACAAAAAAAAAGGCTTGAAAAAGAACCTTCTCCACTTTATTCTTAAAAAGCTTTCTTTTTTTTATAGATTATTCTATATATTATATATATATTTTAATTTCTATATTTTATTATATATATAGAATTTCTTTTTTATTATATAACTATATTTATCATATATTTATATATACTATATATATTACTATTCTATAACTTTTTTTATAGAACTTTCTCAGTAATTCTATTTACATAAAAAATTTAGATAAAGATTAGATAAAGAAAAGGTGCGAACTCGAAAGATAAATAAATAAAACCACAATAATAGAAATAGAGAATCCTTTTTTTATTTTGTCTCGTCAAAACACAAGTAAAAGATCTTTTTAATTTTAATAGCCTGGCCTGGTCAGTCCCCAGCCGGGCCTTTTTTTGTTAAAGTTAAAAAGACTCATCCGATGGATTTTTAGACAAAAAAGATCTTAAATAAAAAAAATGGAATCAACTCCGCTTTTACTAATTTTATTAAGTCAACGCTAGAATTTTCGAATTTTTTTTCAGATTTTTTTTATTACACCCCCGATTATTTTGTTCGACAAAAGATCAATTTATATGCAATAATTGTATTGTAGCGGGTATAGTTTAGTGGTAAAAGTGTGATTCGTTCCTTTAATCCCTTTAATAGTTAAAGGGTCTCTCGGTTTGATTCATCTTCCGATCAAAAACTTTATTTCTTAAAAGGATTTAGTCCTTTCCCTTTCAATGAAAGATTCAAGGAAGATTATAGATTCTCGTAATTTGTATCCCAAGACTCTAATCAATTGTAAATTTGGAGTATGAAATTACGAAACATAATTTTTGAATTGGATGACTATTTACAATTCAATAAGTATAACAAGAGGATCCATGGATAAAGCTAGAAAAGTTTCTTTCTAATCGTAACTAAATCTTCAATTTTATTCATTGTTTGGTATAGAAAAAATTGAAGCAAAATAGCTATTAAACGAAAACTTTAGTTAACTAAAGACATCGACATATTATATTGTTTTAGAATAAGAATTCTATTGTTTTCTATTTGTTTGATAATCAAGACGTTCATAGTTTCTATACAAATAAAAAAAATAACTAATATATGTTTATAAATGGATTCCAAAATATTAAATTTCTTTTCATATATATATTTCATTAAGTTATTTGTTTTAGAATCTATAATATTTAATATTATTTGGGTATACTGTTAAGTGGGTTAATTACATTTCGTTAATAATTAATAAAATAAACTATTAAGTAATATTGATTATATTTAATTTAATAATATTATTTTAATATCCAAAAAACAATAACTTAATAATTATTGTAATTATTTGTACCATGATAATGTATTAATTATTGTTTGTTAGTATCTTTAAAGACTTCTTTGTAAACTAATTTGTCAACATCCAAAAGGCATGAATGATCTTGGTTTTGATCTTCCTTTAACTAAATGTTTGGAGAACCGTGATAGAATTAAGAATCATTGTTAATAGCTTTTTATTCTTTTTGGGTTTCGTATATCTTTTCTTAAATTGATAATCAAAGTATCCCTTAACACGTACATATAATGAGACAATTTAACTTAAATTTAGGTTAGAGTGAATATTATCTAAAACAGTGAGTAATATACATTGAATTTTATTGTCTTCTTTTTCTCTAATATATTATGTATTTCTCAAGGAAAATATAATTGCTCAAATGATCTAGATTTCTTTAGATCCTATAACTATAAAAAAACAATAGCTAATACCGGTTTTATAAATGGTAACAATAGCTAATGATTTGATACCAAAATTCGATTCTTACTTGATCTATTATGGTAGCTTGAAAAAAGGATTATAGGGGTGGACTTTAGATTATGGATCAGATCTTGTCGATCCAATTATTAACAAAAAAAAATTAAAAAATCCCAAAAATGTTCACTATGAATTTATATTACTAAATACTATTTAATTAAATATGGTATATGTGTTTATTACATTTCATTATTAATGTTAAAAATACATGATTATGAAATTCCGATTATATTATTATTTAAGGATGATGTAAAATGTAAAAAAGTATTTAATACCCAAATAAAAAGAATATGTTAGTAATGATCGGATTTAATTGTATCATCATAGTTTACAGACCATGATAAGTGTCTTAAGTTTGAATTATTTCTAAATACTATATAAATTTAAAGTTTTGATTTTGTAATTAATAAGTTAAATAAAAATATAAACTTTGGCTAGACTAAGATTAGTTTCTAAATTATAATTTTTAGGAAAAAAAATGCACTAACCCTCATATATATTTTGAGTTTGAAGGATGATAACTCCATGGGAACAAACATGTATTGTCCTGTGTGCACAATAATATCACTGTCATCGTTATTAAAATTTTAGAATTATGAGAAATAATATATCAAATTGAATTTCTTATGATAAATATTGAAATGTTACCAAGATTTGGGCCATAAGAAGCATCATGAGAGCATTTCTCAGAAGTTTTACGCATATTTTTTATATGCATTCGGTGTAGAAGTAAACCACTTAAACTTAAGACCAAGAGTTTCTTCTTCTCTTTCTTGGGTTCCAAACTAAATTTATAAATATTCAAACTCAGTTGTGTTTGCTCTGAAACTACACCACCTGAGTACTCATCGTCGTTGTCTTATAGATTTTTAATCTCTTTATACTATATAAAGAAACAACAAAATAGTTTCTAGGTTTAGGTAAATAGTTGTTTTTATAGAAAAGAATAGGGTTTTAGGTTAAACTACCATATCTCTAAAAATATTCCAAAATCTATAAATTATTTGAATTTTGCTTATTTACCATAAGTTGAAACGATTTACATTTATGTTCCAATCAAATTTAATGATTGATTCAATTATGTAAAATTCTAATTTATTATTTTCGATCGAGAGATATCACTTTCAAAAATTCTCAATGAATATGTCAAAAATTTAAGCTATATTCATCCAATGAATCTTTATTTCTATATGGACTAAGAAACACTATTTCGAAATTTAAAATAGGATCAAAATTTTGAAATTCAAATAGGATTAAAACTGGAATTTAATCATCAAATCAATTCCTAAAATACATTTCTAAATTAAATGTATATCTCATAAACAAATTATTCTAGATTTTCATATTAAATATATAATTAACGAATATTGAGTAGAAAAATTACTCTTCATAATAATCTAATATATTAATTGTTTTCTAATTACATTGTTTGTAATATACCGCAAGATCATAATGTTAGTTCTCTATATTGCTATCATTTTATTATATTGAAGATATTCTAAATAAAAAAACTAGCAGATAATTTTTTAAGGTAATATATGAAAATATTATAACCAAATTTTATGTGTTGTTTCTATTTTAATATTTGGTTTCTATTATTGGATGATTATATGTGTTTTTAAGAAGTTTTAAGAAATATTTAAGGTATATTCGATTAAGTGTGTACGATTAGAAAATGAGTTGTAATCTATGGAATTACTAATATGAAACATTACATCATTATGCTTTTCAAAAATTTAAAATTATTAACAAAACAATAGAATTCCAATGACATAAGCTATAAATAAGTATTATAATTATGGTTGTAGACTCAAAATGGTAAATGTAATATTTTAGTTATTGTGTAAGACACAAAAGATTAATGGAAAACTGTCAATTAAACTTTATATTTGCGAAAAATCGTTGATTAAACACTAGAATCCGGAATTCTTCGATTAAACATTTAATTTATTGTTGACTTTTAAAAAAACATCGAATTTGTAGTTGACTTTGCCAATTAAACACTCCGTTAAGTTGACGTTACGGAATTGATTAACGGTGTTTGAAAATCGTTAATATTCTCTGTTAATTGAAACGCTGCGTTTCATTAACGTACAAAAAAAAAAATCTTCATCTTCATCTTCTTCTTCCATCAATGGCGACCACAATTCCTCTCCCATCTCCCATCGCTCTCTCTTTCCTCCACCTCCTCCAAGTGGGCTCTTCATGAATCTGCTGCTTTTCATTGCATTAGGAGTAACCAGATTGCGGTTTGGAGAGAAGAGCTTAGAATATCTCTTTCTCGGGTCACCACCTCTGAATGAAGTAGAAGGGCGTGATGGAGTTGTCATAGATAATGATGAATCTGGTCTTAACGTTGCAATTGATACTCTCCTTCTAGACAGTATGGTCTGAATGCGATAGAGCTTCTTCTTGGTTTCATTAGTGTATTCATGTCCATGGCTGATGATCTTCTGAGGCTGTTATTGTTCTCTTTGAATGATGTGTCTAAGAATCTCTTAGACGGACCCTGAGATGGTTGTTGGGGCATGAAGTTTGTGATTCTTCTAAGTGGCATTCGCATTCTTGTTGGAGCCAAAGGAGGCTTCTTCTCTGTGATTGTTGGTAGTTTCTCTCTCAGATTTCTAGAGGTTGTTGATGATGATGCAGTCGCTAATGCTCTTGTTTCCTGTTTGATTCTGGTTTTTCTTTCTTCTGCTAGTTGAAATTCCAGATCTCGAATTGAAGACGAAGAGGGAGCGATGGGAGATGGGAGAGGAATTGCAAGTGGGGTTTGTGGATTTGGGGTTTTCTGGGTTTAATTGGCAATGAAAATTGTGACAGTGGTGTGTGTAAGAAGAGGATGATGGAGGAAGAGAGTTTGTGGTCGCCATTGATGGAAGAAGAAGAAGAGGAAGAAGAAGAAGACAAAGAATTTTTTTTTTTTGTACGTTAATTGAAACGCAGTGTTTCAATTAACGGAGAATATTAACGATTTTCAAACACCGTTAGTCAATTCCGTAACGTCAACTTAACGGAGTGTTTAATTGGCAAAGTCAACTACAAATTCGATGTTTTTTTAAAGTCAACAATAAATTAAATGTTTAATCGAAAAATTCTGGATTTCAGTGTTTCATCAACGATTTTTTGCAAATATAAGGTTTAATTGACAGTTTTCCCAAAGATTAATATGGTAAAATAAAGCAAACGAAGTAATAGGCAGTCAAAAGAAAAATATCTTAGCAATTTATTAATAATAAATGAAGAATTCATTGCATTATTGTTTCGGCAAAAATTTAATGGCTTATCAATTTTAGAAAACTAAAAAATTATGTAATTAAAATTTTACATAAAACAAAAAGCTTGTAATAAAGTAAACGTAATGTTACACAAATAACTTTATTAACATTCTAATACAATAACTAATTTCTAATGGTATAACATGTAATATACCACATGTTATTATAAAAAATTACCTTTTATTATATAGAGGATATATATCACTTCGAATTCGGTTCAGGTCCATTCAGATCTAGATACTATACGATATGTCTATATTTAGGATAATCGGGTTTGGATATCATTTTAGTTTCAGGTATTAGCTTATATCAGCGGGCATAAACAAAAATGATCAAAAACACTCTTAGTTTAGAGAGAGAAATTGCTCTCAGACACTTTTTCCAAGAGAGTTTTCCTTTTGGCTTTGTTACTTTATTTAGTAAAAAACCAAAAACCACCTTTCTACTTTTCAAATATCTACCTAGTTTACTTCTGTTTTTGGAATATGGGAAGTGGTTTTCCGGTCTGCAGCGATTACAGTACATTCTAATCCGACCAATCATTTCTGCTCCTTGCTGGGACTTCGGATCTATGGTTGAATCGTTCATTTCCTCACTAATCTCTGGCTTTGGAAGTCCTTCCTTTCTATAGATGTAAGAATGGAAGCTTGTTTTTTGGTTGATCATTCCTTGGTGTATGTTTATCTGAAGAACCTTTGTCCTGGGAAGTATTAAAGAAGCTTAAAAGAAGAACTTTCCCACTTTACGTGGTGACCCTTTTAAAAATCTTAGCCTTCCACAACTTGATTACTGTCGCAGTTGTAATGTTGTGGTTGGAAAATGGGTTTTGGATCTTTGGAACGACTTCTTCCAATCATTCCCTTATCTAGTTTATCTTCTGGCTGGAATTAACTGTCCATCTTGAGTGAACCTTATTCTAAATTTTATCTCTGAATCTTATTTATAGGGTTCAGATTCCAAGTCTAAGTTCCAGAAATTCTCTTTCTCCTGAGTGACCATGGCAAAAAGATTATCTTATGAAGAAAAAGGGAAAGGTATTATGATCCCCTACAAAGAACCTGAAGCCACTCGGATCAAAATACCCACGGTGGATAACACAAAACTCATTGAGAAACATTCTCTAACTCTTATTGGACGGGTTACAAATGCAAGACAGCAAAGAATATGGTCGCTTATTCCATTCCTATCGGAACTATGGAACACATCTTCAAAAGCCATCGGAACAGACCTGGGGCAGGGTATGTTCCAATTTAAATTTGACAATGAGGTTGACCTTAATTCAGTCTTGGATAATCGACCTTACCACTTTGCTCGATGGATGTTAATTCTTGAGAAATGGAAGGCAACGATGGAACCTTCCTTTCCCTGCCTGATTCCATTTTGGGTGCGAATCCATGGCTTACCTCTTCACTTATGGATGGACGAAGTGTTAGAAAGCATTGGAAATAATCTTGGCATATTGGAAAAAGTTGAGATCTCCCCTTTTGCTGCGAGGGTACGTGTCAATATAAATGGATTAGCACCACTTATCACAAAAACTATCCTTGAAATGGAAAATGGCCAAGAAGTTACCGTGCATTTGATGTATGAAAAGCTAGGGCGATTTTGTACTCAGTGCAACAATTTGGATCATGAAGTCAAGGATTGCAAATTAAATGAGGATCACCAAGGAAGGTCTCTCTCGGCAAAACCTGAAAGCCCCACACAAAACCGAAATCAAAGAGATGTATCTAATGGCTATTCAATCAGTAAAGAGCATTCTCTGATTAGAAAGAGACCAAGATATGAAAATTACTCTGGAGATAGTGGTTACTATGAAAGAGATAGACTCAGGAAGGATAATTCCCATCCTCACCGTCCTTTGGAACCATTGAGAAAGAGAACAAGAGATTCTCTGAATCTGCATGCAGGCTCCCATCTAAGCTCGAAATTTGGAAAAGGACCTACAAAGCAAAAGGAAACTCATCAACCAGATAGATACAGAAAGCATACGAGCAGAGAGATTTCTGAAAGGGTTTGGAGGAAAATACCCTCTCGTGATGACAACCTAGAGCAAGTATCACACAGATCTGAGGAAAGGACTGATTCGTCTCGCCCTAGAAGGCCACCTCTAGAAAGGTACTCCCATGAGTTAAGGGAGGAATCTAATATACCTCATCATACTCTCCAAGTAGCGGTTGGTGAGCTTCATGAAGTTATGACACAATACACCACCGTGGCGGATCCTGCAGAAAAGATTATCAGAGAAAGGAGGTACCAGCACGCAGTTGAATCTGGAGAATTCGAAACCTCTGCAACAACATTGGCAAGATCAATGATGATGAAGGACCATAACAAAATTAAGGAGCAAAATCAGATTGTTGATAAAGAACCAGTGAGGGTACCTGCATCTTTGAGACTCGGGCCCATGATGGAAGCAATCTCAGGGGGGGGAGTTGAGCAATGAGGCTGTTAGAACCCATGCTACCATGCGCCTGGGACCACTGGTGGAAAATGAGGAAGTAATGCAAATTACACCAGATAGAGATCAAACAAACCACAGAAGTGAAAAAAATCAAAAAGAAGATATCATTTAGCCCTCCTATAATCTCTCTGATGAACGCAAAGAAGAGGAAAACAGTCCAAAAGAAAGCCTCTCCAAAGAGGAAATTATCAAGTGAGAGAGAATTAAAACCATCTCTTGGATTGAAAGCCAACAGTCCAAAACTTCACGTGGATGGACAAAGTGCTAAGGATAATGGAAAATTGGCTGCAGGACCTTCAAATCTCCCACCTCCAGCTAAGATCGTCCCTGCCATATCTAAAAAAAGGATGGATTTTCGGAATCCAACCGATCATCTTCCTTAGTAATGCTGAGCTGGAACTGTCAAGGTTTGGGAAACCCCTTGACAGTTCGTCCTCTGAGAAACCTAAATGCAAAATTTAGGCCAGATATAATTTTCTTGATGGAAACGAAGAATTGTGATACAGTTGTTCTTCAGAAAACTGAAAAGCTTAACCTGAAGCATGTGGAATTTGTGAATCCAACTGGACATGGACGAGGGGGCCTGGCTCTCCTATGGTCGGACAGAGTAAATATCTCAATAATCTCTTCTTCACAAGACTTCATTGATACCTATATCAATTTTGAAGATAATAGCTTTTATGCCACTTTCACTTACTGCAATACAGATAAAAGTAAGCGCAAGGTCATATGGAATAGAATTATAGAGATCACAGAAAGTAGGAATTCACCATGGATGATGCTGGGTGATTTTAATGACATTCTCTCCAATGAAGAGAAGAAAGGCGGGTCTCTAAGATCTGAATCCTCTTTTTCAGATTTCCGAGCTTTCGTTTCTGCAGCAGGTCTATTCGATATTCAACACTCCGGAGACCCTTTATCCTGGAGAGGTAACAGACAACAATCAACAGTTAGATGTCGACTGGACAGAGTAATGGCTGAAGAGAAGTGGTTTGATTGTTTTCCTACAAGTAGGACAGATTACCTCATGTTCGAGGCTTCAGATCATAAGCCGATGATATCATTTCTGGAACCTGAAAGGAAGAGAAATAAATCAATGTTCAGATTTGACAGAAGGTTGAAAGAGAATGTGGAAATCCAAAACCTGATTAAGAAAAGTTGGAATCCGAGTAGACCACTCCCCATCAATTCACGAATCAGTAGGACTCGAGCTGCTATTATTCTGTGGACTGCAGAATCTAATAGAAACAGTAGACTTTTGATCGAGGATCACAAAAGAGAACTGAATGCAGCTTTGGAATGTCCCATCTTCAATCACCAGAGAGTCAAAGAGATCACTTCATTGCTTCAAAAGGCGTATGAGGCGGAGGAAGCGTTTTGGCATCAACGCAGCAGATTACTTTGGCTCCAGCTAGGAGACAAGAATACTTCATATTTCCATGTTATAACCAAAGCTAGGAAAATTCGGAATTCCTTGTCAGTTATAGAAAACTCTCAAGGAGAGGTCCAGCTGAAGGAGGAAGATATAGAATTCACAATCACAGATTACTTTCAGAAGTTATAGGCAACTTCAAATTCTCAATGTGAGAAAGTTGTCCATGAAGCTTTGGAGAAAAGAATCACAGTAGAGGATAATTGTTACCTGACAAAAATCCCATCATTGGAGGAAATTCATATGGCTGGCTTTTCAATTCATGCGGACAAGGCACCTGGTCCTGATGGGTTTTCGGCCAGCTTCTTTCAAGCAAATTGGGATGTGGTGGGACCTGCAATTTCAAAGGAAGTTGTATCATTTTTTGAATCTGGAAATCTGCCAATATCATCAAATGCAACCTACATAAGACTCATTCCAAAGATCACTTCTCCACGAAAAGTCTCGGATTACAGGCCTATTGCCCTTTGTAATTTCACCTACAAACTCATTGCGAAGATTCTGGCTAAGAGGCTTAGTCCGATTTTATCAAAGGTCATTTCTGTTAATTAATTTGCGTTCCTACCGGGAAGAAACATTGCAGATAATGTCCTTATCACACATGAAATTCTGCACTCTCTCAATATCTCACAAGCCAGGAAGTATGGAGCTATTGCAGTCAAGACAGATATGACAAAAGCCTATGACAGACTCGAATGGTCTTTCATAAAATCAGTCTTGGAAAGGTTGGGATTCCATGATAGATTTATTCAATGGCTGATGCAATGCATTACTACTGTACAATATGCTGTTATTATAAATGAACAACCGAAAGGGAGAATAATTCCATCAAGGGGAATTAGACAAAGAGATCCCATATCTCCTTATGTATTCATATTGTGCAGTGAAGTTCTCTCAGGATTATGCAAAAAGGCAGAAGAAATAGGAAGTTTACCTGGGCTGAAAATTTCGAGAGAGGGCCCAAGAATAAACCATCTCCTCTTCGCAGATGATACTATGTTCTTTTGCAGGGGCAACAAAAAGAATATTTTTGCTCTGCAAGAGATAATCAAGAAGTATGAGATGGCATCAGGCCAATTAATAAACAAACAAAAGTCGGCCATCACTTTTTCAAAAAAAATGTCACAGCAGATGAGATCAAGTATAAAAGACCAACTGCAGATTAATCAAGAGGGGGGTTTAGGTAAGTACTTGGGCTTACCTGAACATTTTGGACGACTAAGGAAGGATATCCTTAACTCCATCATCAATAAAATTCGCCACAAGCGAGTCAGCTGGACTTCAAGGTTTCTTTCATCTGCAGGAAAAACTACTCTGTTGAAGAGTGTATTGAATGCAATGCCAACCTATGCTATGACTTGCTTTTTGCTGCATGTCTCTATCTGCAAAAGGATTCAAACTGAGTTCACAAGGTTTTGGTGGGATAAAGCTATAAACTCGAAGAACATGGCATGGATTTCTTGGAGCAAATTAACAAAGCCTAGACAGAGGGGTGGATTAGGATTTAAGGACATTCAAGCCTTTAACGTGGCCCTAGTGGCAAAAACCTCTTGGAGAATTATTTCCAATCTAATTCATTACTGGCCAGTCTACTATTAGCTAAATATTGCAAAGAAGAATCGTTCTTAAATGTGAGTAAACCATCATCTTGCTCTCATGCCTGGAAAGGTATTTTTCTTGGACGAGATTTGATCAAATCACAGCTTGGGTGGACGATAGGGGATGAAAAAAGTATTAAATTATGGTCGGAGAATTGGCTTTCCACCTCTTCTTGGAAAGCACCTTATGGCCCAGCTGCTGAACAGAACAAGGAGATGAAAGTTTCTGATTTGATAAATGAGAATAATCGGGAATGGAACATTATGAAGATTGAACAAACTTTACCATTGTTGCAAGAGGAAATCCGCAGCATTAAACTCGGAGCCAACGCACCGACGATAGAAGAATTTGGATGGGCAATGCGAATGGCTTGTACACTGCTAAATCTGGATATCAAAGGGCTATGGAAATTAAATTGAGTAACCAAGGTCATCTCCCTGAAGATGATAGGGATTGGATTAAAAATATCTGGGCTATTCCCTTGCTCCCGAAAATTTAAATTTTTCATATGGAAGAGTCTCAACCGAGCCTTACCAACAAAGGACAATCTTCTTCTTAGACGCATGGATGTGGATCCCAAGTGTCAAAGATGTGGTGAAAATGAAACTATTGAACACGTGTTTTTCAAATGTGATAATGCGATGCAGATATGGCAATATCCAACCTTTGGCAACTTCCCAAATCACATCCGAACTCTTGACTTCCCTCAAGCATGGAAAATTCTCCAAAAACTCACAGTAGTTCCACCGATTGGTGTTACAAAGACTCCATTGGCAGCTTGGATAATCTGGGCACTATGGAAATCAAGAAACCAACAAGTGTTTAAGAATACTTCCCAATCTCCCGAAGAGACGTTCAATACGGCCATAATCGCGGCGAAGGAATGGGAGGAAGCACAAAATCTAATTCAGTTAAAGAAGACAATTAGTTTCATACCAAACAAGACCATTAAACCCACATCAGCGGTGTGCTTCTCAGACGCAGCATGGAACGAAAAAGCTCGGGTCTCTGGTTCAGCGTGGATCATCAGGTCGGGAAAGGATCCACCATGGAGAGGAACCCAGATCGAGGAGTTTGTCAAATCGCCACTCATTGCTGAAGCTCTAGCTCTCCGAGCGGCTATGATCGACGCTTTGGCAAGAGAATATTATCGGATTGTCTTTCGGTCCGATGCTTCAAATCTCATCATAGCCATCAAATATGGAGTGATTTTATCGAAGATCTCTGGAATCCTTGCGGATATATCCTATCTTCTCCCTCTTTTCGAATCCGTTGATTTCGAATTTATCTCTAGAAATTTCAATATCGATGCAGACTAGACTCAATGGCAAAGGCCAAACTTTCAAGTTTCATGTCTCTGTCAAAAAGAAGCAGTGTAGTAATTGTAACGCTTTAAGTATTATTAAGTGAAGTTAATGTTTGACAAAAAAAAAAAAAAAAAAACAAAAATGATCCATCATATATTTTTTCAATTTCAGGTACTACTTGATACCCAAAATTTTGGGTTAATTCTATTTGGATTTCGGATATGAAGTTTTATACTTAGGCCTAATATATTTTATGTGTCACACATATGTACATAAAATTATATATTGTACGTACCATACTGTCCATATATATTAATACAAAAATATATTATTGAATTTTTTGTTTAAAAAATAATGAAATCCCGCGCTATAGCACATGTATAATCTTACTATTAATTATTTTTGATAAAAAAAAATCTCTTTCATTTTTATTAGATGTTATTCTCATGACTGTCAAGTGTTTTTTAACTAGTTTTTCGTTTTAGTTTTGTATTTTAAATAACTTAAAAGCCTAGTTTTTAGGAATTCAGTGTTAACTTTTCCAAAAACCAAAAACTAATATTTTAGAATTTTGAAAACAAAAACTAAAAACAAAAATCAAAAATTAATGCATTCATTTATAGTCATAATTAGAACTTCTTTACAATAATATCCACCAAATTTTTTTTGAATGAACCATTTACAAAAGCGAAACTTAGTGTCAGGCCTGGTTCTTTACAAGTGCAACAATTATAAATTTGCACTAGACCCATATCCAAAAAACTTATTGTTAAACATTGTGAAGCAAGAAAGTAAAGAGTGCAATAAAAGAAACAGAATGGAAGGATTATGTAATTGACGTTTAAATTTGGTTGGGAAGCAATTAGGAAAAGTTACATGATCCAAAGTAGCTTAAAACCAGGTAGATATAGGGTAAACGACCTATTTCCCTCCAGAAATAAACTTATAGCACCAAATTCCCTCCGAACTTTCAGTTCAATCTATTTCCCCCCAAATCGTAACTTTTCAACCAAAATCCCCCCATCCATACTTTTTCGATCTATTTCCCCCTCATCTTGGTTTGGTTCATAAGGATTTACTTGATTTGAACCGAGATTTTCTAACTGGGGGGAAATAGATCGAAAAGTATGGATGAGGGGGATTTCGGTTGAGAAGTTACGATGGGGGGATTTAGATTGAACTGAAAGTTCGGGGGGGGGGGGGGATTTGGTGCTATAAGTTTGTTTATGGGGGGAAATAGGTCGTATATGAAACTTTCATAGAAAATTGTGGTGATGTTCTTCTTTTTATCCGGTGAGTCTTCTCCACCTCCCTCTTCTTGAAACACTCGTTTTCTCCTTTTATAAGTTATAAATACATACTTTCAATTCCTTATAACAAAAACACAAACCAACAACAACAAGTTGCAAAATAAAACATCAGAAGTAATTGAGATGAAGAACAAGAGTAGACCAAGCAATCACATAGATACGAATGATCATTCTCATTCCTAAAATAAGAAAAGAATGAGATTTTTGACGATCTATTGCAACACCATTCACTACAAAGTTTCAAGCCTTATAAAAACCATTTCAAGACGAAGTTTGACTTTCTCTAAAAAGGAAGAGATCCTTTATTTGAACTTACCTATGTTAAGGATATTCGAATGACCTAATTTTCTAAGAAATCGTGTTAGTGAGCTCAGTCATGGCAGCTTCAATGGAGTCTCCAGCACCATCACCAGGTGAAGCTGGTGCTTCTTCAGCTGCACATGTCCTAGTGGGCGATGTAGCAAAGGAAAAGACATAGAGAAGCCAGTAAAGACCCAGTAAAGACCCAAAAGATGTCATTGATTAGCACATTAACACTACTACGCAAGTATCAGAAAAAGAGTCCTAAAAGTGAGGAGAGATATTAATCTAAGGAACAAAGTCAGAACAAGAAAAAACTTTTGTTATAAGGAATTGAAGGTATGTATTTATAACTTATAAAAGGAGAAAACGAGTGTTTCAAGAAGAGGGAGGTGGAGAGACTCACCGGATAAGAAGAAGAACATCACCACAATTTTCTATGAAAGTTTCATATACGACCTATTTCCCCCCAGAAACAAACTTATAGCACCAAATCCCCCCGAACTTTCAATTCAATCTAAATCCCCCCATCCGTACTTTTCGATCTATTTCCCCCTGGTTAGAAAATCTCGGTTCAAATCAAGTAAATCCTTATGAACCAAACCAAGATGAGGGGGAAATAAATCGAAAAAATATGGATGAGGGGGATTTCGGTTGAGAAGTTACGATTTGGGGGGAAATAGATCGAAAAAGTATGGATGGGGGGATTTCGGTTGAGAAGTTACGATTTGGGGGAAAATAGATTGAACTGAAAGTTCGGGGGGGATTTGGTGCTATAAGTTTGTTTCTGAGGGGAATTAGAAAGGTAGTCAAAAGTACAAGGAAAAACCATCTAGGAAAGAGTGCCTGGGAGAGTTGTGGGGACTATGTCAATATATCAGTGATGAGGATAATATAAGACTATTCTAGTAATTAGAGGATAATATAAGACTATTTTGAGTAATTCTTTCTTGAAAAAATGGAGTTGGTGCGTCTAAATTACAGAAATGATCTAATAAAATCTTAAATAACTCTATAACTACGTACAAAGCTGCTATATATATATATATGTACTTTTGGGTATGGGATTTAGACGTAGGATGGTTTGAGTAGAGAAGGATGCATTGAGAGTGGTGGAGGAGAGCAGTCCAGATTTTAAGAGCTTTAAGATTGCATGATCTGAGAAGTACTTGCCACTCACGTTCCTTAATCGAGGGCTTGTTGGCACGTTACACGTCGTAGCTGCTGCCTATATCTTTATTATTAATTATTCAATAATTAAGAGATGAAATATATGATGAGGTTATACTTGAAAAACATACTTCACTAGCTTGGAGGTCAAGAAAAACACTAAATCTGTGATGAAGCCTTCTCTGTCTCTTATCCGACGTCTTCTCACTGTTCCTGGATCTGCACAATTCATCGTCACATTTGCATCCATTTTCTGCAATTCATATTTTCTTACAGAATTATATATCAAAATTAAGGATTAATATATAATTTGATGTTCCACAATTGTTTCTCATATCAATATCCAATCATGGAACTCATGTTCCAAAACTGTTTGAATCTGGATGAGGAATCAAGAAGAGTACTCATACAACAAAAGGTTTACGAAAATGTGTGTTTACCAGTTTAAACAAGTTTCTGAGGAGTTCACTCACCAAGTCAGAGAAAATTTCCATAATCATCCCTATAGTTATGGATTGTAAAGGAACTTGCTCTTGTCTTCTGTGTTCGCCAATTAACGGAACCTACTTGTGTTTCTCATTTCGTAACAGAGCATGCATCTACTTTGAAGATGGAGGCAGCAACGTGAGCGATGGATATAATACTTTGAACATGAAGCTGCTCAATGGAATATAAATGTTGTTGGTTTGGCTTAAGAAGCTTTGGGGTAGAAAAGAAGATGAAAGAAGTGATTATGACGAAGGAGACATGACCTTTAAAGATAGATGAAAGTCGTTGCAAGTTTGCATTACTTATATCTTATTTTCTAATAGTGTTTGTAATACTAACTCATATAAGGAAAATATATCGAATAATAAATTAAAAAGTTACTAAATAATGAACAAATTAGAAAATTGAATATACATATTAATCTTCTACTTAGGTAATTCGTGGGAAATATCATCAAGAATTGCTATGTTTAATTGTGGCTACTTATGCACAAAATGGACATCTTTGTGGCTAGCTTTCTACGAATTATTAAGTAGAAAATGTTTATTGAATTTACAACATGCAATACTTTGAACCAAGTGGCGTGAAATATTATATCAAAAGGACGACTTTAATAAGTCGTCGGCTACTTCGTGGATCTTTTCCTCTAGAGTTACAGACTAACAAACATCTTTGAAATTTTCTCTAAGCATTGTGATCTCTCATGGCTTCTTCTTCTTCGACTCCCATAAGGAGATATCACGTCTTTCCAAGCTTCCACGGCTCAGATGTTCGTAAAGGGTTTCTCAGTCATTTACATAATCACTTCGGAAGCAAAGGAATCAGAACGTTCAAAGATCAGGAAATCGAGAGAGGCCATACCATCGGACCTGAGCTCGTCCAAGCAATTAGGGAATCCAGAGTCTCTATCGTGGTGCTCTCGAAGAAGTACGCATCTTCGAGTTGGTGTTTAGATGAATTGGTTGAAATTTTCAACTGTAAAAAAGCTTTTGGGCAGATTGTGATGACCATCTTTTACGAAGTTGACCCATCTGATGTTCGGAAACAAGTCGGTGATTTCGGAGAGGCTTTTGAGAAAACTTGTGAAGGGAAAACAGAAGAGATGAAGCAGAGATGGAGCAAGGCTTTGGAACATGTAGCTACCATTGCCGGAGAACACTCTCTGAACTGGTTTGTTGCTTCGTTTGGTTCAGTAATATAAGAACACAATTACGTTTCTTAAGAAATGCTTCGATTTTCTGTAATTTAGACTCACCAACACCATTTTTTATTTTTGCTTCTGTAAGGGTTGATGAAGCAGAGATGATCCAAAAGATTGCTACGGATGTTTCAAACAAACTGAATATTACACCTTCAAGGGATTTTGAGGGGATGGTGGGACTCGAAGCACACTTGAATAACCTAGACTCTTTGTTATGCCTCACCAGTGATGATGTGAAGATGATTGGAATTTGGGGTCCCGCAGGAATTGGTAAGACTACCATTGCTAGAGCTTTATATGATCAAGTCTCTACCAGTTTTCAACTTAAATGTATTATGGGGGATCTCAAGGGAAGGTGTAAGAGCAAACTTCATTTGGACCCTGATTCCAAGTTGAGTTTGCAAAGC
This sequence comes from Lepidium didymum, assembly GCA_963920545.1. Taxonomy (NCBI): domain Eukaryota; kingdom Viridiplantae; phylum Streptophyta; class Magnoliopsida; order Brassicales; family Brassicaceae; genus Lepidium; species Lepidium didymum. Next base: position 20,518,800 of record OY986980.1, on the reverse strand, counting down.
AAACTCCTTTCCAAGATTTTGAACCAAAAAGATATGCAGGTACATCATTTGGGTGCAATTAAAGAATGGCTACAAGATCAAAGAGTGCTCATTATTCTTGATGACGTTGATGATCTAGAGCAATTAGAGGCTTTGGCTAAAGAGCTTTCTTGGTTTGGTTCTAGAAGTCGGATCATCGTTACCACAGAAGATAAGAAGATTTTGAAGGCACATGGGATTCACGATATCTACCATGTGGATTTTCCATCTAAGGAAGAAGCTCTTGAGATCTTATGTCTATCTGCTTTCAAACAACGCTCTGTGAAAGATGGTTTTGAAGAGCTTGCCAATAAAGTAGCTTGCTTTTGCGGCAATCTTCCATTAGGCCTTTGTGTTGTGGGTTCATCTTTGCGTGGAGATACCAAGAACGAGTGGGAACTTCAACTATCTAGGATCGAAAGTAGTCTTGATAGAAAAATTGAGAATATATTACGAGTGGGATATGACAGATTGTCAAAGAAATATCAATCTCTGTTTCTTCACATTGCTTGCTTCTTCAACAATGAAGTTGTTGGTAATGTGATATCTATGCTTTCTGACAGTAACTTGGATATTGGCAATGGTTTAGAGACCCTAACCGATAGATGCACCATCTACTACAACAATTGGGTAGACAGATAGTTGTTGAACAATCCAACGAGCCAGGGAAACGCCAGTTTTTAATAGAAGCAAAAGAGATTTATGAAGTACTGAGAAATGAAACAGTAAGTTTTTAGTATTAAATGTTTTCCAAAAGTTGCATATTGATTTATAATAACATTTTCATTTGCAATATTTGGTAGGGTACTGAATCTGTCATAGGTATATCATTATATAAGGATGAGGACAACGTTGGAGATGTATCAATAAGGGAGCTTTCGAAAAAATGCATAATCTCCAATTCCTAAACATCTTTAGATTTTTGCAAATACCAAAAGGTATGAAGTATTTACCTCGTCTTAAGTTACTACATTGGTCTCGTTACCCGAGAAAATGCCTTCCTCCAAGATTTCAGCCGGAACGTCTGGTCCACCTTCATATGCAAAAGAGCAATCTCGAGAAGCTGTGGGGAGGAATTCAGGTAGGCATTATGAAATGATTTCTTATGTATCTGATGATTGAATGTAAGTAAGATATTTCTCATTGTGTTGTTAATGTTTAACATGCAGCCCCTTCCTAATCTCAAGACCATAGATCTAAGCCTTTCCTACAAGTTGAAAGAAATCCCAAATCTTTCAAAGGCTACAAACCTCGAGGAAATTCATCTCTTTTGGTGCATAAGTTTGTTGGAGCTTCCTTCCTCTATTTCGAATCTACACAAACTGAAGTTTTTGTTTATGTTGCACTGCAAAAAGCTAAAAGTAATTCCCGCCAACATCAACTTAGCATCTCTTGAACACGTCTGGATGAGTGGTTGCTCGCAATTGAGAAAATTTCCAGTTATCTCTACTAACATCAAGACTCTCTTTGTAAGTTACACGAAAATAAAAGAAGTCCCTCCATCAATTGTTGGATGGTCTCGTCTTCGGGATCTTGACATGTGCAGCAAAAGCCTCAAGAGATTAACACATGTCCCCATAAGCATCACTTCGCTAGATCTTAGCAACAGTGTTATAACGAGTATTCCAGATTGCGTCATAAGTCTCCCGCATCTTAAACATCTATCGGTCAAAAACTGCCCAAATGTAATGTCAATTCCGGCTCTTTCATCTTCGCTCTTTGAACTACACGCAGACGATTGTGTATCACTCAAGAGCGTATGTTGCTCTAACCTAAAAGCAACCAAGATACTCACATTCTACAACTGTTTGAAACTGGATGAAGAATCTAAAAGAAAAATCATACAACAATCTGCGGTTGGGTATTTATGGTTACCAGGTAAAGAAATACCGACAGAGTTCACTCACAAAGCTGCAGGGAACTCCGTGACCATCTCTCTGGCTTCGAGTACTTTCTCTGCTTCCTCAAGAATTAAGGCTTGTTTTATGATACCACTTGAGGGCTCCCCAAAATTTGATGTATCTTGTGACCTAATTAGCGGAGGAGGACGAAGTTTTGATTTAGCACACAGTTTTGATTCAACACACAGTTTTGATTCAGCGCATTTTTCAGATCTTTCTCCTCAGTCAGAACATCTGTGTATATATCATGTTGACTTGTCTGATCCAAGACATAGATGCCACGTGACTATGACCGAGATTACACTTCAGTTCAACTATAAACATAATACAATCAGGGGAAATTGTAGTGTACAGATCATGACTGAGGAAGCTGATGGTAGCAGAAGCGAAGTGGATTCTTATCATATTAGAGGCAATAACAGCCACCACACAGATGGAGATGAAGATGGAAACTATGAAGCAGAAGATCTTAAGTTTTCTCAAGTTGAAAACATCAAAAACAGTAAACATACAGGTCGTTGGAGTTGGCTTAGGGAGCTTGGTCTAAAGGCGAAGAAGATGAATAAGACAGAGTTGAAACCTCGTGGAATCTCGTGAGACAAATCAAGTTTTCGTACATTCTTAGCTCTTCACACCATTCTCATAAATAATAGATGGAGATTGTGAATTTATGTATTTATTAATTTGTGTTTGGTCTTGCAAAACCATTGTGAGCTGGTGAATAATAATGCATATTCATTCCACTCTTTACGAAATATGAGTGATCTTTTCACAATGTGTGGATCTTCTTATGGATTCCAATGCTTCATCTCTGAGACCATCTCAAAGAAATATGGTAAGCTTTAGGAAATTATATTCCAGTTCAGCTATTACAACTCTCAAGTCATCATACAAATAGAATCTCCTCTCTCGATTCACTGAATGCAAGCTGCTTTTCGTCTGACCTAACTTTGTACATTTGTAAACACAACATCCTAATTATTCTATTCAATTGGTTCATAAGAAAATCTTTATCAGTTTATTACAATAGGAAAATTCTTGTATCAAATTTGTCTCAGAAGACTTTCGGATTGATTGATTTTATGTCATTTCAGGAGGATGGGGTAGATCTGGTGACTATCATCAAGTGTGCTTATTATTATCGCCGTGGGAAGTTGCTTGATTATGTTTCTGATTATATTCCCCCTACCCCGTTTGAGCTCAAAGAGTATGAAGAATCACAAAGGTAATATGACTCATATTTCATTTCACATCAATCTGTGTCTCATTGATGTTATCACGTCTCTTCTTACTCTCTCAAATGATAACTTGACTTAGATCTGGTGAATATGCTTTTTATAGCTCTTCTTAGCTAGAATAGAATATTTGCTTCTGCTACTGTAAGCAAATACTGAAATATTGTTATTACAATCGTTGGTCCAGTTTTTTTATTGCTGCAATCTCCCCAGTATTCCTCTCTACTCTAGACAACGGTATAGTAGTAAGATCACTTGCGGGAATACCTTCAGAGGGATCGGTTCTCTATGTCGGCAATCACATGTTGCTTGGTACAGAATTGCGTCCAGCAGCAATCCATTTCATGAAAGAAAGGAACATTATTTTACGTGGACTGGGACATCCAGTGATGTTTACAAAAAAAAGTGGTTCAAGACTCGCTAATATGCAGATGTTTGACTCAGTTAGGATGATAGGCGCAGTTCCTGTCTCAAACATCAATTTATAATTTTATACACACTACTTCGTTCCAAGGCTCACGTGGTTTTGTATCCTGGAGGTGTCCGTGAAGGTTTGCATCGAAAGGTTACAATCTTGTCTTCCATATTTCGCTTTCTGGTTTATTAAGCTTTATATATATCTGAAGACACAAATTTTCTCAGGTGAAGAATATAAATTGTTTTGGCTTAGAACATTCAGAGTTTGTAAGGACGGCATCTAAATTTGGAGCAAAAATCATTCCTTTTGGCGTTTGTGGAGAAGATGATCTCTGTCAAGCAAGCACATCACCTTCTATACTTCTTCGTTTTAGTATCAGTATCTGCAAGTCTCAATAATCTTTTTGAAAATAATTCTCAGATGGTCTTCGATTACAATGATCAAATGAAGATCCCTTTTCTGAAGTATTGATAAAAGACATAACAAAAGACTCTAGTTACTTGAGGTACTTGGTCTGTTTATTTTATATATATTCAACTCTCTAAGAGATAATTGGAGATGTTATATAAATTTTGATTGATGTATTAGGAACGGTGAAGAAGGAGAAGTAGGAAACTAAGATTTGCATATTCCTGGAATAATACCTAAGATTCCAGGACGATTTTACATATACTTTGAGAAACCAATAAACACAAAAGGTAGAGAAAAAGAGCTAAGTGATAAAGAGAAATCTCATGAAGTTTACTTGCAGGTCAAGTCTGAGGTAGAAAGATGTATGGCTTGTTTGAAGACCAAAAGAGAAAGTGATCCTTACGGAAACATATTGCCAAGGCTGCTCTATCAGCTCTCACATGGTTTCACTTCCCAAATTCCAACCTTTGATCTTCAAGATCACTAAATTTACTTACTAGATTTTTATAAGTCAAATTAATTATTTTGGCTTGCAGGTTTGGAACGTCTCCCCACTCGGGATAGACTAATTCGATGAGGAATGATAATTTCTCCAGACTGTGTTCTTTGCAGTTCCGCTCATGAGTCTCACTCACACCTCTTTTTTACATGTCCATTCTCCACTCAAGTTTGGAATGCTTTTGCTGGGAGGATCCTTGGCCAACCACCAACGTCACTGCCGGATAGATTATATGAGCTCTCCACCTCCATTGGTTGGGCAGCTGCTACTACGACCATCTTCAAGCTGCTGCTTCAAACCACTTTATACGTCATTTGGCGAGAAAGAAATGCTCGCATTTTCAGCTCGGTCATCTCTCCTATTACTGTCATCAATACTATGATTGATCTTAATATGCGAAATAGACTTTTGTCGTTCCCATCTTCAGATCTTGGTTCTCCCTCGCTTTTAGTGATTTATTTCGGTTATGTTTCGTTTTCGTTTTAACCATGTTGTAAATAACTTTATTTTGGTTTGTTGGTATAAAATTAACATTTAAAACCAAAAAAATAAAAGTTTGAAGGAGAAGAAGATGAATAAGACAGAGTAAAATCCTCGTGGAATCTCATGAGCCTAAACAAGTTTTTAGTACTTTCTTAGCTCTCTCACCATCTTATCTCATAAATAATATAACAGATGGATCAGGTCATGAATTTATGTATTGTCTTAGCTCCTTTATCATTAAACAACTTTATCGTTTATACTGTCTGAGCGATGTACCTTCGAACTGGTTTGATATATTGTCTGAGCGATGTACCTTCGAACTGGTTTGGCAAAAAATAAATATGACAGCCTTTCTATAAGCTAAACGGTACAAGAAGAAAGTTTCCAATATGACGACGACCTTTCTACAGGCTAAACGGTACCATATTAAGAATAAATTTTGTTAGATTGGGTCCAAAATTAATTTTATCAAGTTGGCCCATTAATAGTTTTATAATCTCGGCCCAACCGGGGAAACACGAAAACCCTTAATAGAATAAACAAACATGTTATAAACTGGCGGCTTATGACGAAATTAGGGTTTCGCGTGAGGAGAAGGAGAAAAGGCTAACACATACATACAACCGCCGTCACCTTCTCTGTCGCCTCCTCTCTTAACCTCATCGCAATCATGGTACATCTCTAAACTCTATCAATTATGGTCACGTTAACGGAAAAATATCTTGTTAGGATCGAATGTTGTAGCTAAAAACGATGCTTCCTCTTATTTGCAGATCATATCCGAGAAGAATCGCCGTGAGATCTCCAAGTACCTCTTTAAAGGTACGAGCTTACTTTTGCTTTGATTAGGTACTTATTCTGTATATACTATAATAGTAATCTTGTTGAATAGGTTTACGCATGGAAAACAAGTGGCATTGTTTGATTTTTGGTTATGGTTTTGTGCAGAGGGTGTATTGTATGCTAAAAAGGACTTCAATTTGCCGCAACATCCTTTGATCGAGAGTGTTCCAAATCTGCAAGTTATTAAGTTGATGCAGAGCTTCAAATCTAAGGAATATGTACGTGAGACATTTGCTTGGATGCATTACTACTGGTTTCTCACAAACGAAGGCATTGACTTTCTCAGAACTTACCTCAATCTCCCATCTGAGATTGTTCCTGCTACTTTGAAGAAGCAACAGAAACCACTTGGTCGACCTGTGGGAGGCCCACCTGGTGACCGTCCCCGGTAATTTACTCAAATTCTTCAAATGTCAATCTTTGTCATTACTATTTTATGGTTATATATGATTGTAGCTTCTCATTGGTACTCTCTAAGCCCGCCATTAAAGTTTATCAAGTCTTCTGTTGAATTGCCGAAGAGTATAATTGATAGTTGCAAAGCCTTATATGTGACTTCTTTTATATATTTAACAGTGGCCCGCCTCGTTTTGAGGGAGAGAGGAGATTCGGAGACAGAGATGGATACCGAGGAGGTCCAAGATCAGGTGGAGAGTTTGGTGACAAGAGCGGAGCTCCTGCTGATTACCAGCCTTCTTTCAGGGTACAAAATCTTTCTTTCTTAGTCTCTGTGAACTGGTTCCTTTAATGCTTGTAGAAACTTATCAAGAACTATTTCTCGATAAGCTTAAGTGTGCTTAGGTTCCCTTAATATTCTACTAAGTCTTGCTTAAAATCATCTGTTGAACTCCTTGAGTAGGTTATTCATTATGTTGACTTTCCTAAATACTCTACACTCGACAATTAAGCCTTTTCTCATCCTATTCTCTGTGCCTTTCTCATGAGTTTTGTTTTCTTAGATTGCTTATCTTTTATCATGTTGGTGTGTAACTAAATGGTTTTGGGGTTATACAGGGACCTGGTGGAGCTAGGTCTGGATTTGGTCGTGGAGCCGGTGGCTTCGGTGGTGGTGCTGGTCCAGGTGCTGGATCTGATCTTCCTTGAAAGGAAAAATATTATCCTTTCATATTTCTTTTTGGTCTTATTTAAGGTTAAATAGTACCTTTGATATGAGCAGAAATGTCTTTTGGAACTTCGTTTCATTCACCAAAACCATTACTTTCTTCAATATGTTTGTTTTTTACATTAGAAATTTATGAAGGGATCTCTGAGTTTGTTACAGAAAAATTTATACTGCATTCCCTTTTTTCATAATTTACAATATAAATGGCATTTCGGTGCCCAAAATAAATATTAATGGTAATTAATCGTAAGTTTACTTACACATTGATTCCTGTGTGTTTGTTCACTTACATTTAACAAAAGATTTGAAAAAAAGATTAAGTAGAACGATGTTATCATGAAATTATGTCAATATAGTAGTAGATGATCTTTGAACCCCTCTTTCTCTTTTCTTAAACTCATTTTATAAAACGTGATCTGGTTATTGATTCGTTTGATTTTGTGAGAAGAGCTTTAAGAAAATTATTTTGTGCTCAAGAGTTTTAAGAAAAGTTTATTTTGTTGGTTAGGTATGGGCAAATTACGCACAACCGAAACCGCCTCGAAATAATGGATATCGGATTAGTATTCGGAACCGAGGAAAATAGCTATTGTTCATCTATATTTGAGAGTATCGGGTAATATCCGGTACCGAACCAATACCCGAATAAATATCCGATTAATCCGAAAACATGTAACCATATATGAGAATTTAGATAATTTTACAAAAATGATCGGTATTTAGATATTTTCAGATATTCAGTATTTTCTAATAAGCAATTGTATTTACAGTATTAAATATTCAAATAAGAATCAAGAACTTAGAATATAGACTCAAACCAACTAGAAAACAAACAGAACCGACTTGAATATCGTATGACTATCGTTGGTGCTAGCAGATTTTTTAGTTGTACTAGTACACTAATACAAATTGTTTTAAAATAATTTAGTAAAATATTATTTACTTATAATAAAAAATTTGAAAAGAAAAATGTTGGAAACAAGAGAGGGATCAGATGGTATAAAAATTGGAGCGCCCAATTGTCGTAACAGGCTTTGAGCGGAACGCTCTTCTCACAGATGTGAGATTAAACCCATTCCTCATTTCCCCTTTAACTTGCCTGAAGGATCATACTTTCCTCATGACCCTGTCTTCTCTTTTTATAGTATGCCCACGGCCTCCTCACTTTTTCACACAACCGATGTGGGACAAAACTAACCTCGCCTATCATATTTTGTTCGTTTGCTGCTTCATTCGTCTCTGTCTCGTTCGGATGGTTCTCTAGGGCCTTTAGCTGAAAATAGCTAATGATTTTGATACTGTTCGTTAAATTCGTTTACTATAGGAATATTTATCTCTGGTTAGAGTTATCTCCAACTACAAATCCATAAATATTGGCGAAATGTTATTAATCGATAATATATTATGCTTAAGAAAGTTATGATAGAAGAAGAGCTAAAAAACAAAATTCGTAGCTCTATTACATCTATAACAAAGAAGAAGAGATGAGAACCTAATGTTGAAGAGAAGCTAAGACTGAAGATACAATGTGAAGTGAACCTGTAACTATAACCATTCCTGAGTCATTACTGCTTCTGTCATCGCTGAGAATCTTATAGGCAAGCTTTAAGGAGCCCAGCACAGTTTTGTTCTCTGAAACTTTCATAAACCCTGATCCCAATTCATCAGCAGCTTTTATCCATGATTCCTTCAAAACCGAAGATGCTGTTGATCTAAACTTAGCTCCACTAATGTCAGCTTCTGTTACAACCATTGCTTCTGGTTTTAGACCTGAGAGAAGTTCTTTTGCAAAGGACACATGATCTTTGTCACTAGCCATTGCAACCACAAATACTATTCTCTTCTCTGCAAAATCCTTCTTGATCACCTCCCTTAGAGCTCGGGCTGATTCTTTGGTGTGAGCTGAACAACAGACCAAATATTGATCCCGTAAACCAAGAGGTTACAAAGTTTGGTTCTAAATGTTATAATACTTAACAGAGATATTAAAGCCATCGCCAACCTCCATCAAGAAGCACTGTTGCTCCGGGTAGTTGTAATGCCTCTACTTCTGTTGGTGTCAGAAACTGACTTCTCCCAAGTAAACGAGTATTCTCTAAACCAATCTGAATTGCTTCATCTGTCACTCTCTTCCATCCTGATGATTCCATCAAGAAAGTTTACGAAAAGAGTTCATATTTTTAATGCTTTTGTTGCTTTATATGAGCACTATAGAGAGACACAAACTGCTTCATGAATCATACCTTGATCGCGAAGACAAAGAGACACACATGTGGCAGTAGCAGCATTTTGGAGCTGGTGATGTCCAAGCATGCGTAAATGTACATCACTAAGTTCAACAATCTGCATTTATGTATGTACAATTTGTTAACTCACAAATGAATTTCATGATTTAAGTAATGAACGAAAAAATATCTTTGAAATTACTCGTTTATCCATCTTTCTCATTTTGTATTACAATGTCACATGACTCGCAAAACCTGATGCCACTTTGGTTGATGATACCTTTCAATGTCGAATGAGATCCAATATTAGATGCCAGAATAACCGATGAAGACATTGATGCTGCTTTAGAACGGAGAATGCCTTCGATGTGAGGGAGAAATGGCCCACCTAAAACTACCTACAAATTAAGAAGAACACATAATTATCTATCAATTGATTAGTTCATAAGCTACTGATTATAAGACAAGCAAATACATAAAAACCACCTAACTGGGCGACCATGTTTAATGATTCCAGATTTGGCCTCTGCTATACTTTCCAAGGAACCGCCAAGGGCATCCATATGTTCCTCACCTATTGTCGTTATGACTGATGCAGCAAGATTTGAACTTTCGATGACATTTGTAGCGTCTCGAGCTCCTCCTAGCCCAGCCTAATGATACCCAAACAAATATAAAACAGTGATAAACTTAAGCTAATAAAACAAGTGACAAGACCGCAGCATATAAGCAAGTTTCTTAAAATTTTCTAATGTAAAAGGTTCAGCAAAACTCGCTAACCTCTACAAGCGCAATGTCCACATTTTCCTTTTCAACTAAAGCAAAGGCTATTCCAGTGAGAATCTGTTAAAACGAAATATCAATATAAGCCAAAAAAATGTTATAAAAACTGAGTGGAAGAGAGAATCTAATAGAAGCTTGATCAGTAACCTCAAAATGACTCAAAGAACCATTTTCCTCCTGAACAGACTGTTCCAGGATTGGTTTGATTGAATAGAAAAGATCATTAAGAGTGGATGCAGAGACAGAATCTCCATTACAGGACATGCTTTCTTTGATACTCAGAATATGTGGGCTGCAGAGGAAGATGAAGAAAGACTCATAATGTCAGCAATTGTGAAAGATTCTGAACTCAAGATATACAATCTTTCCAAAGTCAATATAATTACCTGGAATAACAACCAACTGAATATCCTCCTGCTCGTAAGATACTGGAGACAAAAGCAGAAGTTGATCCTTTTCCCTTTGTTCCAGCCACATGAACAACCTATAAACACTGCCCTAATTCTTAACCACACCTTGGAAAAACCTTCTAACTATGAAACAACACTCAGCAAGAACAGAAAACACAAAACATTCCAGATTGAAAGTAGAGACCTCTAGATTAAAAATTTAAATATTTTGCAATCCATTTTTAGCTGTTAATTACATCTTTAAATATCAATTATTCATGAACCAATAAACAGGAAGAAATATGGAGAATTAGACAAGCATGAACCTTGTATTTGGTATGAGGATTTTGGAGGCGAAGCATGAGACGTTTCATTCTACCGAGATCAAATCCTTCACCGGAATTAGTTCCAGCTCCTTTAGGTACACCTGATTTCTCATAGTTTTTGAGAGGTTCTAAAAACCCAACAAATTCTCCAAGCTCGGGATCTTCAGTAGAAATGAGGGATAAATATCGATTTGAGGTCAAGTTTGCTGCAGATATTCTCCTGATTCTCGAAGAAAGTTTGCAATTGGAAATAGCACTCAAATGACTCCACAGCGCTCTCATCTTCGTCCTCAGTAATCAAGTTGTTCTGTCTTTCTCTATAATTTTTGTTCTTGCAGACGAAAGAACTCAAAAGGCTTTTCATTTCGTTTCTGTTTTATTTTTTCTTATGGGCTTTCTATTTAATCTGGGCTTATAACTTACAAGTGTTCTATAAATTGCATATTATATTGGGTTTGGCTCAAAATGAAAAAAGAGTCTCCAATTCACCATTTTTGTGATTTTACTTTTTATATTTATAAATTATAAATTAAAGGGAATCACCAAATCAAAAATAATACATAATATAATTTTAATAGCAGAAATTTTGTCACATGATTTCAATTTGATACATTAATTATCATAATGTTAAAAATTTGACAGTATTGATGGCAAATGATATTATATATTATATATTATTTTGTGATTTGATTTGCAATTTTAGATACGAAGATTAAATTGAAAAGAATGAAGATTTTTATAGTTACATATTATGTTTAAATGGACAAATAAATATTTTAAAATTTAAATATACAAATTTAATTGATAACGTCGAGCTCTTTATATTCTAGTGGTTTAAATGACACAACTAATAGTTTTAACATTGATCTCTTTACTACACGTGAAATTTTTTTTAAATAGTTTTAGACAATAAATTTTAAGCTATGGATCAAAACTCGATAACTTAATTTTAAACATTAAAAACATAGATTCATGACCGTGTTATCCACGTAAATATTAAATTAATTGATTTTGACCCAACCAAAAGAAAACATAATTGTTTTTAAAGCTGTTGGACCTGGTTTTTTCTCTAAAATAGCCAGTCAATATATAATTATTTGAATTTATGTCATTTCCATATGCTTCCATTTTTAACTTCGAAAGTCAATGAACAACACTTCACAAATCAATGGCTTTACATAAACGAAGGACGTCAAGTAATCACATGACATTTAATACATTGATAAGGACAAAAACTTTTGGTAGTTTCAGCTTCATATATATACATAGAACTTCCAAGAATATATATCACATATTATACATTAAAAGTTTTCAAAATAAGAAGAGAAATATGGAGAAAAAATGCAATGTACTGATGGTGATGATGTTGGTTTTGGTGATTGCTTCCATTGGAGCAGAAGCAAGTCTTAGATGTGAACTAAAATGTTGGCCTAAATGCCTAAATCCAAAGAATCAATACGAATGCTATCATCAATGTGTGACCTTTTGTGACCATCCACCTCACTCACCTACAGATTCACCAGCATCACCGTAATATTTCTCATTTCAATTTCTTTTTTCTTCTTTTGGATATATCTTGGAAATGTTTGTTTGAAATCCATCGAAATTTTGATATTTCCGATGGTTGGGTGATATAAATTGTTTGGTAAATTTTAAATTTCTTACTATCTAAACCAACATATAATATGGGGTTTTTGGCCGAATGGTAAGCAGAAGAGATTGAGGTGTTAACATGTTTTAAGTTCGATTTATCTACTATGTGAAACTAAAGGACACTCAAATAGATATGGATTTTTACTTTCGCCTATTTTCATATCCGGAGAAAGATTGTATCCGTGGACTATAACTTTCTAGAAATTAGTCTAAACTCTTTCATAACTCAGTGATTTATCCTGAATTATAAAAAAAGAAGAACATATAATTTATATCGGAAACCTGTGAAATAGTTATATTGGAATAGAATTCTGAGTAAGATATATATCAGAAACCAAGTTGATTCTTTATAGTACTATGTTTAAAAATATGCATGAATGTATTTTTGTGTGTATATATGAATGTATGTCATAGTGATATATTATTGACATGGTTTCTATGGTCATAAATAATGCAGGATGATGATTGAAGATGTGGAAGATAAATGGGAATAGAGATTGTTACATAAATTTTCATGATGAAAGTTTTTCCTTTTTCTTTTCTTTCTTCATATTAGAGGAAATTTACATTGTAATGAATAAAGGTAATAATAAAGTTTCTTATACTCATGTGAAAATGGGATAAATGTTATAAGATTTCTATTGGTTTGCAAACAAATAATTTTCCAAAACTCCAATTAATTTAGATTTTTGTACTTATTTTAACTAAATTTTCTTTTTCTAAAGTGTCCTAGAAAACTTAAAATCTAATACTTAAAATAATCCCAATAACAACGGTTTAAATTTTTATATCATTAGTATTGATCAAAAAAAAAAAATTTGAAATTATATGAGTAGTTGAATAACATTAAATTTTTAAAGATTTATAAAAATTCATGAGTAAATAACAGGATTATTATAGATTTATTCGCTTTGTGTTACAAAGTTTTGAAAAGAGCATTTTAGAGAAATGATTACAAATTTAGGAATTATTTGATTTTTTAAAGTTGGATAAAATTATACTTTTATACAAATGATAAACCATATTCTCCACAGATTACTAAATCATGTTGAATCAATAGATTTTTATGATTTTTGTTTTCAAATAATTATTTTTGTAAACTTTTAAGTGCTCTTTTTCAAAGTTTTTTGAAAGTTGTGACTTGTGAGACTACTATATCATTGATTCTTAAATAACTGATGATTTTTCATTATACAATAATCATTTAAAATGCTTAGTTCAATGCACATCATGAATGTTTTAAAGGAAAGTTGACCATGATTTTTCTATTAAAATTAGCTAACCATTTACAGTGAACCTCCTTAATCATTCAAATTTGTGTAACTTCCATAAATACATTAATTAGAATTCAAACGTCAATATTCAAGATTTCAGAAATATATTACATGTCATATATAGAGTTTCACACAATGTAACAAAATCAATTCAAAAAATATGTATATTTTGTTAGAATAATTCAAAGAATACGCTCTTTCATCTTTATATATATAGAGTGAGAGATCTTTCACTCATTAAATACAAATTACATTATATACAAAAGAAAGTTTTAGATTTAATTAAGAAAAAATATGGAGAAGAAATGCAATGTGATGATGATGATGATGTTGGTTTTGGTAGTGATGGCTTCCATTGAAGCAGAAGCCAAAAGTCATATTTGTATAATCAAATGTGAAATAGTTTGCCATGAACCTGAGTTTTCTTCAGAATGTTTTACAAAGTGTATGAAAACCTGCGAGCATCCTAAATCCACAACTTCACTGTCACAGTAAATTTTTTTTTTTTTGGTCAAATAGCTTCTCCTATTAATTAGAATTCATGATTACATCTCAAAATCACAATTTTGAAATACAACAGAGTTGATAGATAACTAAAGCATAAAGTAGATAAAACCAGGCGGAGGAGACTCTGACGCTCTGGAAATCTTAGATAGAGGTTGGATAAAGAGTCTCGAATCTGATAGTCGAAGACTAATCCTAGTTCTGTCACCACGAAAGGCCGTTGAACTACCAAATAAGCTCTTATAGCCATACAACTTTTGAAATTCTCCATATCGGAGGTACTAGACAAGATTCTATCCCATAGGGAAAAAACAATAGGTCTAAATTCTGTCTAGAAGAACTTAATCTAACGGATCTAAAAATCCTAAAACCTTCAAATGGATATTGTCTTAGGCCTAAAGAGGTCCATGGGTCCTCACAAATAGAACCTAATGGGCTGGAAAGACAAAAACTAATTGAGGGTTTGATTGCAGATAAAGCCCATACACCTACTCCAATAAGGCCCATAACAAAATGTTGAAACCCTAATCCATGTACCTCTTTGGATGGAGGAGAAGATGCCGCCGTCGAAGTCAACAATCTGGCCGGAGCTGGTATGGTCAACATGAGCACCACACACTAGGCCAACTTGCCGTGAAAACCAATGAGCTTTAGAGGGGCCAGGTTCAGTTGTACGATTGGTGGAGGATGGAGCGATGCGTCTGGCCAGAGCTCCGCCTTTGGAGGGAGTTAGAGCCACCGCGAGAGAGGTCACCGGTGATGGTGAGAGATGGAAAAGTCGATCTCGGTAGGCATGAGCCCCTAGAGGAGTTGAAACCACTAAACATAAATCAAATGGTGCTAGCAAAAAGAATCAGGACAAATGGAGTTGAAACCACTAAACATAAATCAAATGGTGCTAGCAAATGGTCACAGTAAATTTATTTCTCTTCTTCTCTCTTTATATGTAAATATTTATACTTGTATTACTTTTCAACAAGACAACAAAACAAAAGAGATTTTATTATAAAAAACCGTAATACTTGTGGTGTCTCGTAGTAAAATTGATGTGGTTTATATATGTTGATTCATAATGCAGGATGAAGATTTAAAGGATGGAAGAAAGGCAAAACTAGAGATGATTTCTTAATTAATCTACATGTAAAAGAATATTTATAATATATAAGAGTATAATAATAATATGACGAAGAACAATATTAAATAAAAATAATCATATAATGGTTAGTAAAATATATCAATTCTAGGAAAAAGATCATAAAATAATGGAATAATAAAATATGTAAATCCTTACATCTTCTATTTGAAGAAGAGGCTTCGAATTTTGACGGCCAAGAAGAAGAACTCAGCCATATTGCTTAATAGCTTCAGATAGCTTGCAATTACATGGTTCATGAGTGGCGCCAAAAAAATACCATAAATTCGTATTGCTAATTGGATTATAACAAAAGGTTTCTCCAACAACACTGAATCATATATAATAAGGCCTTAATAATGTAGTAATACATACCAAGATGCCAATTAACAGCAGCACTATAGCCATCTCCGTCACACACATTTTCAACACAAAACTTATCATTTTGTCCCATACTTTTCACTACTTCTTCAAAAAACTTCATAGCTTCCTACAAAATTATATTAAACAAATCTTAAAATGTAAATATTCATAAACATATTATATAGATTTAATATTCACAATATGACAGAACAAAGGTTTTGCAAGACCAAACACAAATACATAAATTCATAATCTCCATCTATTACTTATGAGAATGGTGTGAAGAGCTAAGAACGTACGAAAACTTGATTTGTCTCATGAGATTCCACGAGGTTTCTACTCTGTCTTATTCTATTCTTCGCCTTTTGGTGTTTTCATAGTTTCCATCCTCATCTCCATCTGTGTGGTGGCTGTTTTTGCCTCTAATTTGGTAAGAATCCACTTCGCTTCTGCTACCGTCAGCTTCCTCAGTCATTATCTGTACACCACAATTTCCCCTGATTGTAGTGTACTTTTTATATGAGAAAGGGTTGTTTCCACAGCTGAACTCAAATGTAATCTCGCTCATAGTCACGTGGCATCTATGAGAAGGATTAGACAAGCCCACATGAAATATAAACAGATGTTCTGACTGAGGATACATATCTGAACAGTCTGTTGGATAAACTCTGTGTTTTGTTCGTCCTCCTTCGCTAATTAGGTCACACAATAAATCAAAAGAGCCCTCAAGTGGTAAAATCATAAAACAAGCCTTAAAACTTGAGGAAGCAGAGAAAGTACTCGAAGCCAGAGAGATGGTCACGGAGTTCCCTGCAGCTTTGTGAGTGAACTCTGTCGGTATTTCTTTACCTGGTAAGCATATATACTCCCGAACAGATTGTTGTATGATTTTTCTTTTAGATTCTTCATCCAGTTTCCAACAGTTGCCGAATGTGAGAATCTTGGTTGTTTTTTGGAAAGAGCAACATATGCTCTCGAGTGATACACAGTGGTCTGCATTTATGGACTCGAGCGAAGATGAAAGAGCCGGAATCGACATTAGATTTGGGCAGTACTCGACGTTTAGATGCTTGAGACTTGTGACGCAATCTGGAATACTCTTTATATCATTGCCGCTAAGATAAAGCCAAGTGATACTTATCGGGGTGTGTGTTAATCTCTTGAGTCTTGTCATGCCAATATTAAGGTAGTCAAGACGAGACCATCCAACAATTGATGGAGGGACGTCTTCTATCATCGTGTCACTTACATCGAGTTCCTCGATGTTAATAGAGATATCTGGAAATTTTCTCAATTGCGAGCAACCCCTCATGTGGACGTACTTAAGAGATGCTAAGTTGATGTTGGCGGGAATTACTTTTAGCTTTTTGCAATTCCACATATACAGCCTCTTCAGTTTGTGTAGATTCGAAATAGAGGAGGGAAGCTCCACCAAGCTTTCGCACCCAGAAAGATCCAATATCTCGAGGTTTGTAGCCTTTGAAAGATTTGGGATTTCTTTCAACTTGTAGGAATCTCTCAGATTTATGGTCTTGAGATTAGGAAGGGGCTGCATGTTAAACATTAACAACACAATGAGAAATACCTTACTTACATTCAATCATCAGATACTTAAGAAATCATTTCATAATGCCTACCTGAATTCCTCCCCACAGCTTCCTGAGATTGCTATTACGCATACGAAGTTCAACGAGACAATCCGGCTGAAATCTTGGAGGAAGGCTTTCTCTCGGGTAATCATCCCAATGTAGTAACTTAAGACGAGGTAAATACTTCATACCTTTTGGTATTTGCAATCTACCAATTACTTCATTAATATTCACTCTTAGGAATTGGAGATTAGGCATTTTTTCGAAAGCTCCTTTACTTATTGATACATCTCCAACGTTGTCCTCATCCTCTTCTAATGATATACCTATGACAGATGCAGTACCCTACCAAATATTGCAAATGAAATTGTTATTATAAATCAATATGCAACTTTTGGAAAACATTTATATATTAAAAACTTACTGTTTCATTTCTCAGTACTTCACAAATCTCTTTTGCTTCTATTAAAAACTGGCGTTTCCCTGGCTCGTCGGATTGTTCAACAACTATCTGTCTACCCAATTGTTGTAGTAGATGGTGCATCTCTATCTTCCCATTCATAGATATAACGAGAGATTTATCGGCTAGGGTCTTTAACCCATTTCCAAAATCCATGTTACTATCAGAGAGCATAGATATCACATCATCCGTTTTATAACAGTTGAAGAAGCATGCAATGTGAAGATATAGCAATTGATCATTCTTCGACAAACTCTCATATCCCACTCGTAATATTCCTAATTTGTTCTCAACATTTTTATCCGAACTACTTTTAATTTTTGATAGTTGATATTGCCACTCGTCCTTATTCTTCCCACGTAAAGACAAACCCACAACACGGAGGCCTAATGGAAGTCTGCCGCAAAACCCAACTACTTTTTTGGCAAGCTCTTCAAAACCTTCTTTTACAGAGCTTTTTTTGAAAGCAGATAGACATAAGATCTCAAGAGCTTCTTTCCAGGATGGAAAATCCACATGGTATATATCTTGAATCTCATGTGCCTTCAAAGTCTCCTTATCTTCTGTGGTAATGATGATCCGACTTCCAGAACCAAACCAAGAAAGCTCTTTAGCCAAAGCCTCTAATTGCTCTAGATCATCAACATCATCAAGAATAATAAGCACTCTTTGATCTTGCAGCCTTTCTTTAATTGTACCTAAATGTTGTACCTTCATATCCGTTTGGTTAAAAATCTTGGAAAGGAGTTGGCTTTGCAAACACAACTTGAAATCATAGTCATCGTAACCCATTAAGCTTTTACAACTTCCCTTGAAGTTCCCCATAAAACATTTAAGTTGGAAACTGGTAGAAAATTGATTATATAGAGCTCTAGCAATGGTAGTCTTACCAATTCCTGCGGGACCCCAAATTCCAATCATCTTCACATCATCACTGGTGAGGCATAACAAAGAGTCCAGGTTATTCAAGTGAGTTTCGAGTCCCACCATCCCCTCAAAATCCCTTGAAGGTGTAATATTGAGTTTGTTTGAAACATCCGTAGCAATCTTTTGGATCATCTCTGCTTCATCAGCCCTTACAGAAGCAAAAACAAAAAATGGTGTTGGTGAGTCTAAATTACAGAAAATCGAAGCATTTCTTAAGAAACGTAATAGTGTTCTTATATTACTGAACCAAACGAAGCAACAAACCAGTTTAGAGAGTGTTCTCCGGCAATGGTAGCTACATGTGCCAAAGCTTTGCTCCAACTCTGCTTCATCTCGTCTGTTTTCCCTTCACAAGTCGTCTCAAAAGCCTCTCCGAAATCACCGACTTGTTTCCGAACATCAGAAGGATGAACATCGTAAAAGATCGTCATCACAGTCTGCCCAGAATCTTCTTCACACTTTAAAATTTCAACCAATTCATCTAAACACCAACTCGAAGACGCATAGTTCCTGGAGAGCACAACGATAGAGACTCTGGATTCTCTAATCGCTTGGACTAGCTCAGGTCCAATTGTATGGCCTCTCACGATCTCATTATCTTTGAATGTCCTGATTCCTTTGCTTGCAAAATAGTTGTGTATATGACTGAGAAACCTTTTACGGACGTCTTGGCCGTGGAAACTCGGAAAGACATCATATATCCATACGGGAGTCAAAGCAGAAGAAGAAGCCATGAGAAATGACATTGCTTAAAGAAAGTATTCAAAGTGGTTTTGAAAGAAGTGTTTATTATAATGTGGTTTTGAAGAAAGTTTCTAAAATGATTTATACATTGAAGCAAAAGGAAATGAAAGTGTAGAGGAAAATACAAAGAGTGTTTCCAGGAAGTAGCGGTCATTCACTCATTAAAGTGTCTTTACAGGTCATTGACTCATTAATTGTCTTTTTGTTATAGTCGTCGAAGACCACAATGGTCCCTCATTATTCTAACAGTCATTTGAACACGCATGACCCCACATGTATACCTTTGATCATAAGAAAGTGATGAGTCGTTAAGAAATCAGAATGATTTCTTCTTTGCCATATAAGCTAGTCTAAAGAATAAATTTGATAATTATAATCCAAGACTATCTGCAAATGCAAATCATTCAGGTGTAGAAACTAGAACAATAAAGACAATATTGCTTACTTCACGTAGGTCATCTTCTCCAACAATACAAAAAGGAATGATTTTTGCTCCGCATTTAGAACCGATCCTTACAAACTCCGAATTAGCAATTCTTCACCACTATGCCCTCCATAATTTTATTATCTTTATAAATTTCCCCCAACATCTTTATTTTATTTATAATTTAACCTCTATAGTAGTAATAATTATTAAATTCAATATATATTTTAGCTTCCCTACAACTTATACTTCTACCGACACATTATTTCCACTACACTCCATACACGTGTCCATGTAAAAGTACTACAATCGTTCAAACAAAATAAAATTTACTAATTTATTTATATAATAAAATTTACTAATTTATTTATATAATAAAATTTGTAAGCTTTATATATATTTTGTCGGTTTGGATGTAAATCACTAAATCGAATGTAAATTACAAAAAATTCAAAATATAAGGTAAATATCATAAATATAGCTTAATTTAGCTAAATATCAAAATAAAATTAACTACTTGACAAATAATTACAGTATCAAATCTAATCATATCAAAACAAAACATAACAACATATTTTTTGTAATTTAGATTTTTTTGTTGTCTATACAGATTCACAATCAAAAGTATTTTTTCTTTTTTGACGATGACATTAACTCTTAAAAAAATGAGTCTCTTTCACGATAAGACCATTTGTTTTCTCTTTGAGAGAAACTCAGAACAGAACCACTGCATGTTCTCTTCTTCAATCTCACTTTCTCCATTAATCCATAAAAATTGTTTTATTTTTTTTTCTACTCAATCGAAAAATCATTTTATGACTCCCAAATTCTAAAACGCAATTCCAAAGGAGCCATTTTTTTTAATATAATTTTTTTATTTTATTTTGGAGATGAAGTCTAGTAACCAGAAAGATCCATCGGAAAAGATAATGTGGGAACGGAGTTTATCCAGATCCGGTTCACCGACTGTTTGTACCAGTCTTAGCACAAATCTATACGAACGTTTTTTGAAAGTGGTTGCACCGTTTTCGGTTGCCTACGTACCCTCGAAAGAGATCAAGTCGGTCGTAGTTATATACTTTAAGTTATCATATGTTTTGCGTGGGTCAAGGTCTTCGTATATGAAATCTTTGTGTAGCTACGAGCGTACGTTCTCCTTCTTGCTTAATGGTTCCTCTATTTGTATTACTTTGTCTCAGTTCAGTTTTCGTTCATCTATTTTATAGCATATGCTCGTCGATCATATTCACTGTCATGATGATTGTACATCGTATGCTCGTCACTATGTCTCACCACTAGGGTGTTTATATAGCGTATGTTCGTCACTTATGCCTCACCACTAGGGTGTTTTAAGCTCGTCAATGTGCTTCCACCACTAAGGTGTTTATTCAACGTGTGTTCGTCACTATGTCTCACCACTAGGGTGTTTATTCAACGTGTGCTCGTCACTATGTCTCACCACTAGGGTGTTTATATAGCGTATGCTCGTCACTTATGTCTCACCACTAGGGTGTTTTGGGTTCGTCAATGTGTTTCCACCACTAGGGTGTTTATTCAATGTGTGCTCGTCACTATGTCTCACCACTAGGGTGTTTATATAGCGTATGCTCGTCACTTATGCCTCACCACTAGGGTGCTTATATAGCGTGTGCTCGTCGATCTTCAAATGTTCTAAGATTTTATGAGTTTTTCTTTGAATGTTCTTATGCTCTCTTTGAATGTTCTTTTTATATTACCAGTCTATATGCTCTCCTTCCTCCCCCCATTTCTTCATTCAAGTCCCTTATTTATATGATAAACGAATGTTATAAGATTTCTATTGGTATGCAAACAAATAATTTTCCAAAACTCCAATTAATTTAGATTTTTGTACTTATTTTAACTAAATTTTTTTTTTTTCTAAAGTGTCCTAGAAAACTTAAAATCTAATACTTAAAATAATCCCAATAACAATGGTGTAAATTTTTATATCATTAGTGTTGACCAAATTTTTTTTTTGAAATTATATGAGTAGTTGAATAACATTAAATTTTTAAAGATTTATAAAAATTCGTGAGTAAATAACAGGATTATTATAGATTTATTCACTCTGTGTTACAAAAATTTGGAAAAGAGCATTTTAGAGAAATGATTACAAATTTAGGAATTATTTGCTTTTTTTAAGTTGGATAAAATTATACTTTTATACAAATGATAAACCATATTCTCCACAGATTACTAAATCATGTTGAATCAATAGATTTTTATGATTTTTGTTTTCAAATAATTATTTTTGTAAACTTTTAAGTGCTCTTTTTCAAAGTTTTTTGAAAGTTGTGACTTGTGAGACTACTATATCATTGATTCTTAAATAACTGATGATTTTTCATATACAATAATCATTTAAAATGCTTAGTTCAATGCACATCATGAATGTTTTAAAGGTAAGTTGACCGGATTTTTCTATTAAAAATAGCTAACCAGTTACAATGAACCTCCTTAATCATTCAAATTTGTGTAACTTTTATAAATACATTAATTAGAATTCAAACGTCAATATTCAAGATTTCACAAATATATTACTTGTCATATATAGAGTTACACACAATGTAAAAAAATCAATTCAAAAATATGTATATTTTGTTAGAATAATTCAAAGAATACGCTCTTTCATCTTTATATATATAGAGTGAGAGATCTTTCACTCATTAAATACAAATTACATTATATACAAAAAGAAAGTTTTAGATTTAATTAAGAAAAAATATGGAGAAGAAATGCAATGTGATCATTCATATATTTTAAAAATATAACTGTGAATAAATATTTGACCAGTGTGATAATACCCGACCCGACCCGAATCTTGAATCTCTTCTGAATCGCATCTTAACATTATAATCCGTTAAGATTTCGCCACATGTTAAACCTCTTCTGTACACGCGTGAGATTCCTTCTCCCAATCTGTGTCTCGTCTCCGTCTTTCTGGTGTTTCGATCTGTTTCTTAATTTGACCAACAAAACCTTTTTAGCTTTTCTTCTTTCCTTCAATGTCGCTGAACACATTTCACGATACTTGAAATCCCCACTCTTCTCTTCATTTTCCTTCTCTTTGTTTGAACTCACAGATAATGATGAAAGCTTCGTTTGGGAGTCTGAGTAGACTTGAATTGCCTAAGGCTGATGCGATTGATATAGGAGAGCTTTTTCCCATAGCACAAATTGAAGGGCTTGCTCGAGCCGCGAAGGTAAATTTTTCTTGTTTCTGGATTTTCGAAACTTTAGTTCTCGGAAACTTGGGTTTTGCGGAATCGTGGGGATTTAGGTAGGATTTTGATCGCTAAGATTGTTGTGCTGATGAGCTTCTTACTTTGATCGAGTTTCTGTGGCAACAATTTCGATCAAAATCACCCTAAATATTTTCCTAATTGGAAATTTAAGGACTTATATTTATAGAATCTTGTTCATTAGTTTCTACTTTTCTAGACTTTCTTATGGAAGCATTGCGTTTAGTCATGAAGGTTAGTGTAAGATCTTAGAGAAATTTGAAAATTGAAATTATAACTGATGCTAGTGATTTGCTGTCTCGTGAACCAGAGCTGGGAGAAACAGTTTTAGCGATTTGCTGATATTAATTGGCTAATTAATTACTTCATTGTTTTCAGGATATGCAAAAGACATGAGAGTGTGTTATGATAGATTACTAGAGGTAGCTGCTGCGATCTGCTCTTTTATCAATCTTAATCTTCAGCATTTCCTATTAATATATTGTCTACATTTTCTTAACCTTGTGAGAAAGTTTGTTGATGTTTTGGGGTTCTTTAGAAAATTTTGTGTTCACTATGATTCATTTAAGAGCATCAGTATATTGTCAGACTTCATCATGTCTTTTTCTTTTGCTTGGTATTATCAGAGTTCTCTGAATCATTGGGGAAATGGGTTCATGCTTGGAGCAAATTGCGCCTCATAATGATAAAGAAAGTGGTAAGCTTTTGAAGATTTAGCTATCATGGAAGTTTGTGTGTCCTGTTTCCATGCTGTAACGTTGTTTTTTCTGCAGGTGAAATTCTGCTAACGTTAGGTAAAGTTCAGTTTGAGCTTCAGAAACTCGTCGACACTTATGTAAGTTGTATGTTGAAACCTTGTACTTTCCAAACAACATGTAATTGTGAACAAACTGAGGAAGTTCTTGTCACTCTCTTTTTCCTTCAGCGTTCTCAAATATTCAAAACCATTACACGACCTTCAGAGTCACTTCTCAGTGACCTTAGAAGCCATACCTTAATACAGACTGAAGCGAATGAAGCAAAACCTTAATAAAGACTGCTAGTTTTCTCATTTGTCTTTATTTCTTTCTTCAGGATATGAAGCAACACTGTGAAGAAAAGAGGTCAGTTACGTTCTGCAATGTCCATTTTTGTTTTCTTAAAATCTTTCCTTAACCTCTGAGTCTAATTTACAGAGATGTTGTTAAGCACATGATTATGGAGCATGTGAAAGACAAGGTACAACTTAAAGGCAGTAAAGGAGAGAGACTTATTCGTCGTCAGTTAGAGAGTGCTCGTGATGAGCTACAAGATGAGGCCACTCTGTGCATGTTCCGATTGAAATCTCTCAAGGAAGGACAAGCCCGAAGTCTCCTCGTACAAGCAGCGGGCCACCACACTGCTCAGGTACTTCCTGACTAAAATTACTATTCTCTGTTAGAAACCGATCTGCAATTTCCCAATCAGTGTCTATTATGTTTGCATAGATGCATATGTTCGTCGCTGGTTTGAAATTGCTTGAGTCAGTAGAGAAACAAGTCAAAATTGCTGCAGAGAGACAACACATCGACTGTGAGCTCCCTGATCACGGGGACGAAATGGAATGTAGTGATGATGATGATGACCGACTTGTTAACAGAGATGGAGAACTCAGTTTTGACTACATTACAAATGAGCAGAGAGTAGAAGTTAGATCTATACCACATGGATCGATGAAGGTAATTTGAATTTTGAAACGAAGCAGAATTGGAAGAGATAAACTTCATACATTTTTAAGTTAGCTCATTTATTGCTACTTCCCTATAAACCGGTCAAACCATTTTCAACCCGTCTTCCAATTCCAGTTCCGGCTCAGGCTCAGTCATCTTCTCCAAGAATCTCTCCTGCCGCCTCACCTCCGCTTGCCTCTTCTCCACGGATCAATGAACTTCATGAACTTCCAAAACCACCAGGTCAAATTGCACCCCCAAGACGCTCGAAATCTCCTGGTTGGCTCGTCATTCAGCGCCAGTAACAGTGTGGAATCAAGAAAGAAGCAATGTAGTCGCGAGAACCAACATTGTAGCATCACCACTTCCGGTTCCACCGCTTGCTGTACCGAGAAGCTTCTAGAAACCAGAGAGCCATGGCTCAACAACCCTTACCGGAAAGAAACCAAAACAGAGTAGCCTCTTCACGACTTTGCTGCTAACTCCAGCGTCTCTGATGAATCTCAGGTCGCTGTCTCGGTCTAAAGTCGGGGAAGTTGCGCCAAGCGGAAAAATTAAAGGACTAATTTTGTTCATATTAACGCAGGAGTAAAACTGACTGGATATTGACTGACACTGTAACGTCTCGTTTGATCAAAACGTCTTGTAGAAACAGAGACCTAGATAAGTAAATACAGAAAGTCATTATTTTCCGATTCATTAGCATTAGATTTTGTTCTGTTTCCGTCTTATCTTCTTTTTCTTCACTATGAAACCAACATCAACGTAAAAGTTTTGTACTTCTGAAAAAACATCAACATCTTCTTTTGTGTTTCTAAGATGATTTATAGTTAATATTCTGTAGTGCTGCTTGAATCTTACACATTGAGAGCTTTTTTACTACCTTTGAATCACATGATCTGTTGTTATTGATTGTAATTTCTGCATTCTTGAAATTTGTGTATTCTGTTCGTCATTGATTCTGAGCTTAAGAATGCTGATGGTTTATGTGAATGATGTTCCTTCGATCATGATCTATTTCCATCATTTCTCACTTCTACAACTTTTCCTCTAGACTTGTAGTCATGCAGCAGGTCAAGAATGTGATAGATCAATTTTTGAATTAAATTCGTATCATGGTGGGTATGTTGTTGATTCTTCTTTCTTATTTTTTTGTTCATTTCAGGAGAGTGTGACCGCTATAAACGGTGTATTCTCTATCAACATATATGTATTATGTGTCTAATCTCTATAATGTGGGCAGCAATGGACGGCTTGTGGATGCCTGTGACTGATGCTGAGTTTTGAATTGAAAGGATATTGATTAGGCTGGAGGTCTTGTAAGGTCGAGGAGATCTCACAGGCAACTATAATCGAATAACTGATAAGGCCCGTTGAGCATTGGCTTGGGTCTGCCACATACTGCTTCAAATGAACAAGCCCATGAAGTTGTGTCTGCTTCAAGTTGCAGTCTTTCTCAAAGTCTGCCTGTCAATACCATTTCTTGTTATTCAGATGGTATTAACAGAGAAAGCCAGGGAAACCTCCGCTCATCTTTTGGAGAATTTGATAGGAAAAATACAGTGGAATCTTTAGATTTTAGAGATGACTTAGGCTGTTACTTCACTATCTGGCCACAAACACACTTGTGCCGTGGTTAATGTTAATTTGAGTCGAACTGAAGTTCGGAGGATAGTTAGCTTCGAATCAAACGATAATCAGGAAACGGGTATCATTGTTAATCGTGCTAGTGGATCTAATGAAGTAGATATTACCGGTGGATCGTTAATCAGGAAACGGGTAAGCTCTCCTCTGAATAAGCTTTTTCCTGAGGAATTTAGAGGCTACCCGCTTGATATCTGCTCTAACAACCAGCTGGTTTTCCTACTGGAATTCCCATTGCACAAGATCATAAAAAGGCACATATCTCCGGGAGATTTGGTCTATCTTCCACTTCATCAACCACTTCCACATGCTCTGAATGGGGAAATGACTCGTCACAGAGGGATAAACATTCATCTACCATTTTCACGGATGGGCCATTGCTTGACTCAAATGATCTGCAGCTCACAAAAGGTGTAGCTTGCTTATATTCACCCGTACATGAAACATCTCAAGTAATAGCTAAATCGCTACAATGTCATAAGAATATATCTGTCTCTCCGCCACTTTCTCTGTCACCTCTTGGCCCAAGATTTTCTGAGAGAATGAAAACTCTACAAGGCAGCTGAAATGAGAAGATTTTCGGAGATCGTGTTTGTTTAAGGAGGAATACCAGTGAAGAAGCAGAACTCAGGTCTTGGCAAAGGTTGTTTGATGATGCTAATGGTATCCAAAGGTTCACTAGAAGCTTGAGTGGACGTCCCATTCAAAGGTCATTGGTTGGTTCTTTTGAAGAGTCCCTCTTGTCAGGAAGATTGTCCTATGGGCAAACTAATCAGGTCTCACTCACACCAAAACCCATAACACTCACACAACGTCAAGCCAAAACTCTTTACAGTCATAAACCCAAAAACATAAGAAACTTTACATTTAACCCACTTTCTAGTTTGTCTCATTCTTTACAGAAAATCGACGGTTTTCTTGCCATTCTGAGTAACCCTGAAAAGACACCTCTTCATACTTTCCTCTGTAACTAGGACTTAACAGATATGCCACTGGGTACAAAGGTAAGTCTCAACATTTTCTCCCTTTGCGTCATTCATTTTCTCTCTCATTTATGTTTCATTTAGTATATAATTTCTTTAAATGAATCTACAACTAATCGTAACACTTGACGCTGACTTTCGGGTTTGCACTTAATCAAATCAACAATGCTCTTCAACTCATTGTTATTTCTGGTAATGATTCAATGCTTGATCACTATTTTTGTTGTGTTATGATCAGACTTTCCTGCACCAAAGAATTACTTTAGCTTCCTCTGTTTCGACCAAAGCCAAAAACTCCATAGATGCAGACCAAACTCTGGCAAATAAAGATAGTGAAGGATCTGATTCAGTGGATGAATTGCATACGCCAATTAGTTATTGTGGGAACAAGAATTGTCATCAGAATTACCGACCAATGCAGTTGAATGTGGAGTATCATTACCCAGAAAATCCAAGATATTTCGACATAACCAACTGAATCTCTCTGGACTGGAATATAATTAGCTGAACTGGAATATAATTTCCTAAAGCTTACCATATTTCTTTGAGATGGTCTCAGAGATGAAGCATTAAGAAGATCCACACATTGTGAAAAGATCACTCATAATTTCATAAAGAGTGGAATGAATATGCATTATTATTCACCAGCTCACAAAGCTTTTGCAAGACCAAACACAAATACATAAATTCATAATCTCCATCTATTATTTATGAGATAGTACTTTATGAAGATGGTATGAAGAGCTAAGAACGTACCAAAACTTGATTTGTCTCATGAGATTCCACGAGGTTTCTACTCTGTCTTATTCATCTTCTTCGCCTTTAGACCAAGCTTCCTAAGCCAACTCCAACGACCTGTATGTTTACTGGTTTTGATGTTTTCAACTTGAGAAAACTTAAGATCTTCTGCTTCATAGTTTCCATCATCATCTCCATCTGTGTGGTGGCTGTTTTTGCCTCTAATCTGGTAAGAATCCACTTCGCTTCTGCTACCATCAGCTTCTTCAGTCATGATTTGTACACCACAATTTCCCCTGATTGTAGTGTACTTTTTAAATCCGACATGGTAGCTTTTACACCTGAACTTAAATGTAATCTCGCTCATAGTCACGTGGCATCTATGGCTTGGATTAGACAAGTCAACATGATATATAAACAGATGTTCTGACAGATCTGAAAAATGTGCTGAATCAAACTCGTTTGTTGAATCAAATCTCGGTTCTGTTCGTCCTCCTTCGCTAATTAGGTCACAAGATACTTTAAAATGGCTCTCAAGTGGTAAAAACATAAAACAAGCCTTAAATCTTGAGGAAGCAGAGAAAGTACTCGAAGCCAGAGAGATGGTCACGGAGTTGCCTGCAGCTTTGTGAGTGAACTCTGTCGGTATTTCTTTACCTGGTAAGCATATATACCTCAACGCAGATTGTTGTATGATTTTTCTTTTAGATTCTTCATCCAGTTTTAAACAGTTGTAGAATGAGAGTATTGTGGTTGCTTTTAGGTTAGAGCAACATACGCTCTTGAGTGATACACAATCGTCTGCGTGTAGTTCAACAAGCGAAGATGAAAGAGCCGGAATCGACATTAGATTTGGGCAGTTTTTGACCGATAGATCTTGAAGATGCGGGAGACTTATGACGCAATCTGGAATACTCGTTATATCACTCTTGCTAAGATTTAGCTCCATGATGCTTATGGGGACATGTGTTAATCTCTTGAGGCTTTTGCTGCAAATGTTAAGACTCCGAAGACGAGACCATCCAACAATTGATGGAGGGACTTCTTTTATTTTCGTGTGACTTACATTGAGAGTCTCGATGTTAGTAGAGATATCTGGAAATTTTCTCAATTGCGAGAAACTCATGTCGACGTACTCAAGAGATGCTAAGTTGATGTTGGCGGGAATTACTTTTAGCTTTTTGCAATGCATCATATACAGCTTCTTCAGTTTGTGTAGATTCGAAATAGAGGAGGGAAGCTCCACCAAGCTTCTGCACCAACCAAGATACAATTCCTCGAGGTTTATAGCCTTTGAAAGATTTGGGATTTCTTTCAACTTGTAGGAAAAGCTCAGATCTATGGTCTTGAGATTAGGAAGGGGCTGCATGTTAAACATTAACAACACAATGAGAAATATCTTACTTACATTCAATCATCAGATACATAAGAAATCATTTCATAATGCCTACCTGAATTCCTCCCCACAGCTTCTCGAGATTGCTCTCTGGCATATAAAGGTAGACGAGACTTATCGGGGTGTGTGTTAATCTCTTGAGTCTTGTCATGCCAATATTAAGGTAGTCAAGACGAGACCATCCAACAATTGATGGAGGGACTTCTTTTATTTTCGTGTCACTTACATCGAGAGCCGTGATGTTAGTAGAGATATCTGGAAATTTTCTCAATTGCGAGCAACCACTCATGCGGACGTACTCAAGAGATGCTAAGTTGATGTTGGCGGGAATTACTTTTAGCTTTTTGCAATTCCACATATACAGCCTCTTCAGTTTGTGTAGATTCGAAATAGAGGAGGGAAGCTCCACCAAGCTTTCGCACCCAGAAAGACTTAATTCCTCGAGGTTTGTAGCCTTTGAAAGATTTGGGATTTCTTTCAACTTGTAGGAATATCCCAGATCTATAGTCTTGAGATTAGGAAGGGGCTGCATGTTAAACATTAACAACACAATGAGAAATATCTTACTTACATTCAATCATCAGATACATAAGAAATCATTTCATAATGCCTACCTGAATTCCTCCCCACAGCTTCCTGAGATTGCTCTCTGGCATAAAAAGTTCAACGAGACAATCCGGCTGAAATCTTGGAGGAAGGCTTTTTCTCGGGTAACGATGCCAATGTAGTAACTTAAGACGAGGTAAATACTTCATACCTTTTGGTATTTGCAATTCATTAAATACGTCATTAGTCACTCTTAGAAATTGGAGATTAGGCATTCCTTCGAAAGCTCGCTTACTTATACATACCTGTCCCACAAAGTTCTCTTTTAATGATATACCTATGACAGATGCAGTACCCTACCAAATATTGCAAATGAAGTTGTTATTATAGATCAATATGCAACTTTTGGAAAACATTTATATATTAAAAACTTACTCTTTCATTTCTCAGTACTTCACAAATCTCTTTTGCTTCTATTAAAAACTGGCGTTTCCCTGGCTCGCCGGATTGTTCAAGAACTATCTGTCTACCCAATTGTTGTAGTAGATGGTGCATTGTTATCCTTATCCACTCATCGATAGTAACGAGAGATTTATCAGCAAGGTTCTTTAACCCATTTCCAACATCCAAGTTACTGTCAGAAAGCATAGATATCACATTACCAACAACTTCATTGTTGAAGAAGCAAGCAATGTGAAGAAACAGAGATTGATAATTCTTCGACAAACTCTCATATCCTACTCGTAATATTCCTAATATGTTCTCAACCTTTTTATCCGAACTACTTTCAATCCTTGATAGTTGATCCTCCCACTCGTCCTTACTCTTCCCACGTAAAGACGAACCCACAACACTGAGGCCTAATGGAAGTCCGCCGCAAAACCCAACTACTTTATTGGCAAGCTTTTCAAAACCTTCTTTTACAGAGCTTTGTTTGAAAGCAGATAGACATAAGATCTCAAGAGCTTCTTTCCAGGATGGAAAATCCACATGGTATATATCATGAATCTCATGTGCCTTCAAAGTCTCCTTATCTTCTGTAGTAATGATGATCCGACTTCCAGAACCAAACCAAGAAGGCTCTTTAGCCAAGGTCTCTAATTGCTTTTGATCATCTACATCATCAAGAATGATAAGCGCTCTTTGATCTTGCAGCCTTTCTTGAATTGTACCTAAATGTTGTACCTTCATATCTGTTTGGCTCAAAATCTTGGAAAGGAGTTGGCTTTGCAAACACAACTTGAAATCATAGTCATCGTAACCCATTAAGCTTTTACAACTTCCCTTGAAGTTCCCCATAAAACATTTAAGCTGAAAACTGGTAGAGAGTTGATTATATAAAGCTCTAGCAATGGTACTCTTACCAATTCCTGCGGGACCCCAAATTCCAATCATCTTCACATCATCACTGGTGAGGCATAACAAAGAGTCTAGGTTATTCAAGTGAGCTTCGAGTCCCACCATCCCCTCAAAATCCCTTGAAGGTGTAATATTCAGTTTGTTTGAAACATCCTTAGCAATCTTTTGGATCATCTCTGCTTCATCAGCCCTTACAGAAGCAAAAACAAAAAATGGTGTTGGTGAGTCTAAATTACAGAAAATCGAAGCATTTCTTAAGAAACGTAATAGTGTTCTTATATTACTGAACCAAAAGAAGCAACAAACCAGTTTAGAGAGTGTTCTCCGGCAATGGTAGCTACATGTGCCAAAGCTTTGCTCCATCTCTGCTTCACCTCTTCTGTTTTCCCTTCACAAGTCTTCTCAAAAGCCTTTCCGAAATCACCCTTCTGTTTCCGAACATCAGATGGGTCAACATCGTAAAAGATCGTCATCACAGTCTGCCCAGAATCTTCTTCACACTTTATAATTTCAACCAATTCATCTAAACACCAACTCGAAGACGCATAGTTTTTGGAGAGCACAACGATAGAGACTCTGGATTCTCTAATCGCTTGGACTAGCTCCGGTCCAATTGTATGGCCTCTCTCAATCTTATTATCTTTGAATGTCCTGATTCCTTTGCTTGCAAAACAGTTGTGTACATGACTGAGAAACCTTTTACGGACGTCTTGGCCGTGGAAACTCGGGAAGACATGATATATCCTTACGGGAGTCAAAGTAGAAGAAGAAGCCATGAGAGATCACAATGCTTAGAGAAAGTATAACAAAGTGGTTTTAAAAGAAGTATTTATTACAATTGAAGAAAAGTGTCTAAACAAATTTATACATTGAAGCAAAACGAAATGAAAGTGTAGAGGAAAATACAAAGAGTGTTTCCAGGAAGTAGCGGTCATTGACTCATTAAATTGTCTTTTTCTTGTAGTCGTCGAAGACCACAATGGCCCCTCATTATTGTAACAGTCATTTGAAGTTGATAACAAATAAATAAATAAATATATATATATATATATATATAAAAGTCTACTTGCTAGAAACCTAATTTACATGGGCTAGATAATGAGATTGTATTGACTATTAAGATATGCTCGAGTTACACACTTTATAAAGCTACAACACAAATCTAGCAAGTAAATTTAGGGATCTTGGAGATCAAAGGTTGGAACTTGGGAAGAGAAACCATGTGAGAGATGATAGAGCAACCTCGGCAATATGTTTCTATAAGGATCACTTTCTCTTTTGATCTTCAAATAACTCATACATCTTTCTACTTCAGATTTGACCTGCAAGTAAACGTCATGAGCTTTTTCTTTATCACTTAGCTCTTTCTCTCTACCTTTTGTGTCTATTGGTTTCCCAAAGTACATGTAAAGCCGTCCTGGAATTTTGGGTATGATTCCAGGCACATGCAGATCTTGTTTTCCGAGTTCGCCTTCGTCATCATTCCTAACCATATATTATCATCAATAGATTCAAAATCAAAATGTTATACAAGGTTCATGTGATAATCTGTAACAGAGTAAAACAAAATTTATACCTCAAGCTAGCAGCGTCTTCTGTTATCTCGCTTATGAAATTCTTCAAATAAGGGATCTTCATTTGATCATCGTAATCCAAAAAGGGATCTTCTGGTATTTGCTTTTTGGAAAGAGCAAAATACGCTCTCGAGTGATACACAGTGGTCTGCATTTATGGACTCGAGCGAAGATGAAAGAGTCGGAATCGACATTAGATTTGGAGACTTATGACGTTATATTACTGTTGCTAAGATCTAGCCACCGAAGACGAGACCATCCAACAATTGAT
Source organism: Lepidium didymum (assembly GCA_963920545.1). Taxonomy (NCBI): domain Eukaryota; kingdom Viridiplantae; phylum Streptophyta; class Magnoliopsida; order Brassicales; family Brassicaceae; genus Lepidium; species Lepidium didymum. Next base: position 20,485,614 of record OY986980.1, on the reverse strand, counting down.
GGAGGGACTTCTTTTATTTTCGTGTCACTTACATCGAGAGTCGTGATGTTAGTAGAGATATCTGGAAATTTTCTCAATTGCGAGCAATGACTCATGCCGACGTCACAAGAGATGCTAAGTTGATGTTGGCGGGAATTACTTTTAGCTTTTTGCAGTCCCACATACTCAGCTTCTTCAGTTTGTGTAGATTCGAAATAGAGGAAGGAAGCTCCACCAAGCTTTTGCACCGAGAAAGATCCAATTTCACGAGGTTTGTAGCCTTTGAAAGATTTGGGATTTCTTTCAACTTGAAGGATTCACTCAGATCTATGGTCTTGAGATTAGGAAGGGGCTGCATGTTAAACATTAACAACACAATGAGAAATATCTTACTTACATTCAATCATATGATACATAACAAATCATTTCATAATGCCTACCTCAATTCCTCCCCACAGCTTCCTGAGATTGCTCTTTAGCTTGATCAGTAACCTCAAAATGACTCAAAGAACCATTTTCCTCCTGAATAGACTGTTCCAGGATTGGTTTGATTGAATAGAAAAGATCATTAAGAGTGGATGCAGAGACAGAATCTCCATTACAGGACATGCGTTCTTTGATACTCAGAATATGTGCGCTGCATAGGAAGGTGAAGAAAGACTCATAATGTCAGCAATTGTGAAAGATTCTGAACTCAGGATATACAATCTTTCCAAAGTCAATATAATTACCTGGAATAACAACCAATTGAATATCCTCCTGCTCGTAAGATACTGGAGACAAAAGCAGAAGTTGATCCTTTTCCCTTTGTTCCAGCCACATGAACAACCTATAAACACTGCCCTAATTGTTAACCACACCTTGGAAAAACCTTCTAACTATGAAACAACACTCAGCAAGATCAAAAAAAACCCAAAACATTCCAGATTGAAAGTAGAGACCTTTAGATTAACAATTTAAATATTTTTCAATCCATTTTGAGCTGTTAATTACATCTTTAAATATCAATTATTCATGAACCAATAAACAGAAAGAAATATGGAGAATTAGACAAGCATGAACCTTGTATTTGGTATGAGGATTTTGGAGGGGAAGCATGAGACGTTTCATTCTACCGAGATCAAATCCTTCACCGGAATCAGTTCCAGCTCCTTTAGGTACACCTGATTTCTCATAGTTTTTGAGAGATTCTAAAAACCCAACAAATTCTCCAAGCTCGGGATCTTCAGTAGAAATGAGGGATAAATATCGATTTGAGGTCAAGTTTGCTGCAGATATTCTCCTGATTCTCGAAGAAAGTTTGCAATTGGAAATAGCACTCAAATGACTCCACAGTGCTCTCATCTTCTTCCTCAGTAATCAAGTTGTTCTGTCTTTCTCTATAATTTTTGTTCTTGCAGACGAAAGAACTCAAAAGGCTTTTTCATTTCGTTTCTGTTTTATTTTTTTCTTATGGGCTTTCTTTTTAATCTGGGCTTATAACTTACAAGTGTTCTGAAAATTGCATATTATATTGGGTTTGGCTCAAAATGAAAAAAGAGTCTCCAATTCACCATTTTTGTGATTTTACTTTTTATATTTATAAATTATAAATTAAAGGAAATCACCAAATCAAAAATAATACATAATATAATTTTAATAGCAGAATTTTTGTCACATGATTTCAATTTGATATATTAATTATCATAATGTTAAAAATTTGACAGTATTGATGGCAAATGATATTATATATTATTTTTTATTTTGTGATTTGATTTGCATTATTTAGATACGAAGATAAAATAGAAAAGAATGAAGATCTTTATAGTTACATATTATATTATGTTTAAATGGACAAATAAATATTTTTAAATTTAAATATGCAAATTTAATTGGACCTGGTTTTTTCTCTAAAATAGCCAGTCAATATATAATTATTTGAATCTATGTCATTTCCATATGCTTCCATTTTTAACTCCGGAAGTCAATGAACAACACTTCACAAATCAATGGCTTTACATAAACGAAGGACGTCAAGTAATTACATGACATTTAATACATTGATAAGGACAAAAACTTTTGGTAGTTTCAGCTTCATATATATACATAGAACTTCCAAGAATATATATCACATATTATACATTAAAAGTTTTCAAAATAAGAAGAGAAATATGGAGAAAAAATGCAATGTAGTGATGGTGATGATGTTGGTTTTGGTGATTGCTTCCATTGGATCAGAAGCAAGTCTTAGATGTGAACTAAAATGTTGGCTTAAATGCCTAAATCCAAAGAATCAATACGAATGCTATCATCGATGTGTGACCTTTTGTGACCATCCACCTCACTCACCTACAGATTCATCAGCATCACCATAATATTTCTCATTTCAAAATCTTTTTTCTTTTGGATATAGCTTGGTAGATATTAAATTTCTAATGACCTAAACCAACATATATTATATGGGATTTCTGGCTGAGTGGTAAGGAAATGAGATTGCAGTGTTAACATGTTTCAAATTCGATTATCTACTACGTGAAACTAAAGGACACTCAGATGAATACAGACCTTTACTTTCACCCAATTGCATACCTAGAGGAAAATTGTATATGTGGACTATAACTTCCCAGAAATTAGTCTAGATTTTTTCATAACTCTGCGATTTATTCTGAATTATAAAAAAAAAAGCATATAATTTATATCAGAAATCTGTGAAATAGTCATATTAGAATAGAATTCTGAGTAAGATATATATCGGAAACCAAGTTGATTTTTCATAGTGATATGATTAAAAATATGCATGAATGTATTTTTGTGTGTATACATGAATGTATGTCGTAGTGATGTATTATTGACATGGTTTCTATGGTCATAAATAATGCAGGATGATGATTGAAGATGTGGAAGATAAATGGGAATAGAGATTGTTACATAAATTTTCATGATGAAAGTTTTTCCTTTTTCTTTTCTTTCTTCATATTAGAGGAAATTTACATTGTAATGAATAAAGGTAATAATAAAGTTTCTTATACTCATGTGAAAATGGGATAAACGAATGTTATAAGATTTCTATTGGTATGCAAACAAATAATTTTCCAAAACTCCAATTAGTTTAGATTTTTGTACTTATTTTAACTAAATTTTCTTTTTCTAAAGTGTCCTAGAAAACTTAAAATCTAATACTTAAAATAATCCCAATAACAATGGTGTAAATTTTTATATCATTAGTGTTGACCAAATTTTTTTTTTGAAATTATATGAGTAGTTGAATAACATTAAATTTTTAAAGATTTATAAAAATTCGTGAGTAAATAACAGGATTATTATAGATTTATTCACTCTGTGTTACAAAAATTTGGAAAAGAGCATTTTAGAGAAATGATTACAAATTTAGGAATTATTTGATTTTTTAAGTTGGATAAAATTATACTTTTATACAAATGATAAACCATATTCTCCACAGATTACTAAATCATGTTTAATCAATAGATTTTTATGATTTTTGTTTTCAAATAATTATTTTTGTAAACTTTTAAGTGATCTTTTTCAAAGGTTTTTGAAAAGTTGTGACTTGTGATACTACTATATCATTGATTATTAAATAACTGATGATTTTTCATTATACAATAATCAATTAAAATGCTTAGTTCAATGCACATCATGAATGTTTTAAAGGTAAGTTGACCGGATTTTTCTATTAAAAATAGCTAACCAGTTACAATGAACCTCCTTAATCATTCAAATTTGTGTAACTTCCATAAATACATTAATTAGAATTCAAACGTCAATATTCAAGATTTCAGAAATATATTACATGTCATATATAGAGTTTCACACAATGTAACAAAATCAATAAAAAAAATAAGTATATTTTGTTAGAATAATTCAAAGAATACGCTCTTTCATCTTTATATATATAGAGTGAGAGATCTTTCACTCATTAAATACAAATTACATTATATACAAAAAGAAAGTTTTAGATTTAATTAAGAAAAAATATGGAGAAGAAATGCAATGTGATGATGATGATGTTGGTTTTGGAAGTGATGGTTTCAATAGAAGCAGAAGCTAAAATTCAAATGTGAAATACTTTGTCGTGATCCTGAGTTTGCTTCAGAAAATGTATGGCTGATTGTGAGCATCGTCCTCTTCCCACAAATGTCTTTCACTCAACTTCTCACTCTCACTAATTCTCTTTCTCTTGTCCTCTCTTGTATATATTTATATTATTATATATATTTTTCAAGAAGACAACAAAACGAAAAAGATTTTACCAAACATATTTGCCCTTGTTTGTGTGTTATATCATAGTGAAAATGATAAAAGCTTTATATATTTTGATAAATAATGCAGGATTAAGATTTAAAGGATGGAAGAAACACAAGAATAGAGATGATTTATAATACAAATATCAATTATTTATAGAATTTAAAATCTATGCAAATATAATTATCAAAAACTACAAAAACAAAAATATATCAAATAACTAATAATTATCAAATTATCAAATAGTATGTTCTAATTTTTTATGGGTTTAATTATGTAATATATTATCCAAAAAAAAATCCAAACTTAACTCATTCAATTAAAGCAAATGAGCAAGCCAATATTTTTAAAAAATTTGAATACAATATTTGGACTTTTGCAATTAGTAAATTCAGTTAATAAAAATGTATTTTGCCATTAATGAAGTTTTATCTTTTGTCCTTCTATCATTAAAATTCTACTTATAACTTTATGGTTAAAATCTAAAAATACATCCTCTTTTAATAGGGCATATTCAAATATTTGGAATATTAACATTATTGAATTATGTATATATTATGACTTTATGAGGTAGATATATCTTTAGATTTGTGGTAGTGTGGATATATCTTCATAGTCCATGAATTCTAGTTATTAGCCTTCTTTTTGTTGTTTAACTTTGATATAAAATGATTTTAATTCAAACATATGAATATTAGAATTATGACATTATTATTTTATTTTGTTTTAAGATTATGTTTGTCAGATTTTAATCTTGTGCTAGTAGATATATTTTTAATACTCAATAAATTATGTTTGTTATTAAGTTTTTTTTAGTTTATCTTTCATATATATAATTTTTTTAATTTTAACTTCTTAATGTCCCTATTAGGATATAACTTTTTGTATAAAAAGTGTGATTTAATCAGTTTCAAAAAAAACAAAAAAAATGCTGCTAGTATATTTAAAAGCCATACCTTAATACAGACTGAAGCGAATGAAGCAAAACCTTAATAAAGACTGCTAGTTTTCTCATTTGTCTTTATTTCTTTCCTCAGGATATGAAGCAACAATGTGAAGAAAAGAGGTCAGTTACGTTCTGCAATGTCCATTTTTGTTTTCTTAAAATCTTTCCTTAACCTCTGAGTCTAATTTACAGAGATGTTGTTAAGGACATGATTATGGAGCATGTGAAAGACAAGGTACAACTTAAAGGCAGTAAAGGAGAGAGACTTATTCGTCGTCAGTTAGAGAGTGCTCGTGATGAGCTACAAGATGAGGCCACTCTGTGCATGTTCCGATTGAAATCTCTCAAGGAAGGACAAGCCCGAAGTCTCCTCGTACAAGCAGCGCGCCACCACACTCCTCAGGTACTTCCTGACTAAAATTACTATTCTCTGTTAGAAACCGATCTGCAATTTCCCAATCAGTGTCTATTATGTTTGCATAGATGCATATGTTCGTCGCTGGTTTGAAATTGCTCGAGGCAGTAGAGAAACAAGTCAAAATTGCTGCAGAGAGACAACACATCGACTGTGAGCTCCCTGATCACGGGGACGAAATGGAATGTAGTGATGATGATGATGACCGACTTGTTAACAGAGATGGAGAACTCAGTTTTGACTACATTACAAATGAGCAGAGAGTAGAAGTTATATCTATACCACATGGATCGATGAAGGTAATTTGAATTCTGAAACGAAGCAGAATTGCAAGAGATAAACTTCATACTTTATTAAGTTAGCTCATTTATTGCTATTTCCCTATAGACCGGTCAAACCATTTTCAACCCGTCTTCCAATTTCAGTTCCGGCTCAGGCTCAGTCATCTTCTCCAAGAATCTCTCCTGCCGCCTCACCTCCGCTTGCCTCTTCTCCACGGATCAATGAACTTCATGAACTTCCAAAACCACCAGGTCAAATTGCACCCCCAAGACGCTCGAAATCTCCTGGTTGGCTCGTCATTCAGCGCCAGTAACAGTGTGGAATCAAGAAAGAAGCAATGTAGTCGCGAGAACCAACATTGTAGCATCACCACTTCCGGTTCCACCGCTTGTTGTACCGAGAAGCTTCTAGAAACCAGAGAGCCATGGCTCAACAGCCCTTACCGGAAAGAAACCAAAACAGAGTAGCCTCTTCACCGACTTTGCTGCTAACTCCAGCGTCTCTGATGAATCTCAGGTCGCTGTCTCGGTCTAAAGTCGGGGAAGTTGCGCAAAGCGGAAAAATTAAAGGACTAATTTTGTTCATGTTAACGCAGGAGTAAAACTGACTGGATATTGACTGACACTCTAACGTCTCGTTTGATCAAAACGTCTTGTAGAAACAGAGACCTAGATAAGTATAGAAAGTCATTATTTTCTAATTCATTAGCATTAGATTTTGTTCTGTTTCCTTCTTTATCTTCTTTTTCTTCACTATGAAACCAACATCAACGTAAAAGTTTTGTACTTCTGAAAAAACATCAACATCGTCTTTTGTGTTTCTAAGATGATTTATAGTTAATATTCTGTAGTGCTGCTTGAATCTTACACATTGAGAGCTTTTTTACTACCTTTGAATCACATGATCTGTTGCTATTGATTGTAATTTCTGCATTCTTGAAATTTGTGTAATCTGTTCGTCATCGATTCTGAGCTTAAGAATGCTGATGGTTTATGTGAATGATGTTCCTTCGATCATGATCTATTTCCATCATTTCTCACTTCTACAACTTTTCATCTAGACTTGTAGTCATGCAGCAGGTCAAAAATGTGCTAGATCAATTTTTGGATTAAATTCGTATCATGGTGAGTATGTTGTTGATTCTTCTTTCTTATTTTTGTGTTCATTTCAGGAGAGTGTGACCGCTATAAACGGTGTATTCTTTATCAACATATATGTATTATGTATCTAATCTCTATAATGTGGGCAGCAATGGACGGCTTGTGGATGCCGGTGACTGATGCTGAGTTTTGAATTGAAAGGATATTGATTAGGCTGAAGGTCTTGTAAGGTCGAGGAGATCTCACAGGCAACTATAATGAATAACTGATAAGGCCCGTTGAGCATTGGAATGGGTCTGCCACATACTGCTCCAAATGAACAAGCCCATGAAGTTGTGTCTGCTTCAAGTTGCAGCCTTTCTCAAAGTCTGCCGGTCAATACCATTTCTTGTTATTCAGATGGTATTAACAGAGAAAGCCAGGGAAACCTCCACTCATCTTTTGGAGATTTTGATAGGAAAAATACAGTGGAATCTTTAGATTTTAGAGATGACTTATGGAGATTTCATGATACTCAGGCTGTTACTTCACTATCTGGCCACAAACACACTTATGCCGTGGATAATGCTAATTTGAGTCGAACTGAAGTTCGGAGGATAGTTGGCTTTGAATCAAACGATACTAGCTCAAGGAGGAATGAATATACAAGTATCACTGTTAATCGCACTAGTGGATCTAATGAAGTAGATATTACCGGTGGATCGTTAATCAGGTAATGGGTAAGCTCTCCTCTGAATAAGCTTTTTCCTGAGGAATTTAGAGGCTACCCGCTTGATATCTGCTCTAACAACCAGCTGGTTTTCCTACTGGAATTCCCATTGCACAAGATCATAAAAAGGCACATATCTCCGGGAGATTTGGTCTATCTTCCACTTCATCAACCACTTCTACCTGCTCTGAATGGGGAACTGACTTGTCACAGAGGGATAAACATTCATCTACCATTTTCACGGATGGGCCATTGCTTGACTCAAATGATCTACAGCCCATAAAAGGTGTAGCTTGCTTATATTCACCCGTACATGAAACATCTCAAGTAATAGCTAAATCGCTACCATGTCATAAGAATATATCTGTCTCTCCGCCACTTTCTGTGTCACCTCTTGGCCCAAGATTTTCTGAGAGAATGAAAACTCCACAAGGCAGCCGAAATGAGAAGATTTTCGAAGATGGTGTTTGTTTAAGGAATACCAGAGAAGAAGGAACTCAGGTCTTGGCAAAGGTTGTTTGATGATGCTAATGGTATCCAAAGATCCTTTTCAATGAATAGAGATATTAAATCAGTTACTACATCTCCATGTAAAAGGTTCACTAGAAGCTTGAGTGGACGTCCCATTCAAAGGTCACTGGTTGGTTCTTTTGAAGAGTCCCTCTTGTCAGGAAGATTGTCCTATGGGTAAACTAATCAGGTCTCACTCACACCAAAACCCTTAACACTCACACAGCGTCAAGCCAAAACTCTTTACAGTCATAAACCCAAAAACATAAGAAACTTTACATTTAACTCACTTTCTAGTTTGTCTCATTCTTTACAGAAGATCGACGGTTTTCTTGCCATTCTTAGTATTGCTGGTGGAAACATCTCTCCAAAATCACAGAAGCTTCCATTCTCAGTAACAAGTGTTGGTGATAATTGCTTCCTACTATACTATGCCTCCATTGATCTCTCTGGAGGATCATTGTCAAACAAATTCTGGGGACAGAAATTGAAAACCAACCAAATCACTTCTGATGCTCAGGCCATTACTAGACGGCTTTGAATTCCTATGAAGGGTCGAATTCAACTGGTACTCTCTTGTCTATTTGCTTTTTCCAAAAAAAAAATATCTTCAAAAAACTAAGAAATTATGATTATTGGATAGCTAATTTTCGTAGGAGCTTCTTTGATTTTCAGATTCTGAGTAAACCTGAAAAGACACCTCTTCATACTTTCCTCTGTAACTATGACATAACAGATATGCCACTGGGTACAAAGGTAACTCCCAACATTTTCTCCCTTTGCTTCATTTATTTTCTCTCTCATTTATGTTTCATGTAGTGTATAATTTCTATAAATGAATCTACAACCTAAAGCATCACAAAGAAAATTCCTTTGTTAATCGTAACACTTGCCGCTGACTTTCGGGTTTGCACTTAATCAAATCAACAATGCTCTTCAACTCATTGTTATTTCTGGTAATGATTCAATGCTTGATCAATATTTTTGTTGTGTTATGATCAGACTTTCCTGCGCCAAAGAATTACTTTAGCTTCCTCTGTTTCGAACAAAGCCAAAAACTCCATAGATGCAGACCAAACTCTGGCAAATAAAGATAGTGAAGGATCTGATTCAATAGATGTATTGCATACGCCAAGTTATTGTGGGAACAAGAATTGTCATCAGAATTACCGAGAAACAGGAAAATTCTGTTCAAAATCAAGGGTCTTACGCTACGCTCTACATCTTAAATTTATTTGCCCTTAACTCAAGAAAGCAACAAAGTTAGGTCAGACGAAAAGCACCTTGCATTCAGTGAATGGAGAGAGGAGATTGTAATTGTATGATGACTTGAGAGTTGTAATAGCTGAACTAGAATAAAATTTCCTAAAGCTTACCATATTTCTTTGAGATGGTCTCAGAGATGAAGCATTGGAATCCATAAGAAGATCCACACATTGTGAAAAGATCACTCATAATTTCATAAAGAGTGGAATGAATATGCATTATAATTCACCAGCTCACAAAGCTTTTGCAAGACCAAACACAAATACATAAATTCATAATCTCCATCTATTATTTATGAGATAGTACTTTATGAAGATGGTGTGAAGAGCTAAGAACGTACCAAAACTTCATTTGTCTCATGAGATTCCACGAGGTTTCTACTCTGTCTTTTCATCTTCTTCGCCTTTAGACCAAGCTTCCTAAGCCAACTCCAACGACCTGTATGTTTACTGGTTTTGATGTTTTCAACTTGAGAAAACTTAAGATCTTCTGCTTCATAGTTCCCATCTTCATCTCCATCTGTGTGGTGGCTGTTTTTGCCTCTAATCTGGTAAGAATCCACTTCGCTTCTGCTACCATCAGCTTCCTCAGTCATGATCTGTACACCACAATTTCCCCTGATTGTGATGGGATTTTTAGATGCGAGATGGCAGCCTTTACACCTGAACTTAAATGTAATCTCACTCATAGTCACGTGGCATCTATATCTTGGATCAGACAAGTCAGCATAGAATATAAACAGATGTTCTGACTGAGGAGACGGATCAAAACAACGTGCTAAATAAAAGTCTTTTGTTCGTCCTCCTTCGCTAATTAGTTCATAAGATACATTATAGACGGGGTAGCCCTCAAGTGGAAAAATCATAAAACAAGTCTTAAATCTTGAGGAAGCAGAGAAAGTACTCGAAGCCGGAGAGATGGTCACAGAGTTCCCTGCAGCTTTGTGAGTGAACTCTGTCGGTATTTCTTTACCTGGTAAGCATGTATACATAAACGCAGATTGTTGTATGATTCTTCTTTTAGATTCTTCATCCAGTTTCAAACAGTTGTAGAATCTGAATACCTTGGTTGCTTTTTGGAAAGAGCAACATACGCTCTTGAGGACACAGTGATCTGCGTGTCGTTCAAAGAGCGAAGATGAAGGAGGCGGAATCGACATTAGATTTGGGCAGTTCTTGACCGATGGAAATCGAAGATACGGGAGACTTACGACGCAATCTGGAATACTCGTTATATCCCTGTAGCTAAGACCTAGCGAAGTGATACTTATGGGACCATGTGTTAATCTCTTGAGGCTTTTGCTGCCAATGAAAAGACTCCGAAGACGAGACCATCCAACAATTGATGGAGGGACGTCTTCTATCATCGTGTCGCTTACATAGAGTTCATTGATGTTAGTAGAGATATCTGGAAATTTTCTCAATTGCGAGCAGCCACTCATGTTGACGTACTCAAGAGATACTAAGTTGATGTTGGCGGGAATTGTTTGTAGCGATTTGCAATTCCACATAATCAACTCCTTCAGTTTGTGTAGATTCGAAATAGAGGAGGGAAGCTCCACCAAACTTATGCACCCAGGAAGATTCAATTTCTCGAGGTTTGTAGCCTTTGAAAGATTTGGGATTTCTTTCAACTTTAAGGAATGGCTCAGATGTATGGTCTTGAGATTAGGAAGGGGCTGCATGTTAAACATTAACAAAACAATGAGAAATATCTTACTTACATTCAATCATCAGATACATAAGATATCATTTCATAATGCCTACCTGAATTCCTCCCCACAGCTTCCTGAGATTGCTAAATCGCATACAAAGTTTAACGAGACTATCCGTCTGAAATCTTGGAGGAAGGCATTTTCTCGGGTAATGAGACCAATGTAGTAACTTAAGACGAGGTAAATAGTTCATACCTTTTGGTATTTGAAATTTACCAAATACTTTATAATTTATTCTTAGAAATTGGAGATTAGGCATTCCTTCAAAAGCTTGCTTACTTATACATACCTCTCCCTCTATGTACTCTTGTAATGATATACCTATGACAGATCCAGTACCCTACCAAATATTGCAAATGAAATTGTTATTATAAATCAATATGCAACTTTTGGATAACATTTATATATTAAAAACTTACTGTTTCATTTCTCAGTACTTCACAAATCTCTTTTGCTTCTATTAAAAGCTGGCGTTTCCCTGGCTCGTCGGATTGTTCAAGAACTATTTGTCTACCCAATTGTTGTAGTAGATGGTGCATTCTTATAGACCCGTTGATAGTAACGAGAGATTTATCGGCTAGGATCTTTAAACCATTTCCAACATCCAAGTTACTGTCAGAAAGCATAGATATCACATCACCAACAACTTCATTGTTGAAGAAGCAAACAATGTGAAGAAACAGAGATTGATCATTCTTTGACAATCTGTCATATCCCACTCGTAATATATTCTCAATTTTTCTATCAAGACTACTTTCGATCCTAGATAGTTGAAGTTCCCACTCGTTCTTGGTATCTCCACGTAAAGACGAACCCACAACACGGAGGCCTAATGGAAGTCTGCCGCAAAACCCAACTACTTTATTGGCAAGCTCTTCAAAATCTTCTTTTACAGAGCTTTGTTTGAAAGCAGATAGACATAAGATCTCAAGAGCTTCTTTCCAGGATGGAAAATCCACATGGTATATATCCTGAATCCCATGTGCCTTCAAAATCTTCTTATCTTCTGTGGTAATGATGATCCGACTTCCAGAACCAAACCAAGAAAGCTCTTCAGCCAAAGCCTCTAATTGCTCAAGATCATCAACATCATCAAGAATAATAAGCACTCTTTGATCTTGTAGCCATTCTTTAATTGCACCCAAATGATGTACCTTCATATCTTTTTGGTTCAAAATCTTGGAAAGGAGTTTGCTTTGCAAACTCAACTTGGAATCAGGGTCCAAATGAAGTTTGCTCTTACACCTTCCCTTGAGGTCCCTCATAAAACATTTAAGTTGAAAACTGGTAGAGAGTTGATTATATAAAGCTCTAGCAATGGTAGTCTTACCAATTCCTGCGGGACCCCAAATTCCAATCATCTTCACATCATCACTGGTGAGGCATAACAAGGAGTCTAGGTTATTCAAGTGAGCTTCGAGTCCCACCATCCCCTCAAAATCCCTTGAAGGTGACATGTTAAGTTTCTCTATAACATCCGTAGCAATCTTTTGGATCATCTCTGCTTCATCAGCCCTTACAGAAGCAAAAACAAAAAATGATGTTGGTGAGTCTAAATAAGAGAAAATCGAAGCATTTCTTAAGAAACGTAATAGTGTTCTTATATTACAGAACCAAAAGAAGCAACAAACCAGTTTAGAGAGTGTTCTCCGGCAATGGTAGCTACATATTCCAAAGCTTCCCTCCATCTCTGCTTCACCTCTTCTGTTTTCCCTTCACAAGTCTTCTCAAAAGCCTTTCCGAAATCACCCATCTGTTTCCGAACATCGGATGGATCAACATCGTAAAAGATCGTCATCACAATCTGCCCAAAATCTTTTTGACAGTTGAAAATTTCAACCAATTCATCTAAACACCAACTCGAAGACGCATAGTTCTTGGAGAGCACAACGATAGAGACTCTGGATTCTCTAATCGCTTGGACTAGCTCAGGTCCAATTGTATGGCCTCTCTCGATCTCATTATCTTTGAATGTCCTAATTCCTTTGCTTCCGAAGTGATTATGTAAATGACTGAGAAACCCTTTACGAACATCTGAGCCGTGGAAGCTTGGAAAGACGTGATATCTTTTGGGAGTCGAAGAAGAAGAAGCCATGAGAGATCAGAATGCTTAGAGAAAGTATAACAAAGTGGTTTTGAAAGAAGTGTTTATTACAAAGTGGTTTTGAAGAAAGTGTCTAAAAGGATTTATACATTGAAGCAAAACGAAATGAAAGTGTAGAGGAAAATACAGAGCGTATTTCCAGGAAGATACAAAGAGTGTTTCCAGGAAGTCATTGATTCATTAAGTTGTCTTTTTGTTATAGTCGTCGAAGACCACAATGGTCCCTCATTATTGTAACAGTCAATTGAACACGCAAGACCTTTAATGATAAGAAACTGATGAGTGGTTCAGAAATGAGATTGATTTATCTCTTTGCCAAATAGTTCCAGAAACCATTTTATCGTCATTAATGGGTTTATGATCATTAAGTCAAGCTGAGATGGCTAACTAGCTAAACTAGGGTAACCAAACTCCAGCTTGGAATCCATAGTTTAATTACCTTAGGCATGTCACCGTAAAGCTGCTCAAATTCTTGGACACATTTCTATATAGCTAATTTGATCAAATTTTCATTGAAGTTGATAACAAATAAATATATATAAGTCTACTTGCTAGAAACCTAATTTACATGGGCTAGATAATGAGATTGTATTGACAATTAAGATATGCTGGAGTTACACACTTTATAAAGCTACAACACAAATCTAGCAAGTAAATTTAGGGATCTTGGAGATCAAAGGTTGGAACTTGGGAAGAGAAACCATGTGAGAGATGATAGAGCAACCTCGGCAATATGTTTCTAAAAGGATCACTTTCTCTTTTGATCTTCAAATAACTCATACATCTTTCTACTTCAGATTTGACCTGCAAGTAAACGTCATGAGCTTTTTCTTTATCACTTAGCTCTTTCTCTCTACCTTTTGTGTCTATTGGTTTCCCAAAGTACATGTAAAGCCGTCCTGGAATTTTGGGTATTATTCCAGGCACATGCAGATCTTGTTTTCCGAGTTCGCCTTCGTCATCATTCCTAACCATATATTATCATCAATAGATTCAAAATCAAAATGTTATACAAGGTTCATGTGATCATCTGTAACAGAGTAAAACAAAATTTATACCTCAAGCTAGCAGCGTCTTCTGTTATCTCGCTTATGAAACTCTTCAAAACAGGGATCTTCATTTGATCATCGTAATCCAAAACCGAATCATTCCAATGTACAAAGGAGTTATTCGAAACACATTTATGCAAGAAAGCGTTGTAAGTATATATGTGATAAGAACTAAACTCCGATACTGGAAGTTTGTTTCTTCGACGCCGGTGATAAAAGCCTGCGGTAAGGCGTTTCACTTTAGCTAAACAAGATAGTACAAATTGGATTGGGTTATTAGAGAGCCCACCAACTCTCCTTACAATTCCAGAGATTACTAAATGCCTACTAAAACATTATTCAATCCAGTCTTATATAGCTGACTAACTAAGAACGCAAAAGATCCAATAAGAAAAGCCCAAATTCAGCCCAACTTTATAAACATAGTTGTAACAGTTGAATTGGTCTTAATACAACTCACCTTAATTCGTAGAATTAAGACTTTTAGGTCTTATTTTGCCTCGCATAAGCTCTAAAGGGTCTATCACTACCCCCCACCCCCCCTGCAAGAGATAGCTTGCCCTCAAGCTTAAAACTACGAAACTGTCAAGCTAAATCTCTAACACGAACCCAAGAAGAGTCGTGAGACGAAAGAACCTGCCATTGAATGAGCCCTTCGAGATGGTCCTCTACATCATAACGAGTGTCTAATACATCCGCAGGTTCAAAAGAGACTTCATCTGCAAAATTAAGAGCTTCAGGGATAAGAGTAACCTGATCAAAGTCACCTTTTGCTTCCTTCAATTGAGAGATGTGGAAGACTGGATGAATGCGTGAAGTGGCTGAGAGTTTCAGGCGATAAGCAACTTGTCCAATCCTTTCAAAAATCTTAAATGGTCCATAGTAACGAGCTGCTAATTTCTGACATAACCGACGAACCACCGTTTGTTGTCGATACGATCGGAGCTTGAGAAAAACTAATTGACCCATAGCAAATTCAACCTGTCTTCTGGAGGAATCAGCACACTTTTTCATTTGTGTCTGTGTAGAGAAGATTAAAGCGCATAATAGAAAGCATCTCATCACGTTCCTTAAGTGATTTTTCCAACTCAAATTAGAGGTGCTCCCCTGTTCAAATAGCAAAAGTGGTGGAGGATCGTGACCATACAATACTGTGAATGGTGTTGTCTTAAGAGAAGTATGAAATGCCGTATTATAAGAAAACTCGGCCCAAGAAAGGAATGAGAACCATTTTCTGAGAGTTTGAGCCAATACGCTTTAAAGTCTTCAACATCCTTGGGTGACCCGTAATCTTACTAGTATGGCCCTCATGTAATATCAGTTGCACTTGAGGAGAAGAATGAGGAATAACCAGGCGGTTCTTGAAGAATAGGTGATGATTCACCACTGTGTAACGCAAATCAGAACAAGAGGAATCTCGAACAACAACTATTTTGGCCTGAATATAAGTGTATTTTGCTATATCCGAGTATATATCTTGTAGCTGCAAAGAAGAAGGCAAGGACATAGCACAAAGCCAATCAAAAAGGCAATAATATAAACCATTAAAGGATATACGAGAGAGTCTATCAGCTGCTTTGTTCTCTAGTCCCGACTTGAACTGAATATCGAAATTGTAGCCAAGAAACTTAATAAGCCATTGTTGATAGTCCATAATGACTTCACGTTGTTCCAAAAGAAATCGAAGGCTTTTTTGATCTGTGCAGGCAATGAAAGGACGTTATAGTATGTAGTGCTTCCATTTTTGTGCCGCAAAGATAATAGCCATAAGATCCCTTTCATAAATAGGCTTCAGCTGCTCTTTATCCGTCAATCTGTCACTATAATATGCAATTGGGTTATGTTTTTGCATAAGAACTGCACCAATACTAAACCTAGAAGCATGAGATTCAATCACGAAAGTTTCTGAAAAATAAGGAAGAGTTAAAACCGAAGCACTAGAAATTTCAGATTTAAGAGAATCAAAAGCTATTTGGGCACTAAGAGACCATTTAAAACAATCTTTATGAAGCAAAGAAGTGAGGGGTTTAGCAATACCACTGTAGCCTTTAACAAAATGGCATAGTAACTTGTTAACCTGAGGAATCCACGCAGATCTTTGACTGTTTTAGGAACATGCCAGTTATGCATTGCCTCAGTTTTTGAAGGATTCGTAGCCACACCAGCGGCTGAGATAATATGGCCTAAGTATTCAATTTGAGATTGAGTAAAATACACATTTCTTCTTGTTTGCATAGAGCTTCTGCTCTACAAAAACATCAAAACAGCTTGTAAATGAGTTAAATGTTCAACCAAAGAAGTGCTATAAACTAACATATCATCAAAGAATACTAAAACAAAGCGACGAAGAAATAAGCGAAAGAGCTTATTCATGAGGGCTTAGAAGGTAGTTGGAACATTCATAAGGCCAAATGGCATAACGAGGAACTCAAAATGGTTATCCATAGTGCGAAAGGCCGTCTTCTCAATGTCAGATTCACACATCATTATTTGGTGATAACATGATCGGAGTTCTAGCTTCGAAAAGACCACTGCTTCATGTAATTCATTCAAAAGTTGGTCGATCATTGGAATAAGGTATTTGTTTGGTACTGTTACTTGATTTAAGGCACGGTAATCAACACAAAATTGCCATGACACATCCTTTTTCTTAACAAGAAGAACAAGACCGGAGAAGGGACTGAAACTATGGCGAATGATACCAGCCGATAACATAGAATCAACTAGGCGTTGCATCTCTGCCTTATGAGCTAGCGTGAGGATATCGATACGGTTGCACAGAAATCGGAGCAGTCCCTGGTTTAAGATAAATGGAATGTTCGTGACCTTAAAGGAGAGGAAGACCTGCAGGTTCTTCAATGATAGGAGCAAAAGATTCAAGCAACAAAGGAACCGAAGGATCTTGAGATGGTGAAGGAGGCAGAGAAACTGACACTAGCAGTTGTACTAGAACACCTTGAGAGAGCAAGTGTTGGGTAGAAGACAGATATTTCATTGACGGATTAGGGAACAACAACGATGTATCATCCTGCAAAGTAACCCTCTTGCCGTGATACAAGAATGAGAGAATATGCTTGTCCCAATTGACATGCCTAATGTGCGTAAGCACTTCACACCCAAGATGATATCTGCACCACTGACATCAAGCTCAATAAAATCAGCAAAAAATATCAAACCAGCAATCTCAAATTCAATATTTTTACAGATTACAGAACCAGAAACAGCAGTTCCTATTCCCAAAAGAACTGAGCAACCAAGCACAAACAAGCTCTGCAATTTAGCTTTAGAAACCAAACTTGGAGTAACGAAGTTATGTGTTGCACCACTGTCGAACATAATAATTTTGTTTGTCTTACCGAACTGTCCCCAAACCTTAGTAGCAGTGAGGTGATCAGTGCCCATAAACGACTGAAGAGAAAGCTTATAACACTAAGGAAATATTGTATAGGGAACAACTGAAGGGGAAGCCATATAATTCTCAATAAAATCCACTTCATGGCCATTAATAACAGTCAAGACCTTCAAGTGTTTATTCAGGCAATCGACCAGGATGGTAGCGTCCATCACAACGAAAACACTGACCACGACGATAGCAATCTGAATATTCTTCAGGTGATAACTTTTCTGACTTTTATTAGAAGTAGAACGAGGCGGATGAGTTGATGCAGATGACGTTGAAGGAACAGCACTTGCAGACACAGCACGCATACGCCAAGAAGAGGATCTGCTACCAGAACGAACATCACTCAAAACTCTGTGATTCGGACCAGAAACAGGAGCATTGGCAACAACCTGACAATGAGTTTTAGATTCCAAATGAACTGCAGCTTCAATCATATCATCTAAACCACCGGCTTCAAAACCATAACAAGATAAAACAAAGCATAACGCATTAAGGAAAATATGATCGAGGTTAGCATCAGTAAGATTCAGAACTTGGAAAGAAAGATCTTCAAATTGCCTCCAAAGACCCAGTCTGTTTCAAGGCAAAGAGACGTTGATCCGGAGGGCCAGAATTACCGAAACGTTTAAGCACATGTACTTTAAAATCATACCAAGAAACAAAGGGTCGACGACAGCCTTTCCAATTGTACCAACTCAAAACCGGACCCTCAATACAACGAGCAGTGAGACGCATTTTCTCAGGTTCGCTGTAAGCACCAACCGTGAAGAAATTCTCAACCTGAGCAATCCAATCAAAGACCTTAGAGCCATCGAAAAGTGGCATTTCAATCTTTCTGACAGAGGTATCATGTTGATTAGGCAAAAAAGGAATTAGAGTCGCTTAATTATGCGGAAGAGGAAGCAAAGGAAGTGAGTGAATCGAAGCAACCGGATTCACGATGTGGCTCGGAAGTGGCAAAGAAGCAAAAATCATAAAGGTATTGCCGTCGCGAGGAACACACGGCGGAAAAAAAAAAAAAAGTAGACGCTTCATGAATAACAGAGGAATCTTGAAGGAGGGGCGAAGCAATCAGAGCAGAAGATTGAGGAATCGGAGGTAGACTCAGAATCATCGGAGAAGATGACGATGACGACAGTTCCAGAGGTGCAAATTGACAGAGCAAGGTCCCAAAAGTGGAGATTCATGATTGTAGACTCCAATTTTGCAATTCGATTGTTGGATTCCAACAATTGAGACTCCAAGGCATCGAATCTTTTGGAATTGTCATCGATAGCTTCTTCCATGATCGCTAATCTTTCTTTATTAGTTGGATATGGTCCCATGAACAGAGGACGAAGTAAGGGAAAGACGAGCTCACCGCACCAGGTTATACGAACTAAACTCCGATACTAGAAGTTTGGTTCTTCGATGCCGGTGATAGAAACCAGCGGTAAGGCGTTTCACGTTAGCTAAACAAGATAGTACAAATTGGATTGGGTTATTAGACAGACTACTAAATGCCTACTAAAACACCATTCAATCCAACCTTATATAGCTGACTAACTAAGAACACTAAAAATCCAATACGAGAAGTCCAAATTCAGCCTAACTTTATGAACATAGCTGTAACAACTAAATTGGTCTTAATACAACTCACCTCAATTCGTAGAAGAAGACTTTGAGATCTTACTTTGTCTCACATAAGCTCTAAATAGTCTATCAATATGAAGGCATTAAAACTAGAACGGAGAAGAGATTTTTGCATTGTTAAAGCTACTCTAAAGAATAAATTTGATAATTACAATCGAAGACTATCTGCAAATGCAAATCATTCAATTGCTCAAAAGAGTTACTCAAAAATTGATTGAAACAAAAAGAATCTTGAGGAATGCAGGTGTAGAAATTAGAACAATAAAGACAATGTTGCTTACTTCACATAGGTCATCTTCTACAACAATATAAAAAGGAATGATTTTTGCTCCGCATTTAGAAGCGATCCTTACAAACTCCGAATTAGCATGGGATGTGATAAATTGACTCGTACCCTGCAATTCTTCACCACTATGCCCTCCATAATTTTATTACTTTTATAAATTTCCCCCAATATCTTTATTTTATTTATATTTAACCCCTATAATAGTAATAATATTAAATTCAATATATATTTTAGCTCCCCTTCAAATTATGCATCTACCGACACATTTCCACTACACTCCATACACGTGTCCATGTAAAAGTACTACAATCGTTCAAACAAAATAAATTTTATTAATTTATTATATAATAAATTTTATAAGCTTTATATATATTTTGTCGGTTTGGATGTAAATCACTAAAATCGAATGTAAATTACAAAAAATATCAAAATATAAGGTAAATATCATAAATATAGCTTAATTTAGCTAAATATCAAAATAAAATTAACTACTTGACAAATAATTACAGTATCGAATCCTATAGTAACAATTAAGAGATGATTTAGTATCTAATCTTATCATATCAAAACAAAACATAACAACATATTTTTTGTGATTTAGATTTTTTGTTGTTTATACAGATTCACAATCAAAAGTATTTTTTTCTTTTCTGACGATGACATTAACTCTTAAAAGTAAGTATATATATTTTTAAATAAATATAAATTAAGTAAAAATGAGTCTCTTTGACGATAAGACCATTTGTTTTCTCTTTGAGAGAAGCTCAGAACAGAACCACTGCATGTTCTCTTCTTCATTCTCACTTTCTCCATTAATCCATAAAAATTGTTGTATTTCTCTTCTACTCAATCGAAAAATCATTTAATTACTCCCAAATTCTAAAACGCAATTCCAAAGGAGCCATTTTTTTATATAATTTTTTTTTTATTATTTTGGAGATG
The DNA here is from genome assembly GCA_963920545.1 of Lepidium didymum. NCBI lineage: Eukaryota > Viridiplantae > Streptophyta > Magnoliopsida > Brassicales > Brassicaceae > Lepidium > Lepidium didymum. The sequence continues at coordinate 20,465,035 of OY986980.1, read as the reverse complement.
AAGTCTAGTAACCAGAAAGATCCATTGGAAAAGCTAATGTGGGAACGGAGTTTATCCGGATCCGGTTCACCGACCGACCCGTATCGAAACTTATGGTCACACTCCTCCTTATCGTCTCCGCTACTTATGTCGTTTACACACTTATGCTCATCTCAAACTCACGTGCTTGTCACGTGGAGCCATTCTCCGCCGTTGTTCTCCGACTCAACGACATTGTGAACTCATCTCAGCCGTTGATTGTCTTTCAGTCAACTCAAACGGCTGTAATCAGATCTTATGCTTCTCCACCGGCACAAACCGACCTCCAACACGTGGTTTTCGGAATCGCTGCGTCGGCGAGACTTTGGAAACAGAGGAAAGAGTATATTAAGATTTGCTATAAACCAAATCAAATGCGTGGTTATGTCTGGTTAGAGAAACCGGTTAACAAAATCGACGAAGAAGACGATATTAATCTCCCTCCGCTTAAAATCTCCGGCGATACATCGAAATTCCCTTATAAAAACAAACAAGGACACAGATCAGCGATTCGAATTTCACGAATCGTTACGGAGACGCTTCGATTAGGACTTAAAGATGTGAGATGGTTCGTGATGAGAGATGATGATACAGTCTTCGTCGCTGAGAATCTAATCAGAGTTTTGAGAAAATACGATCATACTCAGATGTATTACATCGGAAGTTTATCGGAAAGTCATCTTCAGAACATTTACTTCTCTTATGGAGGTGGAGGATTCGCAATTAGTTATCCATTAGCGGTGGCTTTGAGCAAAATGCAGGATCGATGTATTAAAAGATATCCGGCATTGTATGGTTCCGATGATCGGATGCAAGCTTGCATGGCCGAACTCGGTGTTCCACTCACTAAAGAACTCGGTTTTCACCAGGTCAGTAATTATCTTTTTTATTTTATTTTCAATAATATTTAAATGAATTAATAGATATTCTCAGTAGATTTATGTTAATCTAGTTTAACTGAAGTTGGTTAGTCATTTCCAAATTAATATTTTAAAAATTGATTAACGTTATTGAAATATATTATAAATATACAATAATTTTATTTTATTAATTATCAAGTTATTTAAATGGATTTTTTTGTGGTTATTATTGCTAATAAATATTCTGATTGATTAATGCGAATCTAAGTTAATTAGTAGGTAGTTTAAGTACAGCTAGATTAATTAATCATCATAATTAATAGGACCGTAAAAGTTTTAATGAATGTGTAGTTAAAGTGCTTTAAAGTAGATACATGATCCAGATTAATATAAATTCTTTTTGCCGGTACGCTATGGTAACCGGAATAAGGTACACGTTTTTCATTGATTGCATAACTCAGTCGTCGATTACCTACCAATAACCGGTCGGTTTAGTAATATTTTAATTGATTCTGACTTTGTGTGTTATTACAGTATGACGTATACGGTAATCTGTTCGGATTACTAGCGGCTCATCCAGTGGCTCCATTAGTTACGCTTCACCATTTAGACGTAGTTGAGCCTATCTTCCCAAATGTGACACGTATCGACGCCTTGAAACGTCTACAAGTTCCGGCTAAGCTAGACTCTGCTGGACTTATGCAACAGTCGATATGCTACGACAAACGTCGGAAATGGACTGTTTCTGTGTCTTGGGGTTTCGCCGTTCAGATTTTCCGAGGAATCTTTTCCGCTCGAGAGATCGAAATGCCCTCAAGAACCTTCTTAAATTGGTAACGCACATCCGAAATTTAGCTTTAGTACAGAATTTTTTTTATGAATTTAACGAGATTTAATTATATTTCTACTAGGTATCGACGGGCAGATTACACGGCGTATGCATTTAATACCAGACCGGTGACTCGTCATCCGTGTCAGAAACCGTTTGTGTTTTATTTGACATCGGCCGGAGTTCATCCGGTACAAATATGACTGTAAGCCGTTATGATATCCACCGTGTGGATCATCCGGCGTGTCGGTGGAAGATGGCTATTCCTGGCGATATTAAAACAGTCGTTGTTTACAAGAAACCAGACCCTCACCTTTGGGACAGAGGAAGTCATACCTGTTACTTATATTGTTAATGCATAAAATAATAACAAATGAGTTATTTATTTATTTACTTGTTTTGTGTGTTGCAGTCTCCAAGAAGAAATTGTTGTAGAGTGAAAGCAAAGAAGAATAATACATTGGAGATTAGTGTTGCAGTGTGCAAAGAAGGTGAAGTGGTTGAAGTTGTGTAATAATAAATTTTCATTCTCAAAAAGACCTTTAAATTTTCTTTTTATTTATTTATACACATTACTCAATTACCTATTTTAAACGTGACAAAAAAATTCTTTAAAAAAAAGCCCATTATATAAACGTTTTAAGCCCATTTTATTGTATCAGGCCCGTTTGTGCTTGGTCTGCCCATTTGTGGCCCATTATATTTATTTTTAGGTTTGGCACTTGTATCTTTTCCACATGTACCATCAGATCAATTCAGAAAACTGTAAGCAAATTTCACTAAAATCTGAGTTTTAGTCTGGTAGTGGTAGATGATATCTAGATAATATTTGGTATTAGAATTCAATCTTTTCCTGCTAATAAAAATAGACTATAAAAGTTTTAGGATAAAATTTATTACTAAGTCTTAAAACATTTTTTGTTCAAAATTCTCTAACTTACCTAAAATTTCAACAAAAATTTATATTAGTTAAAACAATTAATACATTCAACCAAATGATTTGAGATGGTCGTACAATGATATGGATTTGAAAAGACACTTGATAATATTTTCATTAACAGACAAAATGAAAAAACAACAATTTGTGATTGACCTTAAAAAAATTAAAATGATATTAGATTGAGGACACTACTGATAATATAATTTAATAAATCAAATAAATATGATAAAAATGATATTGACGAACCAACTAACTCATATAATATCTTCGTGTTTTGTCCATCACCAATCCCCAATTGAAAATATCTAATCTGGTTTAATCTAACTAAACCGTTACATAACCGAATCGGTTTGGAAAATACGTCCTAATTCAAACAATATCGTGAAGTAATTGAGCTCCCATCAAATTCCTATAAGGCAAATTCTGAACTTGATCATCATCTAACATCGACGGTTGATATTGAACCGATCCTTCTTCCATGTGGTCCCTACTAAAGTAAAGTGGGCCCCCTTGAGCCGTCACTGGAGTTAACGCTAAACTCACTCCACCGTTACCGTCGTTACGTTGCAATCCAAGCGTTAACGACACGTCACCACGTGTCCCTCCTTCACCAGCGTATGTCACAGCTTGGTTACCGTATAAAGAATAGTCAAACGTTGACCCAAACGACGCTTGGTTTTTGTGACCGGTTTTTGATGTTGGGTTTGTCACTATTGAAGATAAAGATTCCGGTTCGACTCGAATTATCTGGTTTGGATCCGGTTTAGTGTCGATCATCATTGGATTTGTAGTCTCCATTTCTTCTCCTCTTGTTTCTTCACAATACATTTCTTCAATCATTGGTTTCCATAACCTAACTCTTGCATTAATGAACCAATTTGATACCTAACAATTTTGGTTTATTATAACTCAATTAAAATAGATATAAGTTTGCTATTTAATATATAAAGTTATATATATAATGTACCTGACTTCTTGATAAACCAGTTTGTCTGGCCAATATATGCTTATCAACATCGCTTGGATATCTGAAAAAAAACAAATAAAATTTACTTATGTATGTAAAAATAAAGATTAATTATAAAAAGGGATATAAATGATTGAAGAATGATGCAAAGAAAATGGAAGCAAAGGTAAAGGGATTGGTGAAAACTAACAAGATGTTTCATTGTTTGAGTAGTGTTTGGGAATTGATTGAGACAAGTCTTACATATGATAATTTATAATAATAATAATAATTTCTCAAAAATAAAAGAGGAAAAAAACAAAATAAAAAACATGGAGAGAAAAAAGCAAAGAGTTATGCATAGTTTCTCTCTTTTGTTAGTGTTAGGTAAAGAACATTGATTCTCTCTCTCAATCCACTTTGTACCTTTCTCTATTTCTGTCTTTCATCCACCAATTATATTTTTATTTTTATTAATTAATACTATATATTTTTATACAAATATAATTATATATGTAAATATTTGTACACTCACTTTCACTGCAATGACCCACAAGTGAAAGCAAAAAGGAAAATAAAAAGCTTTTTGCAATTAACACATAAAGAATGATTGTAGCCTATGCTTGTCAAGTCAATCTCTCTATAAGAAAATCTATATAACTTTTATCACTTCACAAAATATTCATGAAAAAATTAAAACCCTACAACAAAATACTATCAAGAGTGCTTTATAATACTTTTATATATTATATATATGAATAAGAATTCACTAGTTTTAACTCTTCTAATTCTACTTCACGAGTGTTTTAAGAAGATACATAATTAGTAATTATATGACTAATCATTAGTAAAGTTTCATGATTAATTATATATTGATATTTTTCTAATATAAAATCACATTTTTCATCGAATTTTGGTTAGAAAAAATGCGTAAAAAATGTATGTAAGAAAGTAACTTACGGGTGAAGAAAGTGTTCAAAGAGCCAAGCTCTTAACGTTGTAACCGCGCGTTCAGGCAAACCGCGTTGTGGACGCCAAGGATGAGCATCTACAAGACTCATTTGACGATACGATTTCTGTTGCCGCAAAGCTTGATCAAGCAATCTCAACCGTGGAGTTTCGCCACGTGCTGCAATCGTAACCGTACGATTATCTTCTTCTCTTTCTCCTAAACCTTGACTTGTAGCTTGAATTTGTCCAACAAGTCCATCTTTTAAATACCGAAAATGTCTTGACATTGCTCTTGACGCTAACGCTGTGTATATCTCTGCCGCTCCTACTCCAACCGCTGATTCAAACGTTGCAGCCGCAATTCTCATTTGCTCTCGATAATGTCCATATCTTCTTTTAAGCTACCAAAGAAAATACAAAAACGTTTTAAATACCCCACACCATTTACGAAGATTCATAGAATGAGTCATATATATTGAAGGAAAAGAAACAAGTCGTTATGGCTTATGATGATGATGATAAAACTGATTGCTATTAATATGGAGGACCACTTGAGTCTCCAAATTAGATCAAAGCAACCAAAATAATTTTTAAAAAGAAATAATGAGTAATGGAATGAAAAGGTTTAATCTTTACGATCGAACATGTTTTCGAAAAGAATACATGAAAGAATGAAGACAAAAAGGAATCTTTTTTTATCTTATATTTTATAAAATCATTTGTATCTTTAAGAAATATATATGGACCTTAATTAAGAATCGAAAAACACAAAATTTGTGGTGGGTATTTTACATTTTTAGGAATAAGTTGATAAAAGAAAAAAAGATTCAGATTTTTTAACAAACCCATGAAAATGTTTTGATGAAAGATTTGTGAGTACTTTACATTTTTAGGAATAAATTGAAACCCGATAAAAAAGATTAGATTTTATAAGAAACCCATAAATTTTTTTGATGAAAGATTTGTGGGTACTTTACAATTTTAGGAATAAATTGAAGCCAAATAAAAAAGATTAGATTTTAAAAGAAACCCATGACATATTTTGATATATAATAGAAACTTAATTTGTTGAATATATATACCTCTTCAAGCATGGAGAGTAACTTGGCTTTTCTTTTCTGAAGTTCCATGAACTCAAGAGAGTGAAGTGGAGGAACATGTTTCTTTGAAGAAGTAGTTGCAGACTGATCATTATTGTTACTTGTATCCCACTCTTCTTGTTGTTTCCCCTTTTGCTTCTTCTTATTCTTCATCATCATCACTTCTTCATCACTTTCCTTTACTCCAAGACTGCAAAACTCACTAAGTAGTTCTTGTGCTGGACTCAAAAACTTGGAACTTCCAATATGAAACTGATGATGATGATGATGTTGCTGATGGTTGTTGTTGTTTTGGTGGTGATTCATCATCATCATCATCATCATCTGGTTGTGTTGGAGATTCTGATGTTGTTGTGGAGGTCTGAGTTCAAAGGATTGAAGACTGATGCTTGTAGGATTAGAAGAGGAAAGAGAAAGAGAAAGACCTTGGCTTGGTCTTTGTGGTGGTCTCTCATCATTTACTTCACTTGGGAAATTATTATTAACTGTACTGCAAAGTCTCATAGACGATGAAGAATCTTCTAGAAGCTGATGATTCTGATCAGTACCACCACTTGTTTGATGATCTAGACCACTTGTCAATCTAATCTGTTGTTGTTTGGAGAAATCTATCATCATACCCATGTTGGAGTTTGAACCAAAGATCTGATGATTATAATGATGATGGTCTGTTGATGAGTTTTGGTTTGTCTCATCAAACCCTTGGATCTGATTAGTAATCATTTGATGTTGTTGTTGTTGACGATGGTTGTGACCACCATAGAACTGATCTCTAGCCATGTCTCCTATCTTAAGAATTGAAAACCCAAAAAGAAAAGAAGATAATTTGGGATAGAAATAGAAGTTTCATTAAGATCTATAAGAATCCTTCTCCAAGGAAGCTAAAAAGAATCAATAAACAAAAAAAAAGTAAAACCTTTTCATACTGAGTCCCAAATTGATTCAGAAGACAAACAATAAGAGAATAGTTTCTAAAACCCTACAAGAAAGATTTTTGCATAAAGATATGAATAGTTATTCTTTGGTGAAGATGGAGAGAGACAGAGATTAGAGAGGAAGAAGAATAAACAGAAGAGATCTAAGAGAGAGAGGAGAAGAAAAGAGATTGTGTGGCTTCACCTCTCTCTTTGTTTTGTACTTTGGAAGAAAAAAGAAAATTAAAAAATGGTTTAAGTATGGGTGTGTGAATTGTACTACAGGCAAAAATATAAATAAATGGTAAAATGAAAAGAAAACCTAGGAAGAGAAAATATGAGATTGGTATAACTTCAGAGATCAGAAGATAGGTGATCATGACCATGTCCTAGACTCTACTCCTAGCCATCAATGTTTTATCTTTCTATATCTATATATCACAAGTGGGTCAAAATGATATATTTATTTTCGAAACAAAATTAATATTATTTTCTTTAATTTTTCTGTATATAAAATTTTTCAAATTTTTTTGTCATAATTCCCTATTTCTGAAAAATATATCAGATTCATTTTTACTGGTTTAGAAGCTTGTTTTCATATATAATATACAAATGTGAAATTTTTATCATCGATTTCAGTTTCGTGTAGTTTATGATAATTTTGATTTAATTGGGTTCAAGGATAGTATTTTTTCCGTCTCTTTTATTTTGTGTTTATTCTAGTTTTTTCGAAATTTTTTATAAACTGATATATATTTTTGAAAAATGTATTTTATCCTAATTATATTTATTTATATATGAAAATCAAATGTTAAGCTTATGTATTTTTTTGTAAATATTTAAATATATATGTATATATATATATATTTGAAAACATAAGTCTTGATGAAATTAATGGTTTTTAATTTTCGTATTCTTTGACTTAGAAAATACTATATGTCCCTATTTCTTCGCTTTCCCACTGCATTTATGTTTCAAGAAATAATAATTTGAAAAGTTAAATACAAGAAAATTCAAAAGAAAATGATACGTGAAATAAATACGTAGATTGGTCTAGTGTTTTGGAGAAGAATATATAAAATGATTGAAAAAGACAAATGATTAAATAACAACTTACGTGAAAAATAAGAGAACCTTTTGCTGCTTACACAAACAAGCCGTCAAATGACATATCTCTACGTGTAACAAAGTTATATTAGTATAATTATATGTATAATACAACCAAAAAAGTATATTAGAACATTGACTATAATTTTAAAATTTATAAAAACTAATCTTCTACAAATGCTCTAGCCAGTCACGTGAATGTACAAATTTAACTACTATTTTACAAACGGTATCACTTTCTATATATATGATTTTAATAATTAATAGACGTATGCATCTGCATATTTTGCTTGTTCAATTTACTAGCTTTATAGTATATTTATCTGTTAATAAATTAATAAATAAAAACGAATAATTTGTGGAAGATGTACGAATATTAGTATCTCTGAACGAATTAGTGCTACGAGAAGACTCTATCTATTTATACGGACGCAGAATCTATAATATATTCGTACAAATATACAATCAATTCATACGATTTTTTTATCAACATTAGATCATAACTGGTCAATTTATTAGTTAAGCGTTTACATAATATCAACGCTAAGATTCGATCCTTGGTTATGTAAATATCAATATCTTAGTAAACTTACCATTTAAAACTAGATTGAAAATAAGTTATATACGATTTTATATTATTAAAAAAAGTAGCATATAGTTTTAAAAAAATAGCATACCCAAAATATATACATATATACAGAGAGAGGCGGTGGTGTAAATATGGAGAGAGGTAAGTAAATGAAAGAGAACAAATCCCAAGAAATCAAACCAGAAGTAGGAGTTGTGGTCAGGCTTTTCTCAGATATGTCTCAGTGTCACTTCTCTTCTCTTTCACAATTATATATTATTTTACCATTTACTGAAATTCATTTAAAATAATAACAATTATAACAGAATAGTGATTGTAGCAATATATGAGAAGAGATTGTGTGCCAATATATTTCATGATATATGTTAGGTGTATAATTGTATATTAAGTATACGAAATTTTCAAAGTATGTTCATTGTTGGTCACTAACTAATCGAGAAAGTAATACAAAAAGGAAAAATAAATATTCGTTACTATACATCCTCTTCCTCGATTATAAAAGTAAAGAACTTATAAAATGATTTCACTTTTTCCAGTTTGTATTTTCCATTTTATATTTAAATTTTTGTGTTAATACGCTAAAGTTTCCTAGAAATAAAAATGTTTTTTTTCTATTAGTTAAATCGATAAAACATGATTCATAATGTATACATAATTATCTAAAATAAAAATTTAGTAAAATATGTAAAGGTGAATATTTTAATAATTATTATATTATATGTTAGAATATTTTAATAGTTATTGTAAATTTATTTTTCTTTAAAAAAATAAAAGTTGCTTTCCTTAGAATTTTGATAACACTACAAAAATTAGAGCTACTGTAACGATTATATTGTGACGATGACTATTAATAATAATTTGTGACGTTTTGTATATATTTTTATTATAAATTTTATTTAATATATTTAAAAAAAAATTATTGTGACTTTATTTCGTAACAATTTGTAACGAAATTGTTACTATTTTTTTTTGTTACCAATATTGTGATATTTTTATTATGAATATACATTTGTGACGTTTGTATTGCAATTATTTACCAATCGTCACGAATTCATAACAATATCTTTATATTGTAACGAAATATGTGTTATTGTGACGAAATATTAAATCTCAATCTAATTTTTTTCTTGTAGTGTAAACTTTATTTCTTAACAAGTAAATATGAGCTAGAACAATAATACATAATGAAATATAAGGAGTGATTTTTGAAGTTACAAAACTATGTATTAAAATGTTAATTAATAATTAATTAAAGTTGGTTAATCTTTTATTAGTTAACATTAAGGCAACTAGTGAAAAAGGGACATAAAAGGATACATAGAAGAGACAAAACAACACTGTGTTTGTAGTTATTTAACCACACAAATATTAATAGAATCACCTAAAAAGCTTACTTATTTCCTTAGGTGTATAAACCCATTAGTTTTTCTTATAAATAACAATTTTGAATATAACTTATAACCAACAATATCACAAATTTTTTATATTACTTGTATAATAGAATATGCACATTCGATTGGTTAATTATAGCATACCACATCAAATTTATGCCAAAAAACTAAGTATTTCATTGTCTAATCTGTATCAGCTTTCTAAAACAACCATTTTATTACACTAACTCTTTTTTAAAAATCCTTTTTCTATATTATTAAACTAATAAAATTCAATCAATATCTTAAACTCTATTATAAAAAATTATGTGATTATTTATAGTCGAAATTCTGATTAAAAAATGCAGTGTATGCATCTAATTATTTGAACAAAATACATCCTCCATTTAACATTTAGTCTATGTGTTACATGTGTTAGTTAATTCTAGAATAAAAATTACTGGATCAGATCATAAGATCAACAGGATAAGAATATCCTAAACTTTGTGGTTTTACTAAATTACCAAAACTAATTAGTTACAGAATTTGGGATATTTATAGTTAATTATTGCCAAGCATTGTTCCCAAACTAAGGGACTGTGCATGAGAGGTGATTCAGTGGTCCTTCATTTTCTTTTCTTTTTCCTTCTCCTTTTTTAATTTCTTTCTTTTATATATTCATAATTCCACCAAAAAATGCATTTATTTTTTTCTCTCTTTGGACCATTTTCTTTTCCTCTAATTTTTCCTCAATTCTGTCATATGTACACAATTATAAGAACTAGATATATCCTCTCACACGCGCCAAATTATAGAAAATAAGTTAAATAACTCATCATAAAGTGCCTCTATATTATAAAATCATCACAAAACATTCATATTGTTTATAACAAAGCTTTACATTGAACTTTAGAACATAACTCTTGGTTGAAATATAATTTATAGTATAAAATCACTAAACAAGCAACGTTATGATTCTTTATAAAATAAAAATCTTTTAGCAATTATACGAACTATGACATGCTACATAGTTACATCCACAAACTACGAAAATATATTACTATTTTCTACATGAATTATCAACTAATGTATACCAACACACACAAAATTTTGAATATAATATTTTGGACTAATTAATTATAATAGCGAATCCTCAATTACTATTTTAATTTTTTTATTCTCGACTCAAACTCTTTTAATCAAACTAAGTATGGTGAATTTATAGTTGGTTCGGTTTGATTAAAAGAATTTAGAGAATTTAAAAGTTTAAAATTAAAATTTAATGTTCTTACCTATAATGTAGTTGTAATTCAAATATTAAATTAAATATATTATATATAACCAGGAAACAATATATTTTATTAATTCAATTATATTGTTATATAGTATATCATAATTCGTATAGCTCACAAATATTTTCTCAAAAGAAAAATGTTATGATTTAGGCACAATTGTTTTGGTGTAACACAAAAATACAATATTAGATATATCAAAGCATTATAAATAATGTTATGTTCATGAGTATATAATTTTTAAAAAATTATAATAAAATAACATATGTTTTAGTTTAAAAATAAACTTACCAATAAATAAATTTTGGATTAATTTGTTCAAAGCGTGAAGGACACGCGCTGAGATTGAGAGTGGGGGACAATTAAAAGGAAAGTGGTCCAACCGAAACGGAAGCTCCTTCCGCCGTTTCCTTTTTTTTGTTATATACCGAAACTACCCTTACTGATTGTTGACGTCATCACTTCTGACCTTTTTTATTTAAGATAGAGTCAGCAGCTGCGCATTTTAGCAAACCTAATTTTTTCCTTTTACGTTTCTCTATATTTCTTATTTTTTTCCTGCGTTTTAAAAATAATTTAATTACGGTAAAAAAGACATGTAGATATGATTTCAAGGGAGCTAAATATTATTAAAACAGTGTGCTTATAGAATATCTTATTATTGGATATATTGACATGATATATATTTTTAATTAACGTACAAAATATTTATTTATTTTAAACATACATGATAAAAAAGTTCCTTTATGATTTTTTCATCTATCGGGTTAATTTCAATATAAATTACCAACTTAATTATGACATCTAATTACTTGTTATTTATATCATATATCTTATACATAAAATAAAAGTTATTTGTAGTGAGAACAAAAATTATTTCACAATTCTTAAAACGACACATGTCTTCCATATGTTTATATAAATAAATAATTATTTTTCTCCGGTTTAATTATCTAAAGACTCCACGATCTCATTCATCTAAATTGATTTTCCACTTTCCATAAGTTGATCATCATGTATATCTCACAATCAACAAATATGTTATGCAGAAATCCAAATGTTTCTAACATGTAAAAGAGCAATCATGATAATGTTAAGGTGATACATAAAATGAAAACAAATCAATCATAACCGTTAAAAAGAAAACAAGAAGAAAAAAACAATGAGACGATAAGTGTGGAAAAAAAGGAAAATCTGAAGGATCTGAGAAAAGTGAGAGACAGTACGCAATTTTGAGCTTTAGGGTTTTAAGTGATGTCTTGAAACTTGAAACTGCTGCAACACTCATGATCTCACTCTCTCTTCTTTATACATTCTTGCAGAACATTTTCATAGCTATTACATAGTGTGGTCCAAAACTTTACATATAATATGATTGGTATATATATGTTTGCCCCTTAACCAAAGTTGTTTCCTAATTATTGCTTTGAGGGACCAGTTCTTTCGGTCCTTCAATATCAACACTTGGAAGTTGGAACTATATTTCTCCTTAAGGCAATGAAGGCAATGAAGGAATGAATAAATATGATTTGTATATATGTTAATGAGAAGTATGATGAAGGTAAATGTAAATATATTGTGTATAGTGGAAAATTTTACTATGAAAATGGTGGACCACAAGGATTTACTTCAACTATATATGTATGAGGCTGAATGTTTCTTAATTAAAATATGTTAAATTATTATATAATGCATCTTTTGCACGTATGCATAACAGATATCATATTATATGATGTAGCTAACTTATTTAATTGCTAACCTATTGTTGGTTTTATATTTTAAGAGTTTTTGTCAGTATCAAATACTTTTCCAACATAAACTATTAATCTACGAACACACACTGTTGATTATTAATTAGGTGACCTGTAATCTGTCATCAAAACAGGAATTAAAAGAATATGGTTCCGAATTAGTAATAGTATTTGAGCTAAATTATAAACTTAAAACTATAAAATAAAAATATGCAGACAAAAATGTTATTGAAGGATAGAAACTATATAATCACGATCTAGCAAAAAAATTTATTTTAAAATACTATTTTATATATATATATATATATATATATAAAATCACGATCTAAATACCAAAAAACTGTGACTAAATATATTACTGTAAATAAAACTTTTAAATGGATACAAAAGAAGCCGAGTTGCCGAATGGTTAGGATGATCCTAACTAATAACTTGGCATATAGTTCGATTCCTACCTGTTTTATTATGGTAGTTTAAAATAGATATTATAGAAGTGAGTTTTAGACTATGGATCGAGTCTTGTCGATCGAATTGTTTTTTAAAAAATAGATACAAAAGAATCTTAAAATAGTTTAAAGACATTAGTATAGTCATAAACGTATAGTCACAACAATAGCTACGGAAAAACTCATGGCTATATGTTTGTGGCTACATAATATTCAAATATTTAGCTATTTTTTTCCAAAAAAAAATGTAACTATTTAAAAGTTTTTTTTGATTTTTTTTGCATGAATTTTGTTAAGTGACGACTTAGCCACAATTTTTTAAAACTAGATCTTTGCTATAGAAATTTTTTTTTACTAGTAACTCATTTAGTTTAAGAATCCTTTTCTCGATTGGAAGTCATTATTCTCAGATTTGAATTTCTACTTAAACAAAATGATTTATTTAATAGATGTAACAAAAGTAAGTTCCGTTGAGTTTTAAAGTTACTAAGTAATACAATATGATATTTATTTTTAATATAGCAATAAGATCAGGGCACTAGCTTGAAGTCAAATAAAATAAAATTAGGTTTCGTTCATAGATCAACAAATATCAAATATTTAGGGAAGGAGACGTTTTCCTTTTTCTTCTACAAATTCAATTTTTCCTTTTCAGGCCACATACAAGCCCAAACTTTTGCTTAACACAAAGCCCAAACCAGTTTATCAAAAAAAACAAAGATCCCAGTTTTGAAGTGTTGGACTTTAACCAATTTTTAAAGTCTATTGCTCATTAGCCCAAGCTTGGGCTTGCTACCGACATAGAGTAGATCGCTAATACTGTCTACTATTTGACAAGAGACCGTTATGACCCTTTGGTTGAATGAAACTACAACAAATTCAGTAGCTTATATCAAGATGGGATATAAAAAGGTGGCTAAGACTTAGAAAACGTTTTTTGATCAAATGTTTAAATGTTTATGTATGTAATTTTCTTTACTACAGTTTGATTCTAAACATATCATATAACTTAATATATTATTAACTAAAATTTGAGGAGATTTGAGTTATGCATCTAATAAGTTTGACGTAATTGTCAAAATAAAAGAATAGCAAAAATTATGAATAATATGCAATATATTTTATTACTATTGTCATTAAAATTTTATAACTACAATAAACGATATATAATTCAAAATTCCTGATAAATAATCTAAATCTAATATTAAATTTAAATAAAAAAATTAATGTACCTAACCATAAAAATTTAGTGAAAATATTTATGATGATTCATGACATTACGAAATTGACTTGTATTTATTTTCTTGTGGAGAAAGCTCTTACTGTTATATATATATATATATATATATATATATATAGAATAAACTTGTAAGTAAATGTCCATATATTTCTTCTGAAAAAATGTGAAATGCAAGAATGTGAAATGTTGGGAAGAATAGAAGAGAGTAAGTGGGTCTTTGGTGCTTTGGCATTTTCAGACATATTATTCAGGTCCCCATTTGAGTCTTTCTTTATCTCTAGTAGCATCTTACTATTATTGTTTGATTTGTTTCACTAAATACAAAAGAAAATACCAACTAGTCTTACTGTTCAATTTCAAGACACTATTCTCATTATTTATTTTTAAATATATTGATTATGTCTTTCGTTAATACTATAAAAATTGATGATTAGAGTATATAATTATTTTGTTGGAGTTGTTTGTTCTTTTATTAACAATTGAATCGACAATTTAAACTTCTTATCACGCTGAATTATGCATCTAACTAAAATCCATTTTCCTATACTGCTTCTTATTGAACTTTGTTTGTTATAATGATCATTATTGATGATTTGTTGTATTATAGTTTTCGAAATCAATTTCATTTTTCTTAATTGAAAGTTGAAAGACAAAATCGTCAAATCAATAGAGGTAGAGCAATTAAATTGACATGAACTGAACAATCTGTCTTCATGTCACATTTATTTGTCGTGTGTGGCTACACATTGATCCATCAACAGTTGATAATTGTGTAAAAACATTAATGTTCTATATTAAGGAAAAAAAATTAAACCACATATTCATAATCTATGTACTCTTGTATAGTCGCTTATTAATTTGTTTACACACATAAATTTGGTATATATAAAACTAATTATATAAATACGAGGGACAAAAACAAAAAATGATGTTGAAATTGCACTCAAAATGAAGCCTCAGAACAAAACCATTGTCGGCTCCATCAATTTTGTTATGTTTTTCTTATTTTTATTTCAGAAACTATGCAAATGTGAGTTTGATTCGTGGAACCATCTCTAACCATTTAAATCTTTCTTTTTTTCTTTTGTCAATAAAACCATTTAAATCCTTTTGTCCCCACCTTCATGTTTTCTTCTGTACATTTTGTTGAATCATGTACCTTTTATTATCTTTGCTTTTTTCCTTCTATTTTTTTTATTGAGCACAACTAACCAATCTAATAGTCAAATTTTTACATAATATAAGCGGTAGAATTTGATCTTTGATTATGTAAGTGTACATGTTTTAGTAGGTTTACCGTCTGCCACTAAACAAAAAACCACTTGCATTCCTCCCATTTTTTAAACAATTAGTAATATTTTTAGATCATAATAAACTAATTTTTATTATTCATATATTTTTTGGGTTCGAATTCATATAAAACTTAAATAATTAAAAGGGATAAAAACATAGATTTTTATTAATAGTAGAGTAAATATACAGATAATATTTTTTAAAATTAATACGCTGAAATTAATAACCATTATAAATTAATAAAATTTTGTAGTTTCTAATTAAATTTCCCATTTAATTGATATATTAATAATGGTTATAAATTAATAAAAAATTATCATCTCAATTTTATTAATCTATAAAAGTTATACTGTATGCCGAGTTGTTCTCAGTCTGGTAGTTAGGATGATCTAACTAATGATTTGGTAATAGGATTCGATTTCTACCCGCTGCATTATGGTAGCTTAAAAAAAAGATTATTAGGATAGATTTCAGTTTATGGATTGGACCTTGTTGATTAATTGTTGAAAAAAAAATATATGTATATTTAATGCGTATAAATTTTGACGTAATATCTGACTAAATTTTGGTGTAATTTACTGTTAATAAAGAGTTTTAACAGGTGTCAGTACTACGAAAACTGTACTATAAACCTATCACGGAACGTAACTCATGTGATGATGTAGTTATTTGCTTATTTTAGTAATATTATCATGTAATGAAAAAAACATTTAATTAATAGTCACTTGTTAATTATTATTAAATTATTTCCATATATTTTACCACTAATGTGTATATATATCCCACTCTTCTCTATCTTTTTCCCTCCTTACCAAGTCTAAGCCCTCTCCATCTCTCTTTCTCTTCAGCTTTATCTCTCTAACGGCGAAGCCATGGGTTTCCCGGTGGGCTACACTGAGCTTCTCCTCCCAAGAATCTTCCTTCATTTACTCTCTCTTCTAGGCTTAATCCGAATACTCGTAGACACAGTGTTTCGGATATTGGGTCTACCCGACTGCCTAGAATCCGACCCGATTTCATCTTGGCCGGAGCCTCCGTCACTTTCCACGGCGGTGAATCATAACCAAGAGAGCTCTTTTTTCTTTCCGGTGAGCGCGAGGCTAGCTGGAGAAATCTTACCTGTGATTAGATTCTCGGAATTGAGCCGACCCGGTTTTGGATCCGGATCCGATTGTTGCGCCGTGTGTCTTCATGAGTTTGAGAATGAAGATGAGATCCGACGGCTGACAAATTGCCAGCACATATTTCATCGGAGCTGTTTGGACCGTTGGATGATGGGTTATAATCAGATGACGTGTCCACTTTGTAGAACGGCGTTTATTCCTGATGAGTTACAATTTGCTTTTAATCAACGAGTTTTGTCTGAATCTAATGCTGTTTCTCAACTTACTGCAGATTCAAATTAATTCAAATCTTTTTTCTTTTTTAGTTTCTGCAAATGGAATTTAATTTCTTTTTTTTTTGGTTTGATTTTTTAGTTGAGTGGTTGAAATATGTAAGTATAATATTATAGGTAATGCTTAGTAAATTGAAGAAGGAAATTTGTATTATCCGTTGATGAATAAAAAGAAAAAAATGATAAATCTTAATTTTACTATTTATAGACTTTATAACACCAACTTTGGAAATAGTAATTTATGACATGACAGTGATACTTTTATGGCGTCTAGTGATATATTAATAATTTTACTTGTTCAAAATTGTTCTTACAGTTTATTAGGTTCACGAGAATAGTTTCACTCATAAAATATTTATGGACTATTTCGACCAAAAAAAAAGAATTATTATTAAAATTTGAGTCCCTAATTAGAATGAGTACAATCTAAATCTCTTTAACAAAGATTTATTGTCGTGCAACTCTGGTGTCAGCTACCGCGGTAATTTCAAACTTCAATTATATTTAAATTCTTGCAGTTAATAAATTCGTAATTAAACTTTGGGATGGGTCGGCTGGTTTACCTTTGGTGTACATCGTTCGGCTTGTCTATTCGGTCTATGATATGTTTTTGGCTTTAATTGGCCGAATCGTGTTTCTGACGCTGTTATTTTAAAAAACTTAGATTGATCAAAGCAAACCTACGCTCTATATACATTAGTATGATAACTATAATTTCGATCATATTTTGTTGGCCTTCACGATCTGAATAATTAATTAATATTATACCTGTACATATTCAATGATGTATACATGTTACTCATAAAATATTTGTTGACTATATACATTGTTGAATTATATGAGGATTAGTTATGAATGTATTGCTAAAAATTTGCATTAAATGCAAACATGACCAACATGTATAATATCATTGAATGTAGAGGTACATCCACAAACAAAGACACCAATGACGTTAAAGTTTGTCCATGGAAGCAAACCTTATTAGTGTGCGGACTAAAATATATATTGACTGTATCTCAAAAGCTTTCTTTATTACATCTCTCACATACTACTAGTTCTCGGTCTTTGAGTCAATGTTTTCAGTTCTCGTTTTTTTAGTTGAGAAACATTTTTATATATTAATCACTAATGATTCTCTTTTTACCAAACCGATTTCATAAACGAGTCGGTCAAACCCGTCCGACCGGCTGGCCCCGTCCGATTTTCAAAACACTGGTAGTTTTATAGATATTCACTTAAATTTGGTTAGTTTTGTTCCTAATAAGTACTTGAAACAAGAATTAAATTAAATCCAAAGTAATTTTGATTCTAAATAGTTATTTATAACAAAAAATAACTGAACTAACCAAAAAAATAAAAATTATTATAATTAGTATAATAATAATAAAAGAAAAAACCAAGTAACCAAAGAACTGAACAATAATTAGTATATATTTTATATAATTAATTAACGCAAACTAATTTCGGTTTTTTATTTGGTTATTTTTGGTTAAAAACTAACTGAACAAAAAATTAAAAATATTAAAATGCTGGAACCGAATAGATTTTTGTCCGGAATCGAAACAAAACCGAACACCTGTTTTCAGTTCGATTCGATTTGGTTTTCGATTATGGTTTTTATGTCCCGGACCACTGACTTGGCTGAACGTATATGTCCAAATCTAAGCTCGATATCACTTTTTGTTAATTATTTCGATTAAGGTACGTAATCCTATAGAAGAAGCTCCTTTAAAACTCGAAACAAGTTGTATCAACAGAAATTAGAAATGGAGACTCGAGATAGAAGGAGAGAGAGGTCCACGAGAGTACAGACGTTAAGCAAAGAACTTCTTCTTAAGTGGAATAAGCTCAGCTCTTGCCACGTGGCGTTCTTAGGATTGTCTTGTGCTTTAGGAGTATTTTTCAAATAAAAAGCCCCACACGCTTCTAATCATTTCTAACTTTCGGTTACTATTATTAAACCACCAAAGTAACTCAATACTTTTTGCATTTATCATTATATTTTTTAGATTTATTGAATATTTGCATCTCCAATCGTAATCTTCAAAATTTCCTTCAAAAATAAGTAAGGTTTTCCCTATAATTTCCTTTATTTAAATTATTAGCAATATTTTTAATGATAATCACTACAAGAAATATGAACATTGTTAGTTCAAGATAAACACTATGATAAGTAGTATCTAGAAAACATATTTTATTACTGTTGAAGTTATAATAAGATCCGTTTATATTATAGTGTTTTTTTCTGTTGCTATTATATTTTACTCTATAATAACATTACATATTCATTATTAAATAATATTTTATTATATTTGTTACATGCTAATATATATTACTGTAGTGTTATTTCATTATTATAAAATATGTTTTTGTAATATTACTTTTACGTTACTATATATATTCCTGTAACACTATTTCATTGTTATAAAATATGTTTTCATAACATTATGTTTTAATTTTTAAAGCAATGATAATATTTATAAGCTATAAAGTATTAGGTGTGCCAAAATATTTGATTGCGGTTCCTAATGTTGTATATTTAGATCATATTGACTATGAAATACATTAAACATATACAATAATTCCTTCTTATTCCAATTCCCATATATATATTGAGCATTCAAAAAACACTAATCTATACATGTTTCCACATCCAAATCTTCCAGAAATAGAGAAACATTACTGGAACGCATAAGTTTAAATATATGTAACAGATACCAAGTTCCACAACTACCTAACATATATAGATTTGTACCGACACAAACCGGATGGTATAGAATCTGTTCGGTCCTACTAAACCGAGCAGCAGAACTACTTGTAAACTAACAACCACAACATACCAAATGATAATTGGTGATTACTCATAGTCATACACTGATATAGATGGAGTTACAACTTTGATTTAGAAGATTGAGATATGAGTTACTTTGAGGGATAACCAGGTGCTGGATAGCCCGGTGCTGGTGGATATCCGGGCGGTGGAGGGTAGCCATGTCCGGGAGGTGGATAGGGCGGAGGAGGAGGGTAACCAGCATAAGGAGGGACCGGTTGATCAATGCGAGACATTTGTTGAGCTGGTGGCACTGACATTGGTTGAGAACTAATCACACCATCTCTTTTATCCATCTCAATCTTATGTTGTGTCTGTAAGTAAAGAGAAGAGTTTAGCTTTGATTAATTAACTTAGATATACACGATGTAAGCAAATTTGTGTACCTGCATACACGCACAGACCCTGCAAAAATCAAAGACAAGAGTAGAGGATTAAGCAATAATAAGGGCCAATTCGAGCTAGCGACATTGAGTTTAGAGAGATTAAACATACGTGAAATAGACCATATCAGCTAAGCAAGAAAGAAGCTGAGAAGCTTCAGAGAGTTCATCACTTCCTACAATACAAGCGACCAAAGAGAAGATACAAGCGATTTGGTTGAGACAGAACATAAATCCCTGCAAAACAGCCAAAATTCAGACAAAATGTTAGCACACAGGAATCTGTATATTTCTGTGTATTCTCTTTGAAACTGAAAACAAAGAGGAAAAAGTAGAGAGTACAATGATGCAATTGTCGCATTTTGTTGTGTGGATGTTGAATTCATCTTGCAACATGAATCGCGTAGATGCTATAGAGTTCCCAAAACAAAGGAACACCTGAAGAAACAAAATTACTCAACAATGTCAACATCATAAGATCATAATAGAATGAGAACTTAAGCCAAATCAGTTTTAAAAGATTTCAGAGAAAGATTGTATCACAAGTAATCTCATTACCTCAGTGGCAAGACAAAAATGAGGGCATTTTCTTTCTCCACATTTACCACTACAAGGCATATAACCACCACAACAAGTGTACCTTCACATAAACAAATGGCATTCAAGATAAACAGAAGAAACAAATCTCATTGTTCATCTTTAAGGATTGTAGAATTCAGCACCTTGACATGTCATTATAAAGTGCTCTTTTCCGAAGTAAGTATGAACCACAAGGTCCACTACATTCATAAATGAATACATTCAGTTACAAATATACAAAGAGTAACAATTGAATCTGTTAATAACAAAAACATGTTCATCACTGAGTTCAATATTAGATTTTGAATTAAAAGAAGAAACTAATAAACCTATCACATAAAGAGTATATTTTTTGTATAATTAACTTGGAAAATTATGTGTTGAACAAAAAATTAAACTATCTAAGAATGAAAAAGTCTAGATTTCAACTAGCATTTAGGAATTGTTTTCTAATAACAATGTTCACCCTTTTTTTTTTTTGTCAACATTGGGCCACAACTAGCCGGTCCATTAGCTAAGTTTTTACATAATGTAGGCGGTGGGATTCGATCCCTGGTTTGTGTAAGTGCGCATGTCTAAGTGGACTTACCGCTTGCCACTAGACTAAATGCCACTTGCAACAATGTTCACCCTTATATTTTAAGTTTTTTTTTAATATATGAAGACCCTTCCAAATTTGTTACATTTAAAAATCATAGAAAGAATAACATAAGATTATGACGGAATTCTTAAAATCAGTGATCGATTTCTTGTTTTACAAGTAAGAATGCCATAATATCAAATTTTTATTGAATTCGACAGTGATAATTTACAGAAAAAATCCAAAAAAGAAGAACGGAAAACAAAATTGAAGAGAAGAACATGAACCACTTACCACGAGCAAGAGAAGAAACAATCTGCCAATTCAAAAAAAATGAAAATAAATAAATTAATCGATCAATTCTCTAACCAAATAAGTATAAACTAAAGAACAAAATATATAAAATAGAATTACAAGGAGTATCGGCGGAGACGGTGCTCATGAGATCGGCGTTCCATAAATTCCGGTAACTTTGCCGGAGTTGCATCTTTTCAAGCTTATCTTGAGATTTCGACATGATTTTTTTATCTTTACCAGAAAAAAATTCAATCGAAATTGGTACAAGAAACAAACTATATATGAGATTTTCCTAGAAAATACAAATCCAAGAGAAACTATTTGAATACAGTAATCAAATTCAAGTAACGTTTCTAATTCTTTCCTTAAGAACAACTTCAGATAATATACACTCTTCTTTTCTCCCTCTCTTTTTTACTTTTTAATTTTTTCTTTTCTTTTCTTTCTGATTTTTTTTTTTTGAAATAACAGTTTCTTATTTATTGTTTTGTACTTAAATTTCGCCCCTCTCATGTTTTTATTGGTTTAATTAACACTCTTTGACCCATTGGAAATGCCGAAATTTCAGAATAAGAAATATCTTATTGGTCAGTTAACCCTTTTAAAAAAAATATGGTCTGTTAAATTATTTGCTAATGCATTTGATTGTAACTTATTGATTCTTATAGTTTCTTGAGACAAGATGATAAATTATCAAGACTAGTTAGGTAATGTACTACTGCGTCTCTTCTTGTTTATATAACCTTGTCACAAAATTTGCTGCATGGATAAATTAAGGTTCAAAACATAAAGGGTGATGTTTGTATCCAGAATAGTGTTTTTGATTAGCACTAAACAAACGTTTGCATTAGAAATTGTTTATTCTACTATGTACCAATCGCAACTCTGTTTGAAATCAACGGTTAAAATGAGCGTTTAGAGTTATCTATAAGCATTTAACCGTTTGCCAAACACTAGATCGAACCCTTTGTTTTCAAATGATTTTCTATTCAATCGCTTATTTTTCTTTCAATCGTCTTACTAGGAGACACCAATTGAACCATAAAGATCAAATTAAGAGTCTGAAAACATAGAAAAAGAGTTTAGCATATTTGAAGAGTGGAAGGTCTATTTATTGGAGATGATGGATTGAAGTATATAAAACACTATAAAATGATTGTTAGGCTAGACGAAGTCGCTTTAGCATTGTGTAGGATGGTATACGCCACGAACAGCCTATAAAGGAATTGTGGTCCGAATCCAAACTAGAAAGACATGTATTCTTAGTTGGACCAGATTCCGTAATGCAGCTTCAGATTCCAAATTCTTATTGCAAAACCAAACAAGAATCCTTTAGGATTGCAGACAACCTAGCTAGTTGTCTCATAGTTTTTGAAGCTTTGAAAGGTCAACTTTATAACGCATTTCGGAAGAAGAAGCTTTTGTGAGCAGCTTCTTTGTGTGCAACAAACTCATAAGCAATAAACAACTCCTTTATTCTTTCTGGTCGAAGACTCTTAGTAACACGAAGGGTTCTATGCTTTTTTTGTCAAATAAATTAGATCGACAAAATCTAATCCACAACTCAAATCCTTTTATGACCGGCCAAGTAATTCTTTTTTTCTGGTGGTGCTTAAAACCCAACAAAATCTTTGATGCCCATTTTTCAAAAAAATTTTATGCAAAATAATGCTTTTTAAAAGTACAACTAAATTTTGAAGTCTAAAGTTCTATTTTGTTGGGATTTAAATCACGACATGCCATACTTTTTCAAGCCTTAAACAATATCACACAAAGTAACATGATTTTTTGGAATCGAACTCTAGTAGAATACATCCGAGATTTCAGAGATTCTATTTTATTTTATTATCCTAGAAAGAAACTATAAATGATTTATTTGACAATTGACACAGAAAATCCAGATATGTCTCGAGTTTAATTGGTCACTAGTTGTATGGTATATGGCATCAAAATAACAATAAAGCTAGAATGATGTATACTAAGTTGTCATACTCGGGATTAAGTATTATCTATTTTAAAAACATTATAGGTACAAATAAACAAATTGTTGAATGTAAAAATCTCTCGAATATTTTCAACTACACCTTATAATATTTATATAATCTAAAGGTATGATTTCAACAGCAATGACAATGGCAGAATTAGATTCTACAAAAGAATGATTTGAATAGTAATATAACAACAAAAGAAGCTTTTGCTCACATCATACATCAAAAAAGACAGAGAAACCAAATAGATTCTAAATTAAACTATTTGGACGTAAGCAATTGGTTTAAAATGTAACCATCCAAAACTTTAAGACTAAATTCATCAAATAAATAAAATATAAGGACTAATCTATAAATATAAGTTTTGTCCACCGTTATAAATATTTATAGCTCACCAGACAAAAGAAACTTCAACTGTCAAATCTTGGTTCTGAAACAGAGAAACCCACAAAACAAAACCTTTTGAGGAACTGTTTTTGCCACTTTTGGTTTAAGAAAACAGAACATAAATTTGAGTTTTACTTCTTTGATTCAGTTCAAAAATGGCTGCTTCTTCTTCAGATCTTTATATCTTTGATGGCTCTTCATCATCATCTTCCTCAATTTTTCGAAATTCTTCTAGTCCAGAAATGTTTTCTTCAGACACAACAAATACAGATATGTTCTGTAACAATGAACTTTACTCTGTTGATGAATCTCTTAACATTTTTGACCATTTTACTCCTCATAACATCCTCTCGTCATCTCCTCCAAGTGATCTCCTTGGAACCTTAACACTCTCTTCACAAATACAAACCGGATTATACCCAAATTTCACAGATTTTCAAATCTCAGACGCTGTCAAAACAGAGAAGTTCTTCGACGGTGGTAATAATCAGACAATATCAATGGCGAGAAGCTACAGTGCAATTGAGAATGTAGGGAGATATATGCAGAGAAGCTTTAGCACCAATTCAGTCCAAGGGAAACCAAATCAGGAGCAACCCTTCAACATTCCGATAATGGATTCTTCAAATATATACTATAATACCTTAAGTTCGCCGGAAAATGACTTCTTTTCCGGTCAGATGAGACGTGTCTATAGCACAGGAGATTTGCAGGTCTCTGTTTTTTGCTTACTTTGTGTTGTAATTTTACTAAAAAGTGTTGAATTTAACTGAACAATTTTCGCAATGCAGCCATCATCGGAGAGCTCACCGGCGTTATTAACCGATGAACAGAACTTTAAAGTGGGACGTTACAGTGCAGAAGAACGTAAAGAGAAAATCTCAAAGTATAGAGCTAAAAGAAGCCAGAGAAACTTTACTAAAACCATTAAGGTAACACTTTAATAACATTTTCAATAATTTTGAAGGTTTTGATTCTTTTGTTTTGAATTTTGATTATAAACTTTTATTTTTTGATAAAAATTCACCAAAAAAGTATGCATGCCGGAAAACGTTGGCGGATAGTAGACCTCGAATACGTGGCAGATTCGCACGCACTGACGAAGTTGCAGAAATTCCCAACATTGAAGATGACGAATCCGAGCTTTGGGTAAATTATTTTCAAAGCCTAGTTTTTTTCCCAACTCTTTTTTATCAAACCACAAAACGATACTAGTTTTATTATACATATAATATTTTTTTTGTTTTATCTTATAACTATCAATATCCTATTAGTTTTATTTTTATCACTAGATCGATAATAACTATTCAATATCTCATACCCCTAAATTTTAAATTCTATTACGCGGATCAACACAATACTTTTAGTTTAGATCGGATAGTATGTGTATATTGTATAAATCATTTGCTATCTTGCATGTATTTTTTATACAAATACATTTGATATTTTGTGACTATCAATGTCTACTATTTTTTTTGTCTAACAATTATCGATGATGATCGATCCATAACTCAAATCTCCTAAATCTTAAATTATATTATGTGGATCAATACGATTTTCTGAGTTTCAATAAGATAATTTTTTTTGTCAACAATTGGATCGATAAGGTCCGATCAATAGCCTAAAGCTCACCCCTAAAATCTCTTTTTAAGTTACCATAGTGTAGCATGTAGGAATCGAATCTTGGTGCCAAGTTATTAACTGGTATCCTAACCACCAGATTGAGAGCAACTCAGCCAATAAGATAATTATTATGTGTAATATGTGTATATTGTAGAAATCATTTGCATGGAGTGTCTACAATTTTACAACTCAAGTATTTTGTAGTATATCTAATGTATTAATATAATGGTGGACAGAAATTGGATGGGCTGCATGAGAAAGAGGAAGCTTCTATGAGCAGCTTTGTAGTGTTGCAACAGCCTCAATTACAATACACAACGACTTCTTCTTCATTTTTCTGGTGATTAAAGATTCTTAAATATGAAGACGAAGATTCCAATATTTATTATAAAGAATATATATATTTTCCATTACTCGTATCATATATATTGCACCAAAATAATTTAATAAAACAAATATATGTTTTAGAAGATTAATGTAAATTCTAATAAGTTACATTGTATTGTTTTTGGTTATTGTCCTTTCGTATAATGAAAGTAACTTATAATTTAGAATCAATGTATGCACAAATTATTGACCCAAGAAGAATATTCTTAAATACCATGTCAATTTTATAAGATTTTTTTACATTAGTGGATTGAACATTGCTCTTTTATGCTCTTTATCATGATAAAAAAGAAAGAAATTAGTATTATTTAAGAATCCGAAGCGTTGAAGATGAAGATCCTCTTTGCTCATGTTAGTGTACTAAAAGCATAGGGAATTATTACACTTACATTTGCTTAAGTCAAATGACCCACTGAATATACAATCAGACATAAAAATTTCTTGTGGAGCCAAAAGTTTGCTTACACACACTAGTATGATTTTTTGACATAACTAATATAGTTAATACATTTCTGAAAACACTTTGATCGTACTCGAGAGTGGTTTAGAAAACCATAATTGTGTTTTGTTACTATCGTCACTTTAATTTTTTTTGTCAACCTTACTTATTGGATTTAGATTAACAAGGCTGATCCATAGCCTAAATGTGAGATTTGAACTCCTCACCTAATGTCTAACTAGATCAGGAACAAGCCAACTGGACCACCTGTTTTTTGGCATCATCAGTATTTTAATTTTAAACATTTAAAATATGAGGAATACCCTCAAAAAAACACACAAATATAATTTTTCCAAATTAAAGTACCGTTTTAGGAAATATTTTCTTTAAATTTTAAAAACCTTTAAAAAACTTTTCTGATATCTTGAGAGAAAGAGTTTTTTTTTTTAATAAAAAGATTAGCAAATTTATTGGCTGCCAAAAAAGGAAAACAAAAAACAAAGCCTAAGACGATAACTTATGGGACAAGAAAGCTCACTAGAGATATCCGACTAAATAAACCCTAAAATAAATAAAAAATGCTACATCAAGTCTTATACTTCACTAATATTACTAATTTATTTCTATTTGTAAGTTATTTATCTAAACTATATTTATTGCATTGCTTGTTATATTTTTACAATTCAAACATTTGTATCCATCCACATATTATTTTCACCATTATGTATTGTCTTGAACCATTTGTTTTTTTTTCCACATAATTTTAGTTGTATCATATGATTTGCATTGAATTATATAATCTTTTTATCCTGCATTGCCTGATTTTCAAATCGTATTTCCTTTCAGAATATAGAATTAAAATTCAGATAATATTATTATAGTTACGCATCTCTTATCATGAAGAACACTTGAGGAAATACTTCTTTAACACAATTGGTAATTTGACTGAATAAAATTCAAATCCGAAAAGATAAAGAAAGCAAAAGAAGCAACGAAGAAGCTCACATGTGTTTTTCTCTTGTATTTAAAATTGTTTCTTTTTCCATTGTGGCGCAAATTAAATCAAAAGAATTGACATTAAGCCACTTACAAGGACGATTCATCGATTTATAATTCATTCATAACTTAATATATATATTGTTTTTATTTATGGTCTTAAGAAAGGTATTTCGAAGTGATGTCAAATCCAGTGGACATAATTGGCTCGTAATAATAAATTATATAAAATTATACAAGTAAATAATAATATCACTAATCATGACTTAGCATACAAAGATTTTAAAAGATATTGGATGGCATGTTCCCCCTATATATATATGTGATTAGCTACTAATAATTATTTTATTATGCTCTTTCTTTAGTATGTACATTTTTGAATTTTGTGTAAAAATAAATCAATTTATTTCTTTGTAAAAAATACTTAGTTTGGTTCGATTAATTGAGATTATAAAAAAGTTACCACAATAGCCATTTAACCAAAAAAAAACCACATTATTCATATGGTAACTTTAAATTTGTAAACTAAAAATCGTGTAACCTAGTTGGCTTGCCCTTGATCTAACTTTATACTAGATGGTTGAGTTCAAATTTCACCAGTTCTAATTGAAGTAATTTGGTTATGGATAATGTTTTATCGATTCAATTGTTTACAACCAAACTTTAAATTTGTAATTAATGGCAATAAAATAAAGCAAATATTTTCTAATCTTTATAGCTTACAAGAATATTTGAGATGCCCATGGATGATCAAATTATACGTGTCTCAGACAAAGTTACACAACCTGATTGGAATTGTTTTAGTTTTATGGCTTTGAAAAGTAAAAATCTTTGTAAAAGATTAAAATTAAACTAATCATATATTGAGTCAAAAACAAACTAAAATATGATTAATTTAATTTAAATCTCATACAAAGATTTTTGTTTTTCAAAGCAATCAAACGAAAGCAATTGCTAATCGGGAGAATCTAATTGGAATTGCTTTCCTTTTGTTGCTTTGAAAAGCAAAAATCTTTGTATGAGATTTAAATTAAACCAAACAAATTTTGAAATAAATAACAAAGTAAAATATGATTGGTTTAATTTCAATCTTTTATAAAGATTTTTGCTTTTAAAAAAAAAAAAAAACGATTCCAATAAGCCATATTGATACATATCTTCACCAAAAATAGTTATATTGATACATAAAAGGAAAAATATTTTGAAGATATAAAATATTAGATATTTGCCTGACTTGCTATCAGTTTAGTGGTTAGGATGATCCAATTAATGACTTAGCACCAGAGTTCGATTCTTATCCATCACATTATAGTAACTTATAAAAAGATTTAAAAAATGGACTTTAAGCTATATATCATACTAATTGTTGACAAAAAAGAGAGTATTAAATACTCTATTGACAAACTAAAAGTATTAAATATTCTTTGAAAATTGTAATACAATACAATCATTATTACATCATGGGATTCGTGTCATTTAAATGCATTTATGAATTTTTTTGGTAACAAATGGATTGAAAATGTCCAATCCATAGCTTAAATCTCACTTTAAAATTTTTTTTTTATGCTATCATAATGTAGCGGGTAGGAATCGAACCCTAGTGTCAAGTCATTAACTGGATCATTCTAACTATCAGACTAAATTGCGTGCATTTATGAATCTTAATTCCTACAAACTTTATCACAAACTCAAATAATACTTGAGACGTGAACATATACTTAGAAAAGAGATTACTCCAATTAATACTTTGCTTTGATTGAAAAAACCCAATTAATGGTGTCACATACACATTTATATGTGCATTATATTGGACATAAATGTGCATTATATTGGACATTCCATCATGATCGCATGTGAATTTTTCCATTACCGTCGGTTTATACTTTTGGTAATTTTTAAACTAGCTGGTGGGGTAAATCAAAAAGATGTGAGCTTAATTCATTTTAGTGGGGTTTCTTGATCGTTATGAAAGTTTATAATTGTTTAGATCCGATCCCACATAATATGATAATCATTTGAATGTGAAACGGTTGAATATGATGATTATTATACAGTCAGTTAGGTCATAGCAGTATATTTAGTCAAATAGTTAAATATATAATTTTGTGAGATAATGAAGAAGTAAGTTAGGTCAAGTAATTAATGTATGAATTAATTGTATAGAGTGTTCATTTTTTGGTGGAAATTATGCCAAATGCTCCCTTGTAAATTTTTTTTGTTTTAATCTTTTTTTTGCAGGTGAAAAGACGTTCTTGCTCATGCAGCTCATTCAAAGCAACGGCGAACATATGAGATAAAACGTCTATAATGGACAATATATGGATTGACGTTCCCATACCATATGAATACATCTCATATATTGTCCATACTAGACGTCCCCATATTATTTTTGCCTTCATTACCAAACACAAAAAAAGCGTACATAATATTACAACTACCGTTTATCTTTACATTACGAAACAATAAAAGAAACCACCCACACAACAAAGCAAACAACCTACAACTTAAAACATTTCACATTTTCAGCCATAACTCAACATTACTTAACCAACATTTACATCTTATGAGCCAAACAATTCTAGAAGCTGAATTGATCTCCACCAAATGAAGCACTCACTCTCACATTGGTGGCATGTGGCATAATTTCAAGATTAAAGATGACATTATACATTTTGTGTAATTCCAATCCCCATGAGAAAGTCATCATAATTCATCTTTCTATCATATTTGTTGTTCATTTTGGACGTCTTAAACCATATGTCCGCCGTTACTTTAACCCAACTCCAGGGGCAAGACTGTATATTCGCCTGCAAAAGAGGGCACTCCACATAATTTTGGCAAAAAGAGGGCACTCCACATAATTGTCCCTTAATGTATACATATGTAAATTTTTATCAGAGTTTGGTTTTAGATAATCACATAATTTTATATGATAAGATTTAAAATGAATTATAATTCGGATCTTGTCAATACAATTGTTATCAGACCTAAAACATTCGGAGTAAGGTTGTAGGGGATCGAAAACCATCTCATATTCTTTATTTTCATAAGGAATGAACTCTATCATTGTGGAAGGTTAATGATAAATTTCGCTCTTGTAGTTTTTTTTTTTTGTAAACTTTGTTTAATAATAGGTTGGGTAAATCAAATCCATAGGTTAATATATATATATATATATATATATATATATACAAAGCAGGTTGACAAATAATTAGGAAAACAAAATGATACTTTTAAGTTAAGGGAATCTAAAATTGATTCTTCTACATGTACCAAATAGCTAATGGAAGAAAATAGTAATTAAATAAGCCTTTTATATTGGGTAATGATAATATATAATCAACTAACCAAAGCATGATTCCAATATTTCATCTTTTTGACCAACCGCATTATATATTAATTTATTAATTTTCTGTCTAACCGTACGTGCTAATAGAATTTAAATTTCACACCAAATATTATAAGTAATTTGGTAATTCATTAAAGACTATTTTTATCAGCAAAAACATAATCCAAGAATTTTAATTAGTCCAAGAATTATATTCTACTTTGTATAACCGTAATAACATTGCATTTTCTTTTAAATATTCATAAAGCCGTAAAATTCTGCATTTGTTTTTTTGTACAATCGACAAGTTCCCTACATTTGGTTTCTAGTGTCTTTAGATTCGAAACCTTAGTCTGATAATTTTTTTTATAACTCAGAATTTCAGATTTTATGGAAGGAGTATGGACTATTCTTCTAGGGAGGTACAATCCACAGATAGATTCTTTTTCCGGATATTCAAATAGGTCGAAAACATGGGCTCATATCCGTGTAAGGATAATTACGAAAATATGTTTTAGTTTTGCATAGCAGAAAATTGAACCTACGAACTCTTTAAAGTCTTAGACATGTCCCATATCACTTGACCACAAATTCCTTGTTATTTGATAATATTATTGAAAAGTATAAATAATTGCTCTTGAAAATGTAGCTATTTGGATTTTTTTTTAATTTTGAATTTTGCTTTTTATATTTTCTTTGCCTTTTCGATTTTTTTTTTCTTGTATTACAAAAAAAAATGCCCCCATGTGTCAAAATACAACTTTATGTGAATCGTGATCTTAAAGGAAGAAATGATGATTTGAGCTCAAATTAGGTCTTTCTTTGCGGCAATTTGTTTACATATTCTCTTTGTTATATGCTCCACCTGACGAGAGGAAATAAAGGAGGACATAAACATAAACATATATAAAGTTGTAATGAAAATTGCTTACATTCATATTTAAATTTCCGACTCTTAATATTATATAGGGGTTTCTATGTTTAGTTTTTATTTAAAATATATTCCAAAAATGATACACAGTACAATGATTCAATACTAGCTTAAAGAATTAAATAATCTTAAAAAACTAATATTCATATATTTAATAAAACCAAAAATAATTTACCATGATGGACATTGCACAAAGAGTAGCAAAAGATGGAGAATTGACTTTGCAAGAAAAGAGTGAGGAGAAGACTCACATTCTTTTATGAGTTCAATGATGTCAAAGAGAAATCACCTATTTCTCCTCGAGACTTTAGCTTAGAAGTCCACTAGAATTCAAATGTTTTTACGAAAAACGGTGATGAAACTTTTTTTTTGATAATTCGGATAGTCTGGTCTACCAGACACTATAAATTCAAACAATATAGTAGGGACTTTGTCTCTTACCTGGTTATCGTGTCAACATGCTACATGAGAAAAGTATATATGAAAACCAAAGAGAACCATTTAAAATCTGTTGAAAATGTCACACAAATGCGAATCGAAGAAAGTTTAAATTTAAGTTTTTCAAATCTTTCAAAATTTTGCTCAACCACCAGACTACGCTACACGAGTGTGATGAAACTTTTACATTCTCACAAGTCAAAACGTACGTTCATTTTGTTTTCCACAACCGTACAATGGCTTTTCTGATCACCGTTATATTACTCTCTCAAAGGCCAAAATCATCTCTTTACCCATGCAACAACGTAATTTGGATCTCGTGCACTTACCAAACCCTAAAAGTGACACCTTTTGCGTTTAGAACTTTGGAAAAATTAACACTCTCTAAAGCAATCGACAAACACAAACATATAAAAGGTATTTTTTTTGTCTTTGTGTTTGTAGCTGACTTCAAGTGGTCCAACTCTAACTAAGTTTAACTTTGGCTTTAGTTTTTAGTTTGCTTTTTGTCTTTGCTAATTTGATTATCAAGTTCCTATCCACACGTATATGTACAAGAAAAAGCTCTGAATTTGACTATAAAGTTATGGTAAAAAATATATAATATAAAAATGATATTTTCAAACAATTTTTTTACAACAACCAAGAGTAATCAATAAACGGTAATCGCAAATTTAAATTGGTTATAAATTGATCGAAATTTAAAAGGATTTTTGGAAAAATATAAAAGAATTAGATTCCAAATATATAAATGGCATATTCATATTTACGTTTTAACAAATATTTGTCATGCACAACGTCATAAAATATTACCTCGTTTATAAAAAGTTAAATGACAAAAGATGTAATTTTTTTACAAATCAAAAGTGTATTGTTCAGTTGCAAATAATGGATAGTTGGTATTTGATCATTAATGCTTTGTCGAATAAATACATAAAGAGTATCAATGAATTAAGACTTAATTAATCGACATATTAATAATTATTGTTAAAAGAAGTGGTCAAAATGCTACCTACACGTTACCTTTATAGGTCTAGCTTATAAAAATACGAAAAGTATTAATCTAAAATACTATAGGATTAGAAAATATATTCCTCCAACGTAGGACGAACCTTAATATTCATTTAATTTTATTTATGGATTTATATATATTATAAGTATACATTTTTGTTGTTGGTAGTGCTTGTAGGGTTCCCTACCGACTTTCACAATTGTAAACAACTAAGCTAGAAATAGAAATACACCTTTAAATATTTCTATATATATATATATATATATAACGTTTTCTTCATATATAGTTAAACATCATAAAAAGGAGCTAATTGAACCGAAAATGAAACATTAAACTAGTTATATAAAAAAGACACAACTTCGAACTTAAATGTCTCTCTTGTTCTTGTTCTTGTGTTTTGACCAATTGTCTAGTTAACCGGTGGCTTTAAGATTTATAACATATATAAAGTCAGTCTAATTAACTTAGTTTGAGTTTAAGTTTCACATATATATTAAACCAAACAAGAAATTAAGAATTAAGAATGTAGAATGAGATTCATTTACAAAAACAAAAGAAAAAAGAACATAGAATGAGATTAAGAAAAGTTAGAAGACGTGTGGGTCCAAATTCACAAAATAGTAAAAAATGTCACTAACTTATGCAGAAGTTGATAATTTCATGTAAATCATTATTTTCAAGAAATATCAAATTAGTTGCTCTAAACTTCCACATTTAAAATTACTCCATTCTTGTTGAAGGAAGTGTATAAGTTCATTAAGAAACTCCAGTCTTCAAAATTGTGTTGTTGATGTTTCATGGACTCTTATTGTAGTCTCTTTCGGATCCTCAATGATGGCAAAAGCTTCAACGTTGTCTTGTATCGCACCCACTTCTTTTAAACGTTATGCTCAGCATGAGCTCATAGAAATGAAATATTTAAATGGGGTTCCCAAAATTTTAAGGGTCTCAAATTTTTTTTCCAAATATATATGCATAATTATGTTTTTGTAACTACAGAAAACTGGTTTTCATGAAACAAAAGGTGAAGCCTTAAAATATGTTGTTGCTATGGATATTGAACTTATGTTTCAGAGGAAAAATAAGCATCTATACGAATAAGAACACATTTTGATAAGGAACAACATAAAAATGGTGATGATAACCTCGTTCTAAGTTTGGAGAAAGATTTCATAATTGATTATTACATCAAAATCGTTGATCAAGTTTTGGTTTCTTCTCATACAAGGTTAGAACAATTTCGAGAGTGAAGGTATTTTGGATTTTTGTTCAGTCAAGAAAAATTAAATTCAACAAGTGATGATAGTATGAAGACATCATTTACTAGTCTTGAATTTGATAAAGTCTTACCTACAATCGAGTATGTCACAAAAAAATCTAAATGGTTGAGCTATGTTATCAATAACAAAAAACATGCTTAAAAATCTTGATTATGCAAATATGATAAATGATTTTGCAGAAAAATACAAAAAAGTTAATTTTCAGAAATATACTTGTTAATTTGTTGCTTCGTTTATGATACTATTTTTACTCTTATATGAATTTTATTTGTTTTCAATTTTTTTTTTGCATTATCATTTTTTATACATTTTGAATGCCCCCATGAATCTCAGGTCGGCTCTATAGAGCTGATAACACACTAGCTATGGGATTTGATTCTTTGTTTTCTATGAACAGTGAATCAAAGGCCTCTTTAATATTGGGCCTATCACTCAAACAAAACCTTTGAGACATGAAACCAAACATTAAACAACGATTACTAATTGGATATATAAATTAAAAATGATTGAGAATTACATGAAATAAAGAAAAAAAACGAATAAGAAGAGTGGAGCAACTAATTTCTCAGCAATGTTTTTTCAAGACTAGCTAGGTTGATCATTCCATTTTTCTTTTTGACAGTAAGGTACATTTTTGTACGTTAAATCAAAGCTCATATATTCTTTTTTATGATATTTTTTGCTCAGCGTTTAGGATTATGTAAAGACCATTTATTTCACTTAAAAAGGGGAGTACCCCAAACTAAAAAAAAAAATTTGTTCCGATGAAACCTTCTCTTTTTCCATTTTCGTAGTGATTAAATTGTGTCACAAGAACTAACAAAAATAGTAGTACGACGAGTCCATTGTGAACGAATGCATGGAAAAGTTGAAAACACTTTTTGTGGCTCACACGAAACGTTTTTTAAAGAGCTGATGTCGTTTGGTAGGATCTTTAGGCTTCTTTAATTGTTGACCAGAAGATTTGTGACGGCCGTATTCCATGTATACCATTCCCTTTGCACCGGACATTGCACTCATTGATCCCATGCTTCGTCTCGCCTTTTGCAGAGCCATACCGTCTGTGTCTTCTTCGAGTTGCTCCAGACCAACCAGATCGTCTCCAGCATTCAACACTTTTCCCAAAAGACACAACTGTTCTTCTTGACTGTGGTAACTCAAGCTTGAACCAGCGTCAGGAGGTGGTAGGCTTGTTATTACCTTAAAGCTGTATCCTTGGTCGATTAAGAATTGCTGTCTTTTCGTTGAATAATACATTTCCTACCAAGTCCAACAATCAAATCCTTTCAGTTAGCAGACCCCAATCGCTAGAGACATGAGATAACACTCGAATTTAATGACTTACCTGTGTATCTGTGGAAACAAGGGAGTAGAAGAATGCATTGTATTCTTCTTTTCCACCAGCCATTCTATCTTCAAGTTTACCCTTTTTTGATAATCGAGAAACATAACTTATTGGAACCAACCAACATGAGGAGCTAGGAGAAAAACAATGTGATGAATAATGATATCGAAAATCAAACCTTAGCCCTAAGGATACGACCCAAACGCTGAGCCTCTTGACGTCTAGACCCAGCATGTGATGAAATCTGAATGATCACATTAGCTTCAGGGATATCTATGGAGTTATCACCAACCTATTGTTGTCAAACAAAACCAAACCACAATTAAGTTCATTTATCAAACATGTAATGAACAAGTTTCATAAATCCCCAAGTAAATGGAAAGAAAACAATGCTGATACCTTTGACAAGAAGACAGTGTTTACATCTTTACTGGTTTTAAACGCCTCGAGAATTTTTGTTCGCTCCATATGGCTACATATTGGACAAAGAGAACTATCAGATTGGATACTAAGTGATAACAAAAATGCGAGTCCAAAAAATAGAAGTTCTTTCACGAACCTGGTTGCACCATAAATCATTGGTTTCCGGAGTTTCATTGCATACTCTGTAAGTGCAAAAAGATTGTCTGCGAAGACGATGATTTTATCCCCACGTTGTTGTTCATGGAAACGTATCAAAAACTCACAGGCTCTGAACTTGTTAGGGTTCATGACATAAAGTGCCTGCAGATAACAGTTCGCAAGATATGCACATGTCAGAACAACTGTGGAGGTTTACTAGCTGCAACTCCAGAGACAGTTACTGGGTGATTCTATCAAGAGCATTTTCCAAATTAAGAGACGCACTAAACGAACCTAATTGTATTGATGTTTATATCAACCTTCCGGACTACATACAATTCATGGACTATCGTGCATCAGACAAATTAAACATAAAGTACAGATATCTAACAATCTCAGATTATTAATTTTCAGGATACTGCTGAGGATAACAGAGAACAATGTGAATAAGCTTATATTATGAACCTGTTTTTTCTTGGAGTTCTCTTTCTTCAGATATTCTGCAAAAAACTCTTTGGTCATAGGACACCATACTTCTGCACACTGAACATTTGCAATAAACCCTCCTTTAACTAAATCTAGCCAATTGGCTTCATATAGTTTTGGGCCGATGAGGAAGTTCAGATCTGTAATCCTATCATCTTCTCTAACAAGAGTTGCTGAACAAAGAACAAAACAGAGACTTAGCTTTTGAAATTAAACTATAACACAAAGTAATGGTCGATTAATATGAATGTTTTGGTTACCTGTAAGTCCTAGCTTGCAGTGAGATTTTGTGATACTGATGACTTTCCTAAACATATGGGCCGGAACCACGTGCACCTATAAAAAACACACAACTCGTTAAAAAAGTCACGCAAAGAAGGGGAATTTGATGCTTGTAAATCTCATTTATGAGCTTAATATACATTTTTCAATGAACCACATATAACTAATTTTCCGCAAAGTACCTACCAGAAAAATTAATTTAAAGACACAACAAACAAAGAACTATTTGATTACCTCGTCCATGAGCAACAACCCCCACTCTCTGTTTCTCATTTCTTCGATAATCTTCTCCGATTCCTCAGATCGTTTACCACCAAAGGCAACCATATTATAGGTTGTCACAACAACACCAGCATTTCCACGGAATCGTTCTTTACTATCAGAAGTAAAACGGCATATTTGGTCATCTCTTATAGTAGACCACAACTTAAACTGGAAGGCCCACTGATCCACCGAGACAGCATTCGTCGCCAAACAAAGACAACTCTTCTTTATTCGAGCTGCTGCAGACACACCAACTAGAGATTTACCAGCACCACAAGGCAACACTATAATTCCAGATCTTGCTCGTCCTGCAGTATCAAGATTCTGATCATCTTTCCCGGAGAATTACAGTGATAATTATCTATTAGGAGTTGTTTACCAAAACGAAAAAATATCTATTAGGAGTTCACCACAAAGCTGGAGCAGTCGCTTTATGACAACCCCCGGATAACCACATATAAAAATATCTATGAAAAGTACACCACCAATTTTAGCAGTTGCCATAACACAAAAGTACTATAAAAAAGAAATGTGGATGCCGACAGCTTTACCATTCCCAAACATTTTGCTCAAACTTTTTTCCTGGTATGGCCTCGGTTGTGCATGGGGCTTTAGTTCCATGTCAAGATCAGGATTAACCTGACAGACACATAAAGTTATTTACAATAAAAAATATGCAAGGCATATCATCATATAATCTGGTAGGTAGAAATTGGCCGAAAGCGTAATATTTGTCACTCACGTTGTCGTTCCTAAAGTCATATTCCTCTAACATAGGATAATTCAAGGCATTTGGCAAGCAACGCTGCTTTACGTTCTCCACCTACATACCAGGGGCAAAAGAACATGATACCGCAAGTTAAGTAAAGATCATAGAACATTACCAAAGTCATCAACACAATTATTTTTTTAAGCATTAAGGGAAAGTTACCTGTGCAGGGTCTATCTCAAATGAGTGAGTTTCTCTCTCTTCTGCTGCTGCTGCCAATTCTGCTTCATTCAACAGCTCTCCAGGCCCTGCTTCAAGTTCCCCACTTGTTTTTCCGATAGTGAATCCATCACCGCCATAATATGGCTAGCAAAAAAAAAGTTAATCTAAGTTGGTTCGATATGCTGCGGATAACACACAATGTATTAGAAACATGAACTCCACCTTCAGTGAATCAAGAGGTTTAAGAAAAGTAATAAAGTCTATCTACCAACTGGAAACATAGTTCCAAAGAACTAAAAGAGTTAAACATGTAATCAATTACCTGAGAACAACCAATATTTGTACGTAGTTCCATCCTATGTAAAATGTAGAAGCCACAACAACAAACATAATGCACTCAACTGAGGAGTTCAACATACCTCAGAAGAAAATCTCGCTCGGTTTATAACATCATCACTAAGAAGCCTTTTCAACACCTGCCATTGTTTTGGTTCAAGAATTGAGCAAAGCAATGGAAAAAGGAAACCAATATCCATACACACAGAACTAGAGAAAGAGGAGAACCTCCGGGAATGGGGATTCAATAAAATATCGATTCTTCTTCAATACCAGCTTCACTTTCCCATAATTGGCAGTAGAAGCATGGATGAAATCAATCATCTCCTTAGGTAGCTTAGTCTTAGAAAGTTTATTCAAAACAGAAATGATAGTTTCGGTCTCAAGACCAACGGAAACAGCAGCATACAGAGAGTGTGGGGTTAGATTATACTCGTGCATTGACTCTGGCCTGAATTAAAAGCAAATAACATAAAATCAACCTAAAACCAAATAACCATACACATATACAGATAATTCATGGAAAAACACGAAATAAAAATCACAAAAGAAACCAGTATGAGCACCTGCAAACGGGTTCAGCTATGGCGATAAGAAAATCATAAGCTTGTTTGTAGAGAGCAGAAAATGTCTCCAAGAAAATCCTTCCATCTGCACAAGCCCACAATGGCCTGTTTCCATGATCTGGCTTCAACTCCAATTTGGTAAAATCCCTTTTCTTTTCCTCTCCTTCACCTTCAAACCCATCATAATTTCCCTTCATTTGTTTCCCAATGAATCTATCTATGTAATTATGCTATATACACATATATACCTAG
This sequence comes from Lepidium didymum, assembly GCA_963920545.1. Classification (NCBI taxonomy): domain Eukaryota; kingdom Viridiplantae; phylum Streptophyta; class Magnoliopsida; order Brassicales; family Brassicaceae; genus Lepidium; species Lepidium didymum. The sequence goes on along the minus strand of OY986980.1, from coordinate 20,425,492 downwards.
AGTACATAAAAATTTACTGAGAAATCAATACCATCACGAGAATCCTCATCAGCATCATCATAGTATTCTTCGGCGTTTTGGATGTTCTTCATTTTTTGATCATCCTGAGATTTTACAGTAAAATTACACTAATTAACCTCGAAGAATCTATCTATGTTAAAAGATAAGCTCCTCTGGAGAGAATCTGAACACTAACCTTCCCACCGTACTTCATCTTCTTGTTGGGTCTTCCTCTTTCACCTGAACACCAAAAGGTCCCCAGAGTATCAACATACTTATCTTTTAATGCCGGATTCGATAAACTAAGGAAAACATCAGTAAGATCCAGACTAATACCGTGTCCCATAGTTTTCGTTGTAAGCTATTCTGGTCTTGATTTGGATTCGGATTCGGATTCTGGTCTGGCGCGTCGGTTTCGCGTTAAGGAAAAACTCGATTGAGACGAAGATGCAAACTGGATTGATTTTATAAATTATAACGTTACAGTATCGGGCTTTTAATGGGTCTCTTTAATATTGGGCCTTCTATTCAAATCGAGCCCATTACGATTATTTTTGGCAATAACAATTGTTTATTTTATTCATTTTGATAATTTCAGAAACAAAATTCCTCCAATTCGTCTATATGTCGGGCTGCTTATGCCAAGTATTAGTAACTAGGAAAATGCCAAAAGGAGACGAGAATGTTGTTGCATGACGCAGTAGTGAAGGGGGCAGTAGGAAAACAGGTGTGTGAATAATGGCCAAGTTTAATGCCTCGTGGAGGTTGCGTGAGAGACAATGAACAACTTGCTCTCTACGTATTATGTTTTTAATCAATACTTAAGGTACCTTCAAATATGATGCTCTTGGCATTCTATTTCCGCTTCAAAATCTTTTGGTCCGAATCAAATAAGTGTAAGTTGCTTTCAGATTCATTTTTTAATATCAAAAGACAAATATTTGTGTTGGTCAAATTCCACTAGTACAAGTGGCACTTCTATTTCCCGGCAGAATGTTGAATAAAATATCAAACTAATTCTATTGATTAAAAAATTGTTATGTTGATTATTTTTTTTAATCTATATGTAGATATGAAGTATCTCTATAGTTCCGATTAGAAAAACTTGATTTATAATAGTAGCGGAAATTTTTTTTACCATTTTTGTTGTTTCCAACACTAACAAAATTAATTTTTTCGTTAACATTAAATCACAATTTATCGATCCAATAACTAATTTCTTATATAATATAAACAATAAAAGATTCGATTATTGGATATGTAAATACACCTATTTTTATTGGACTTATCTCCAACCATTAGATTAAAAATATCTGCAACAATATTAATTTTTTTTTTAATCAACTTAATTTATTAAACGAGATAAAGTTTACAAAAGTTATAAAAGAGACACATTATTTACAAAGGCATGAGACCGAAACGACTTTCTGACTATGCGGATGAGATAATCAATTTTGTGATTAAATGTTCGTGGAAAATGGGTGACAAAACAAAACCGGAATAAGCTTTGAATTTTTGAAAAATCATCCAAATAAGAAAGAAAAACAGGCCACTTCTAAAACTCCTTGATCATTTTAATGAGGTTTGAATAATCTATTAGAAACTCCACCTCGTTGATGAAAGAGCTAATTGATTTATTTAAACAGCTAATTAATATATAATCTAATCAACTAAACAAATAAATAAATATTATAAAACCTTATATAATCAGCGAAGAGTCTTCTAATTTCTTAACAAAGTCATCTGATAGAGCGCACGATAAACATCACCGCAAAAGCGCAGAAGCAGAGGAAACGACGAAAAAGAATAAAATTTTTATTTCTCCCGAGAAAAATAAAGCTGAACGCAAAAGTAAAGTCTCTTGTCCATTTTGAGATTTTCAAGTCCTCTTTCTGATTCAATATTCATAGGATGATCGGTTCGTTGTTTGGTGTTTGATCTTGCAAGTGATCGTTGTTGTTTAGGTTTTTTGATTTTTTTCCTCTTTGCTTTATGAACTGATTTTTGTTTTCTTTGAAATTCTGTGAGTTTTAGTCTACTTTTTTGACCCGATTTGCTGCTTTGTGTTTATGCTAGATTCTGAAATTCTGATGTTTATTGATGAGTTTCGGTTTAGGGTTTTACGGAGCTTGTGGATTGTGGAACGTTTTAGCTAGCTTTCTATCGTTTTAGCTAGCTCTCTTTGAAAAATCTCTCAGGTTTTCTTTACTGTGTTTATTTTTTGAGATTTAGAGTTCCTTCTGGAGTTGAATTCCGATTAAAGGTGTTTATATCTCTGGGTTTATGTCTAAAATGGTTTGATTTCACTGCAATTGTGTAGATGGTGGTGCAAAAGAGTCGAAGAAATTGTAGGAGATTCACATAAGGCTTTATCTCAACACTCTTGTCCCAGATTCCGAGAAGAGGTTATTGGTATGTCAATTGTTGTATCTTGATTATTAAGAATAAGAGTAAATTTGGACTGTTCTGCTCTCTGGATTGTGGTTTTTATGAAGATGTTAAATGTAGTTGTCGTTACTAGCATGATAAAATCTTGATCTTACTTGTGTAGAGAGTTGAAACAGATATTGAAAACGATATTAGCTTGTTTCAGTTTCTTGCATTTACTCTTTTGGAAATCAGAATGTAATATGTTTTTTCTGTTTCCTCACCTTTCTTGTAAGTAAGCTTAGATGAAGACTCTTCGGATTTTGCAATTGTGATTAAAGAAAACAAGAAAAGAAGAAGAAAATGGGAGGTTGCTGTTGTTGTTCTTCACGGAGAGCTGATGTAGATAATGGACCTGCGTACTATTATGTTAGTGTGATGCACATCTTCAATTCCCCTAATCCGTCTTTGAACCTGGTCTTGTTGTACCTTGAGACATAAAAAGAGTTCACTAATTGCCTTGAGAATCATATATGAATGAGTATTCCATTATATGATTGAGTTGTTTTTAATTGTTAATCCTCCTTTTTCTTGCTTGTATTTGCAGTACCCAAGGGCAACAGAAGAGCGTGTGCCTTTATCTTCCGCTCATAACAGGACTTCCTCTGCGATCTCCTCTGATGTTGTAGTAGTAGACACAAACTTAGAGACATCATCACCTGATGCTTATATACCACCACCACTGCCTATTCCTTTTGATGTGGCTATAGGGGTTCCTCAGACGCCCAGAAATGGTGAAGAGACTACATGTGTTGATATTAGGGAGGTTCCAGTGGAAACTGCTAATACTGAGTCTGCTCAAGAATCCGTTGATGGTATCACTCTCGGGGTTCCAACTACATGCTCCTATAAAGAAACAGATTGCAAAATCCAAACAGAGATTGATCTTGACTCTGTTGAAGATATAGACCCGAAGCTATCAAAAGACGTGTTTGTACCTATAGAGGAAGAGGAGGATTGTCCCATATGTTTGGAAGGTAATATTTTTTGCCTTTCCCATATCTCCAAGACGTGAAACATGACCGTGAATGTGAATTAGTTATTAAGATTTTGTCTTCGTTTTTAATTCAGAATATGATATCGAGAACCCGAAACTTCTAGCCAAATGTGATCACCATTTTCATCTTGCCTGCATTCTAGAATGGATGGAGAGAAGTGAAACCTGTCCCGTCTGTAACAAGGTTTGTTGAAATCAATGATCACTAGTAAACCTTGATATGAGTAATCTCAATTCGGCATGTTTTTGGACCCAACATATTCATTTTACTTCTTGGATTGTGTCTTAGAGGATCTATTTGTTTTGCAGGAAATGGTATTTGACTCTCCCCTCGACTAGCAGCCGGCAAGTACTGCAGCATAGAGCTTTGGATTCTGAATCTGGACATAGAATATGGAGAAAAGGAGAAGAAACTTAAAGAAAAGAAAAATGGTAAAAATATAACACTAATAGATTGTCGTTCTTAATTCACAAAAGTTGCTGTTTGGCAACATATCAGTGTTTGATATACAAATGTTTGTACAGACGTTTTATGTCGTCTACAAAAAAGAGATTAAGAATTAGAGTTTCTGCTTTAGATTTTCACTTCTGTGAATTTTTTGTTTTCACAAGACAACAAAAATTGAAAATTTTCATTGTATATTTTCTATTTTGATTTTCTTGTTTACAGGTAAGCTGGTGTTTCAATTTAGGTTTGATTCAGTATTTTTTTTTCTATGGTTAGAAGAAAATTAGTAAACAAATTGAAAAATTGAGTTTAATATTCCACTGGGTTTATTACTTTATTACTGTTTGATCTTGTTTTGGTAATAATGTTTGCTCACTTTATGTTTAGTGCTATGTGATATCTAATATGAAAATGTTTCTAGTGTTTTTGTGTTTTTTTTTTTGTTTTTTTTCATACATATTTGAAAGATTGAATGTTTGATTATTGCTACTTGTTTAATTATATAAGTAAAATCATTCGACACTTGTCTTTTTTATTTTTACCACGAGTGAGATTTTATTAAAAAAACCAAAGATAATGGTTAGTACAAACAAGAACCATAGAGAAGGTAAGAAACAGAGCATATCAAAGATATGCGAATAAACATAGTTGCCGATACACAGTATGTGTTGTGAGCTTCTTATCAAAGAACTCAGTCCTTTGTAACCATGCTGGGATTTCTGTGGCAATGTATGATTGGAAACGTTTGTCTCTTAAGGCAGAGAGAGCAAGTTCATTTACTGTTGCAATGATCGGTTCCCTTGAATGTGTGATGATCCATCATCAACATGATTCAGATTATCCCAAATTCGATGGATAAGGAGTTGCCATAGTGGAGGAGGGTGACGGTCTAAAGAGCGAAATCACCGCAGTAGAAGAAGTTATAAACCTGATCCTTTTTTGGCGCGTAAATCTCATACTTTCAGAAGTCCATAACATGCTTAATAAGTCAGCTTGGGTCTGATTATGAACGAATGAAAAACCCCGTCTTCCACGAATTATATCTCTCTTGTTCTGGTCTTTGAGAATCCAAGCAGCTCCACTACGTGAATCATTCTGGTGCCATCCATACCCCACACTACAAGTTAACCATGGTCTAGTCTCTAGTGTTTAGGTTCCTTCGTAGCGCTAGTTGTTGATCTCGAGTATCCTTTGTATCATTTATATTGGCCTGAAACCAGTTATCTGCTTCCTCCTTTGCTCTGCTAATGATGCTATCCGGATCCCATTTTGTATGCTCAAAAATGACAGCATTTCGTGCCTTCAATACTAACCAAAGCAACCATGGTAGGGCTTGTCTTATATGGTTATCAATTCTGGAGTCTCGGGTACATCTTAATATATAGTGCATATTCAGGAAATTCGATGTAACAGAGAAGCCACGTTCAGGTAGAGGAAGTCCAAATAGATCCGAGACTACCTTTGCTGCTTGACAGTTGAAGAGCACATGGCTTATAGATTCATCCGCACTTCCACATACTTTGCATTCTTTGGTCTTGACTTACTCCTCTTGAAAATAGTCTTTCAGCGACAGCCAACGCACCTGTCATAACATATCATATCAAAAATTTAAAAATAATAATATTGTCACAAATGGCAGTAAATAATTGCTTAATTTTATGAATCATAGAACATAATTAGTGAAATGGACCATCTTTGTCTAACAACTCCAACGTAGCATTTCTATTCAATTTGTGTCACCGTTTCATTATGATAAAGCTATAGTTCTCAATATGTAATGCCAATGATTAAAAGAAAGAACTCATTCTTTATAGCTTACAAAAATTTCTCAAATCTTAATCTTTTAACGTTATGCCATACATTGGCATCTCCTTTATATAGATTAGATAAGTTCGAAAATAATATTTTAGATAACTCCTAAATATTTCATTCTTATCTAATCTAACCACCTAACTTGCTTAGCAACTACCTTGATTCAAGTTTATTCCAACAAAAACTTTTATTGTTGTCCACATATATTCTTGATTTATAGCCTGAATGCTTTTATTAGAGAGTGTAGGATTTGAACACAAAGAACGGGCAAACCTATTTGGGTTGTATCCGAAGACATGGAAAGGGATGTTTTTATGTCAGCAACAGAAGCCCAAGCTCATGGAATTGTTGATCTTGTAGCAGTTCAATAAAAAATAGGATTTATTTCTCACAAGATATTCGTGTTTTCAATTGCGATGGAATTGTTTTTTTAATCAAAAAATTCTCAAAACTCTTATATGTCCAAGGTTCAATATTGAAATAATTTCAGAGGTTTTCCCTGACTTTGTCCGTGTCAACAAACAATTCGAAATGCCTCGACTTTTTTAGAACAGGTCCGGGTCAAATAGCAATGATTCGAAACACTTATTTTTACACTATTTCGGAAACCAAAAGACGTGGTATTTGGTTCATTTGTCCTATATGTGCAAATCAAAATCGTACTCACTAAATGATGCTAGATCAAAAATAAATCAATTAGGCTACATTGAAATATTTTATATCTTATTATTTTTGTCAATAATTGTATGGACAAAACTCGATCTATAGTATAAAGTTTATACTTTAAAATCTTTTTTAATTTACTAGTGTAGTGAAAATGAATATTTTTAAAAATTTACTAATATAGTAAAAAAGAGTCGAATCTGATACATAAATGATTAGCTAGATCATTTAACCGAGTAACTCATCGTATTATATATCATATATTTATATCATTATTAACTTTTTCTTTCAATTATCTCAATATTAATTATGAACGAAGAAAAAAATAGTGATTATTTATAAAAGGTACAAAAAATTACAGAGACAATAGTTTTCATTGCATCATTGGTATAAGTGAAAATAAATATAAAATAAAACAAATACAAAAATCATCCTTTCTCTCTCACACATTTTTCTTCATCTCCACTCGAATCCGGAAGAACAACAAAGAAAACACAGAAAATCAGACAAAACAAGCGAACCCAGAAAAGGAAAAAAATGTCTTCACCTAGCAAACGCAGAGAAATGGATATGATGAAGCTGTAATAGTTTTTGAATTTTTTATAAAAACTTTTGATTTTGATGTCGGTTTCTTCAATTTGTTTTTGATTTGCTTTGTTTTCTATTGATTTGATCTTAATTTCAGGATGATGAGCGATTATAAAGTGGAGACGATCAACGATGGCATGCAAGAATTCTATGTTGAATTCAATGGACCGAAAGACAGTAATATTGTGAAACAAAAAAAAAATCATCAATTTAATTATCCGTGTTTTTGATTCACTCAGTCTGAGAATAATCCCCAAATCTCTTCAATTGTTCTCTTAATCAAACACAGATACTTTTCATTTGTTACTTCTGAATGATTATGAATTTATGATAGGGTTTTGCAAGTGTTAATGGTTTCTTAGATTTTGTTCATATTACTGTAAATATTGCAAAACTACTATCAATCTGTGTCGGTGGCATGGTGAATTCGGGATCTAGCAACATGAGTTGGGTTTTGATTCTACTGTGTGTGGTTTACTTAGTTACTTAGGTTATGGTCTGTGTGTTTTACTCCTTTTTAAGGGCCTAGATATGTGATTTGGCCAAGTTCTTATACTCACTGCTTATCTTAAGAAAATGTTGCCAAACTATTTCTCTCTGTTGTTTTTATGTTCTTATGGACAATTTTTTTTGGTTAGGTCTCTATCAAGGAGGTGTCTGGAAGATAAGAGTTGAGCTTCCAGATGCTTATCCTTACAAATCACCATCTGTTGGTTTCATTACTAAGATTTATCACCCAAATGTTGATGAACTGTGAGTTTTTTAATCTAATTACTAGATGTTTTAGTTAACTTTATGGACACATGCCTTCTTTGTGTATCATTATATTTGGCTCTTGTGTTATGCAGGTCGGGTTCTGTTTGTTTAGATGTGATTAACCAGACTTGGAGTCCTATGTTTGGTAAGGACTAAAGAGCCAAATCATATGTTGTTGATTTTGGAAATCTGAATTAAAAAATGACTGTTGTTGTTTTGGATATGTTTATTTGTTTCAGACCTTGTGAATGTGTTTGAGACATTTCTTCCTCAGCTTCTTTTGTATCCAAACCCATCAGATCCATTGAATGGAGAAGCTGCTGCATTGATGATGCGTGATCGCCCTGCTTATGAACAGCGAGTTAAAGGTAATTCGAATCAGTTTCTCATCTTAAGAGATATGTCAAGACTCTTAAAAGATTTAGGGATACTGAGAAAAATTGGTATCTTGAACTGTTCTTAACTTGTGTATTCTTGAGAGTACCCTTCTTAGTGCTAAATGTTCCTTTAGATCGATTTGTGTTTTGTTTTATTCGTAATGGGTTATAGACTTCTTTGGTTAATGTTAAGAACTGAATTTCAAAGTTTCTACTTAACTTATTATGAAGATAAAGTTTATGATCATTTTTACAGTTTAGGAACATTTTGTTCTACTTAACCAAAGAGGTGAATACCAATCTGACTGTAAAGACTTAAAACCATAGGTTTAGCTGGTCAGATTTTGTACATTGTGAAGAAATTTAATGGGTCATTTTGCTCGTTTGATGTTTAGCATTGTTTGGTCTGTGGCTTCAGAATACTTAGAGAAGTATGCAAAACCAGGAGAAGGTTCAGAAGATAAGTCTAGTGATGAAGAACTAAGCGAAGATGAATTTGGTTCTGATGATGACGAAGATGATGATGATGATGATGTTGCAATTGCAGGCAAACCAGATCCTTAAACCGGCTTTGGTTGTAGTGACTTTGTTTTATGTATATTGATCAATGATATATTTATGCTTATAACTGAACTGTGAAATCTATGTCTCCCTTTGTGTCTGATGACCAAAAACTGTTTAATTTACTTAGGCATTGACATTCAGGTTTTCGGGTCGGTTCCGGATGATATCCATTAGGTCCGGGTTTTTCAGATATAAAACTTTTAACCCATTTAAGAATCATTGGTTGGGTTCGATGCGGGTCGGTTTTGTTCGGTTCTGGGTTGAAATACAATTATTTATCTAAAAAATACTGGAATACTCGAAAAATTACTTAAATACCGTGAAAAATTATCCTAAATTTTCATATATATATTCATATGTTTTTGGGTCAATCGAGTACTCATTCGGATACCGGTTCGGTACTGAGTATTATGCAATATTTATGGATATAGATGAAGAGGATCTAATAGGTATTTTCCTCGATTCCGGGTACCACTCGGTACTTATTATTTCGGGTTGGTTTCAATTTGATTTTTTGGTTCCAGCTATTTTGCCCAGACCTAAATTTTCTGAACCGGACGTTTGGTACATTACTAGACCGAACTGAATTTAGTCTTTCCAATTTCAGATAAGTGGTTCATACCGGTTTAGAACGTTTGTTGCGATTAATTGTTTTTAATTGACTTCTTGTTGTTGTTATAACAAGACATTAGGGGTGTTACGGAGCGGATATCTGGCCCAATTTGGCATATCCGTATCCGTATCTGGCGGATAGTAAAATCCGTTATCCGTATCCGTATCCGGAAGGGCCGGATATCCGTGGTCCGGATATCCGTTAAAAACCGGATATCCGGGCGGATATCCGCGGATATCCGTTTTTTTTTTTTAAATATATATTTCCTAAATGGACCGGATATCCGCTCCGTATCCGGCCCATTTAGTTTATGTTAAAAATATATATTAAGGAGTCAAGTGAAATAGCACGTAGAAAATTTTGTTTCCTAAAATTTTTGCGGTAGTTTATGTTTTTTTTTGACAAATCTCACATATCAATCACTTACATATTATCTTAAACATTTATATTTAAAAATGATTGAAATTTTCGAAATAATACTAGTAGAAATTTCATATAATTGAAATAACTATAGAACCGACAAACCTAAAATTAAAACTATAAATTTCGAACAAGAATTGAATTCGAATTTCTGCAAATTTATGCCATCAAATATAGGTTATCTATTCAATCACCACCATTTTTTTGTAATATATATTTCCTAAATGGGTCGGATATCCGCGGATATCCGGCCCATTATTTTATCATATCCGTATCCGTATCCGTATCCGTTTAGTCCGGATATCCGTGTTACGGATCAAATTTCGGATACGGATACGGATATCCGGCGGATAACGGATAATGATTAACAGCCCTACAAGACATATCTACCAAATGTGCCCAAAATGAACACGGTCGACACATTTGAACCAGAATCCAATGTATACCCGAATTGAAATGAACCTAATCCAAAAAAATAAATATATCCGAATGAATGGTAAATCAATAAAACCGCACCTGAAAAACTTGACCCGATTTTGACATTTATATGCAAAACCGTTGACCTTCTAGATGACCGAAGAGTTTAGTTTACTAAAGAGTTCAACTAAAGTCTCTGTGTTTCTCATCATTGCCTCTGCAATAAAAGAAATTGGAAGTGTTTTGTTTAGTGATAAGCTCCGATGAATTTTGCAAGCATCCCTCATGAATCGAATGTTGTCTCCATCAACGTTGGAGGAAGAATCTTCCAGACGACGAAACAAACCTTAACCTTAGCCGGCTCCGATTCGCTTTTCTCTCGACTCGCCACTGACTCGACTCGTTTCGTCGATCGAGATCCCGATTTATTTTCCGTTCTTCTCTACATCCTGCGAACCGGAAACCTACCTGCGAGATCACGCGCCTTTGATGTTCGAGATTTGATCGATGAATCTAGGTATTACGGGATCGAGTCTTTCCTTATTGATTCTCTTTCAAATTCGTCGCAGTTCGAGCCGTTCGATCTCCGTAGATCCCGGATTCTGCAGTTGAACGGTCGAGATTCTCCGTCGACGATCACACCGACGGCTAACGGCGGAGGCCTCCACGTGGCGCACGGTAGTAAAATCACAACGTTCGATTGGTCGTTGAGGCAAAAATCGACGGTGCTGACGAAATTCTCCGCCGTGGATTCACTTTTAGAGATCTCTCCTGGAGTTTTAGCAGCCGGAGCCACCGATTTTCCAGGTTTGCAAATCATTGACCTTCAAAAAGACGGACTCGTCCGTACAACTCTGAATTGGGAAAATGGTCCTAAGTCTAGCTCAACGGTTCAAGCCATAGGCTCTTCTCCTGAGTTTCTATTCACTAGCTTCGAATCTAGTAGAAGGAATTCGAATTCAATTATGGTGTATGATCTTTCTAGCTTGTTACCTGTGTCTGAGATCGACCATTGTGATATTTATGGTCCTGATATTGATTCTGCGATTCCATCGAATAAGTTGAGATGGATTCAGAGTTGTAATTTGTTGATGGTTTCTGGTTCTCATACTAGCCCATCTGGTGTGCATGGTCACATAAGGTTTTGGGATGTTAGGTCTAGGAATATGGTTAGGGAGATTAAGGAGACACAAGATTGTTTCTCTGATGTTACTGTCTCGGATAATCTCTCTGCGGTTTTCAAGGTCGGTGTGAGTTCAGGGGAAGTTTTCTACACTGATTTGAGGAGTTTAGGATCTAAGGATTCATGGGTTTGTCTTGGGGATGAGAAGAAGAGAAGCTTGAATGATAGAAGAGAAGGAGTTGGGAGTAAGATAGAGAGGTATGGGAATCATGTGTTTTGTAGTAAAGGAAGTGGGATCGAGCTGTGGTCTGAAGTGATCACGGGTTTGATAGGAAATGCAAGCCGAGATGTATCAGAAGATAGGGTTTTTAGGAAGAATTCGTTTGGGAAATTATCGGATTCAGAAGAAAAGAAGATAACTGGATTGGCGTTTGGAGGTAACAGAATGTTTGTGACCCGAAAGGATCAGCAGTCTATTGAGGTATGGCAAAGTCCTAGTCGTGGAATATTGATCTAATGAGCAAACCAAGCATTTTCAAGGCGATCATGAGATAGTTATCCACAGATTCCAACCAAAGCTAGTTAACGACGTGCATTTGTCTTACAGAAGAGTGAATCAAGCTCTTATTTCTGATAATAAGGACTTACATGGAATCACACCGCGGCTGTGAAGGATATTTGCATTCTAGAGACAATACCTTATACGATTACTTGCAGAGAGCGGAAAAGGACCATGCTTGGGGAAGAATCACATTGCGGAAAATACCTTTTGGATTCAAATGATGAGTTACAGAAGATATTAAAATTAGGGAGAACAATGATATTGTATTTTATATGAAGAAAATAAGGATTGTCAATATATATTTTTCTGCTAAAATATTTGGATATCATGAAGGAGCATGTCGTTGCACTTATCTCTGGAACAGGCGTTTATCTACCGAGCTAGTTCTGTAATCGGAGAGGCCATTATAATCGTTTCTGTGTTCAGCTTCTGGAAATCTGTTACCGGAATATCTTATGGCTCCACCAGCCATAGTCAGACCTCCAAACATATTGTTATTGTCTCTCTCCTGTAAAGAAGTCGCAGCATTCACTTGTGCTGGAAAATTATAACCTCCTGCTATCAGATTAGGCTGGAAAGCTGGCAGAAAACCAGATAAGTAACCATTGTTGTTACACAGAGGATTCCCAAATTCTTGTCTTCCTGTGACTCCTTTCTGAAATTCAGAAAGATTGGGACTCTGAGCTACTAGCTGTCTCATCTGAAAATTGGTATTACGAGTTAAAGAACTGATCCTTTGGCTTGGAGAAGAAAACAACGGAGAAGGTACTGGAAAATTCTACAACAACGATGATGAAGGCGGATTTGGGTAAATCGAAGAAGGTACTGGATAACTCTGCAGTGAAGATGACTAATACTGTTGAGGCACATAAGGTGTTACAGCGTAATGATCTTTCTGCGTTTAGGTCCTATGTTCACCATTACTGATTTGTTCTTAGACGTATTAGCTACGCTTTCCTTCTTTTGTTTCTTACTCAGATTTGGAGCTTGAATGGCCAAAACAATACTTTTTTGACTCTTCACAGTCTCATTCTTCACATTCTCTATCTCTGTTTGTGCAACAACTACTTCTTGATCTTGTTGCTGTTGCTGAAAGTAGTTTCCTCCTAAATCGCTTTGACCACTTTTAAGAAACATTTCCAACGTTCCAGCATTGCAATCAAATCTCCATTGATTTGGGTAATCTCTAAACTTTTCTCTTTAGGTGTGATCATCTCTTGACTGGTGTTGCCCGGTTTGCTCTGTTTTTCACGCTTCTTCCTTCTTCTTCATCTTCTCCTTTTCTATCTGCTTCTTCGTCCTCCTCCTCTTCACAGGTTTCTGTGCTGCTACGCTACCAACTACTCTCTTTGTGAGAGGCGGCCGAGATGGAGCATTCTGATTCGATGATCCATACAATTCAGACTTCATCCAATCCATCATACTCTCTCTAGAAGCCGTAAGATCATCAACCAACGTCTGCATAAACGTTACAACACCATCCATTATCGTTTCCTCTTTCTTTGTATTCTCCTCTACACAAACAGTTTTGGGTTTCCTTCCTCTTCTTTGCTTAGGTTTCTCAGGTTGAGTCTCATCTTTCTTGCTCCTCCTCTTTCTGGTCTTCACAGGTTGTTCTTTAGCCACAGCTCTTTTTCCATCATCGATCTGATTCGAATGATGAACAAGATTTGGATTATGAATGATAGGGTCGTGGGTCGGGTTTGAATCTGGATCATCGCTTGAAGAATCATCAAAGCTGTTCTCTTTTCTTCTGAAATCCCATTTCTCACTGAATCTTGCCTCATCCCCCATTTCAATCTTTGTTCACTCTCTACTTGTTGCAACTCTATTTCAAAGATTTTCAGACAGCTGCAACAACAACAAAATACACACACAGGGATAATGAATTATAAACAACACAAGTCTGTTTGTACTGTATCGAACAGGATTACGATTGTTGTAAAAAAGAAGAAGAAACTATTGTAAACTGTATTTTCAGGAACTAAGAAGTATACAGATTGTATTTTAAATATCACTCTTCTAAAGAGAAAATAGTCTTAAGTCCGGCTTGGAATTTTCAGACTATCGAATAAAAGAAAAAGTAATGAAAGAAATCCAAGAAATAATGAAATGTCAAATATATATTAACATGTAAATGCAAAGTCTTACCGGAGAGAAGAACTTTCAGGCCAAAAACTTCACCATCTTCACCATTTTATATCTCTTTAATACAAATATACATAGACAAATATCTTTGAATGGATGTTGACAGTTTTGCATTTTTTAAGGAAAGAAATTATGTTTTTCTCTGAAAATATATTTTCCGTTATTGGTATATTTTATTTGGTATAAGCTATTTGAGGTATAATATATACCTAGTCATTGAATTTGGTTCTAACTTCTAAAATAATTATATTTTATATATATATTTTTAATGTAGATTTATTTCTTAATTAGATGTTTGATTTATTAGATTTTACTTTTTAAATGATTTAAATTATTTAAATAATTGTTATGAGTCGAGTTTTTTTTCTGTTTGGGTTAGGATGATCCATTTGTTGAAAAAAAGTTGTTATGATGTGATAATTCTCCAAACTTCCTTCCAATTGAAAGATTTTGATATGTTTTTTTATTTGCAAAAATATGATATCGGACCATTAATTTTAGATTTTTTTGTTAAAATTATTTTAGATTTTCTTACTACACAAGTATTTATAAATCAATTAGGCAAATATACATGTGGCCAAAATTTTGTGCAATAGAAGATATCAAAAAGAAATTACCATGAATCCTCAAACCACTAGATCAAATCAACTTAATTAATATTCACCCATTTCATGTTAACCTTTTGGTCACACTAATCTCATTTTCATATTGAAGATTTTTCTTCCTAGCTTTCACATTAACCTTATGATTAAGAAAGAAAAAAACAAAATAATATTCAAAGTGTGAGTAACTAAAAAAAAAAAAATCTAACTATGACTTCATCGGTTGATAAATAAATGATATAGTAATCTACTCCTAAAGAAATACTCAATAGTTTTTGTTCTTTTAATTCCTCTTCACCTACGACGTCCATGCCAATATAAAGGACAAAAAATTAACAAACATTGATTTTACATGAATTCCTAAAACCCGGTTAAACGAATACCAAAGAATAGAACACTAAACCGAGATTTTCATGTTCTTTGAAGCTAATTTTAAAACTACGTAGTCTTTAACAGATCCATGCAACTTTTTGAAGTGCCTCTTTGATCATTTCTGGTGTCGATATTTTTGATCCCTTATGCTGAAACCAAAACATTTTACCACATGTCAAAATCAAGGTTAACCAAATCCTGGTTAAGCAAAAATTAGGTTACAGATTGTGTACCTTGCAATTGGCAGTTAAGCAGAGCAAACCATCTCCGGTTGAGGATTGTACCGAATGAGAATCCAAATTAAGATCACTAATCACATCCATTATCTCAAGCAATATACCTTCTCTCCAAGCACACCTTAGCTCAATAACCACCTCATTACCAAACGAACCAATCCTTAAATTATCAGTTAAACCGGTATCTACCGGTTCAGCTTCATGACCAACACCGTTAATCAAAACCTTCTTGCAATTTCCTGTTTCATTGTTTGCACAATTAGCTGATGTTCTTTCTCCAACATCGTATGGTTTCTTCCTCTTCAATGTCATCGTTCCTCGTGGTTCTGTATCAGTTGATTCTCTGCAAGTTTCTAGCTCTTGAACTCGTCTCTCTAGCTCTTGAAGATACTCTATTGTATCGTCAAGTATCGATACTTTGTCAATCTATTCAAAATGTTAAACCTAAAATTAGCATCATTGAGCTTTCGGTTTTCAAAATTTGAAGATCAATTATATATATGTGCACCTTATTGATTGATGGAATGATTGATCTCAGAGTCATGAACCGTTCGTTCAACTTCTCGCGTCGTTTCTTCTCTAACACGGCATGGTTTGGGTTTTCTTCTCTGACCTCTGATGAATCCAACATTAGCTTCTCTTTCTGGTGAACTCGAGGAACTTCGAAGATAATCTTTTTCAACATCGTTTGTGATGGTGATGTGACTGTACTAGCTGTTCCTGATGATAATGCTGAAGATTTATTCCATCTCGTGAAGCTTGATTGCTTGTCGCAGTTTCGAAATTGCGGTCCAAGAATCAATTGATGGTTGGTTTTGAAAATCGTAGAGATTACACTTTGGTAATGAACACCGTCGTTTCTTGGATCAAAAGACAACGTCTTCACATTTCTCTGTTGCTCTTGAATTTGCCCTTGTTTATGAACCCTATTTTTTCTTGCAACGCAAGAAATTCGTCCAGCTTTGTCTTCAACAAACGTTTGAGAGATGCAATCGCTAGAATTGAGCGACTGATGAACGCAGTTACTTAGCTCGTCGTCCATGAGCTGCCAGCTTTGTACTTGAGAAGCTCCTCCATTGATTCTTTCTGTCATGAAGGAATCATGATCTTCTGCTACTTGTTCGTGTTCCGGATCGAAACCATTAGTCGTTCTGCTAGGAGAAGCCGTCGGAAAAGGCTCCGTATCAAACATAGGAGCGTAAATCTCATCGCCTAGAATCTGTTGCGGATCAAGGTCGTTGTCGATGTAATAATCAGATCTTGTTGGTAATATTGTAGCGTAAGGATCAGGAGCTTCGAGGAATGATGTCTTAACGCATTGAATTACGTTAATGTCTTCTAAAATCTAAGAAATGATACACAAACAATTAAATCTTTTTGCATATATCTTTTAGAGATATTTAGAGCCTAAGCAAAATTGGCGATATATTCTTAATCAAAAAACTAAGAATACTACAAGAAATTATACGTGAGATATCTATAACATTCTAACGTATCATCTCGAAATGTAGATGGTAATCATTCCAAACTTATCATTTCGAAACAACAAAATTCATTATTTCTATTTAGCCAAACTTCAGCTTTGATGTGGAGTAATCAATATATTAGAAATTTAGAATGATTTTAGTTTCAGACAAATATTATGACTTACGTGTTCTGTGGTACCGATTTCAATGACTCCTCCAAGAAATGGGAAGCAAACCACTGTCTTGACCGCAGCACTCTAAACACCCACACAAAACGCAGAAAAGAACGATTTGTTTTAATGCGTTTTTCAAATATTACTAGACTGTTTAATAGCTATCAAAGTAATACAAAGCTTAAGCTTACTTTTGCTAGAAGAGAACGACTAAATACTTTACTATCTGCGGTATGAGCGTTGCATAACCATATCGGTTCACCCTTCGCAAATGTCCGACCAGGCAATCTGCAAAAACAAAACATTAATTTCGAAATACAAAAATTAATCTATTAATTATATGTTTCTGTTCACAATTTTGTGGCATAAAATCCGAAACAAATCAATTTTTATATTACCAAACAATACTCGAATCAATACCGGGAATTTACGAGAATACAATTAAACCTCTTTAAATTAATAGTATTTGATTATTAATTATCTTTATAAATTAATATAATTTTTGGTGATATCGATACATTAATAATCACATATTTTTTGGTGTATCGATAAATTAATAAATACTACAAATTAATAAAAAAAATTAAAATTTATTAAATCCTATATAAAAATATAAATCTATATTTCTAATTTTAAACTAATTTTCTTCAATGTTATTAATTCATAAACTTGAAAACCAAACCAAATCTGAACTCTACATCGTTCCGACCAAACTAAACTAGCTACACCTAAGAAATGAGTTTAAGTTCAGACAAATATTATGCAAAAAATGTTTGAAAAATATTAAAAAAACCTAAACTGAACCAAAAGTCCATATCCCGAGTTATTTAAACTACAAAACTGATATTCTTACTCATCGTAATGGTTTATTGATGTAAGTTTTGTTGCGTGTTTGAGTTTTATTAATATATTTGAAGTTAGACAAAAAAAACCAAAAGTGGAAAAACAGTGGACCTACAAGTCTTTAAAGGGCATTTTGTCATTTTGTTTAAACTGGCAAAGATCAATCGGACTATGACATGACGCACATCATAAATGTCAATGCTTTCTAGAGATGAAAAGACGTAATTACCCTTCACCATTGTTGAAGACGAAAGACATACAAACCAAGTAATACCACTCTGTGTCGGCTAAGTCTTCCGGCGAGAGTGCGGCTGCTGAAGCTCGTCTAGTGACCTGAGATCCAGAGACTGTACGGGAGGAACAAGATTCAGCGACGGCGAGAGACTCATAGAGCTCTCTTAGTTGCTCACTTCTCCTTAAACCAAGTTGGTCAGCTTTGATTTCTGATGCTTGAATCGTCTTCCTCGTTTTGATATCTCCATTATAGTATCCATCTCCCCATTCTAATTCTCTTTTTGATTCAAAACGAAATACTAATGGAATCAAAAAAATAACCAAAATATTATCTTCAACTAATCAAGAAGTTCTTTATAACCTTTAATACAAAAAAAAACTATTCTGGCCTTGTTTTTTTCATAGTCGCTAGTTCAGCAATCAGTCGCAGAAAACTCATTAAGAACTTCAAAAGAAGACGAAGTAGACAAAAGTGTATCTAATTTTAGAGTAAACCCATAAGTTTAATTACCAAAATCAGTAATCTTTCATCAATATAAATCTCAAAGTTCTAGTTTCCAAAACCCTTATATATATGATTATGAAACTTACCCGGACTGAGAAGCTGAAACAGACCAAAAGATTGCATAACTCCATTGAATACTTCGAACTGAAACTGCGAGTTGTTTTTTCAGATTCTCAGGCATAGATGTTATTCTGTTTGTTCCAGTAGCCATTGTTTCTTCATCCCTAGATTATCATGAACCAAACAAGAAAGACAAAAACATAGAGGGTTAGTTTTCTTATGTCCTGATTTAAATAGGAAAAAATAAAAATGAAAATCATGTAAATCTTTACATTATTTTTATTGAAGTATTAGAGAAGAAACAAATTTGGTTTTAAGGTTTTAGTGTTTGTCATCTACATGAAAGCACTTTCGTTTTCCGACTGCAAAAGACAACAAACAAGTGAAGAAATAATGTTTGAGGTTTTTTTTTTTTTGTCACTCTTTAGTTTTTATTTATATAGTTTTGAAGATTATTTTTGTTGTTGTTAGAGCTTTGAACGGGAGAGAGTAGAAGAATTGGAGATTCCTATGTAATCGTATCTTTTATATACCATCGTGGCTCTATACAGAACACAAAACACAGAAATTTATGACATAAAAAGAAATACTGTATATTAATGATTAATGAGAAGAAACGGAAACAAAAATAAAGGAAAATAGCAAAATGGTGACTGTCTTGAAAATGATTGATTGTTCATCTTTTAGTGAACAAACCAATAATTTTGCTTACAATGTTTTCTTTTTTAAGTTGGCTAATGTACAATATATCACAGTATTATATATGCCAAATCATGAATATATAAATTATATTCATATTCACACATCTTTTGTTTTTTTAACGAAATTATTTCTTTGACTTTATAGTTTTTGAATCAATGTTGACTAGAATAAGCATGTGATCCCAACCAAATAACTCGAGGTAGTCCACATAAAAATGAGAATATATATAATATTATTACTCATTAGTCATTAATACTCATCAAGTCTAGCCTAATCTTGCATCAGATGATTATCCTAATTTTACATTATTTTTTTTTTTTGTCAATATTGGGCCACAACTGACGAGCCCATTAGCCAAATTTTTACATAATATAGGTGCTGGGACTTGATCTCTGATTATGCAAATGTGCTGTCTTCAGTGGACTTATCGTCTGCCACTAGACTAAAGGTTATTTGCAATTTTACATTATCTAAATTAATCATTTCATTTTAAAATTTTATCAAAAAAAAAATATTTAATCATTTCAGTATGATGTTTTATAATTGAATTATTTAATCACCAAAATAGGATGATAAAAGAATGAAACTAATTAAGTGTGGTGATCGAATAAATTTAAACAAGTCTTTTTAGTCAAGTGATTTAAATTTATATTTGATTAAATTTTTACAGAAATTTGATTTTAAAAAATTATGTGATCCCGTGTAATATTTTTTGAAATTTTAGAAAAATGATTTAAACTATACATTAGATTTTATCGATTTAGTTATTTTAAAAAATATAGCAAACCTAAATCAGTTTGGTTGTTATTCTCTTCTTCCATTTTGGATAAAATGTTTTCCTCTTTTAACTTTTTTTTTTTTGCTAAATACAGAGAAATTGTTTTTGTCACTACATAACATTGTGTTTATGTCATACCAAAGGACCGCCCTCAAGTATATTGTCTCAGACTGGAGATAGTCAAATAAAGTGCAACAAGAAATGTTAGGTGCTAAAAGCCTGAGCATTTGGTTTTTTAGTTTGGTTCGGTATTAGGTATCTATTAAATTTTAGTTTGGTTTGATTCTGGTTTTGTTTCTAGAAATGAGATAACTAATAATTGGAACTTAATCAAATCGAACCAAAAACCAAAATTATCTAAAAATTAGAACCGAGTAATTCTTTTCTCGAAATCAAACAAAAATTTTTGGTCAAAAAAATATTAGTCACAATAATATTGAAATTGCAAAACCTTACGAAAAATTGGGAAACACAAAGAAGGACACGAAATTAATGTTTGGCCTCGAGGAGTTCCCCCGATATAGACAGACAATCTTAATTTTTGCAATCACATCTTTGAAATCTGCTAATTATTTAAGAAATCTTTTACGTTGATTTTCCCATACATCTATATTATATTTTATTACGTAATTATCAAAATATATAATAAGTTAATGAAAAAGGACATTGATGGTTTGCTTCCTTTCCTGACATCTAGAAAAGAGAATACGACAACGACGTTATATAAAATAATACACGTTTGGGTCCCCTACAATTTACTAAACTATTCTTAATATATATTAGGTTTTTTTTGGCTCTGTTTGTTAAAAGAGAACCACAGAAAAACTATCAATTACTAGTTTGTAATCACATCAAAATACGCATGAAAATTATTTATAATATTTAGACATAAAGATAAGATTAAAAAAAACTGGTAAAAGAGAGAAGATTGGTAGAATCGCTATGGAAGATTCCAAAACCTTTTATGAGAATGGTTTGAAAAATGTCATAATACTCATGTTCTAAGTTTTGCAACACCCTGAAAGTAGTAGAGACAAATAAAATCCTTTTAAATATTATACATAATATAGTGAGAAAGCATTGAATACATGTAGTGTATTGCTGTTGTCATATTTGCTCAATCACTAAACCACAACCGTGTTAGGTTAATTCCAAAACTTCAAATGTAACCGATGAGAATATGGTCTCAACTCTCTAGTGTTGTAAGGTTGGTGGAAGATGAGATTATTCAAAAATCCAAGATGATTCAATATGAGTGCTATCGTTGCTAAGGAGGCAAGGCTTGTTGTTGGAAGGTTGAGCAACATAGACTTTGTAGTGAAACATTGAATTAGGTATATTCATTGATCATCTTTGAACCTTTGTTCCATTGCTTGTGTTGATGTTTGATAGCAATAAGAAAAGTATTGTAGCTAGATCAGTTTGTATCTATCAGTAGTGATGGTGTGGACCCATCAGCGAGTTTGTTATGGTGATGTTTATCATGTTGACATTGAAGTGGTGACTAGAACCGGATCTATAGCTACTGTTAGGTTCTTAAGATACAACTGTATTAATAAAGAATGATTATTAAACAACAGGAGACAAGACAGTTAGGTTTTAGGTCATTACAACATACAACGACCAAATCATTACTCGCTAGTGAAAATGTACACTACCAATATTATACAGCAAATTCGATCACGTCCAAATTAATTTTGTGGGCATGTACAATGAAGAAGATGAGATTCAATTCTATGGATCTGACAATGTAAATTTATGACAATAAATTGCTATTAACTGGTATGTCTCCTTTCTTATATATCATTGTTCTAAGCATCTGTCTAGACGGACATGGCCAATAATAAATTTAGTGTTCTAATTTATAAATGCTGGTCAATGTAAAATCAATCATTAGTGACTAGAACTTTGAAATTTTGCTTTTTGTTTTTGATTTGATTAAAAGATTATGGTGGAGTTAATTTTTTATTGTCAATAGATAGACAATGCCAATTCCTAAACTTGTAATAATATCACATGGATAAAATATCATGTGTAACAAACACAATTTTCTACAATCAGATTTGAGTGAAAAAAAACTAGCGAAAATAATATTCAACCACTTGATAAAAATATTTCCTAATGCTGAGGTTAATTAATTAATTGATTTTGTTGTTTCCGATGGTGGGGGTTAATTAATTAAGAAGTAGAATATACAAAAGTGGATGGGAATTCAAATAATAAAATATTGTGATTATATTGGTTTGGTATAAGACAATTGATAAAGAATATAGCAAGAGTCATTATTGTCACTGGCTATGTTAATTAAGCCCTCAATTATATAAAATTAACTTGTCATTTCCCAAAACTGTCATTAATGCTTGTTGTATCTCCATGACAATCATAATGAACATTAGACCTTATTTATTTAATTATATCACTACGGCCGTATAGTCTGTTTTATTCGGCTTCTCTTCGTAACAATATTTTATTTAAAACTCTATTCAGTCCGTATCATTTTCTTTTAACAATCAAATCGATACGG
The DNA here is from genome assembly GCA_963920545.1 of Lepidium didymum. Classification (NCBI taxonomy): domain Eukaryota; kingdom Viridiplantae; phylum Streptophyta; class Magnoliopsida; order Brassicales; family Brassicaceae; genus Lepidium; species Lepidium didymum. The sequence continues at coordinate 20,403,082 of OY986980.1, read as the reverse complement.
ATTTATAATCCAATTTCTCTCGGTTCCCAAACAATATCACTTAATCAAAATCATATTCATTCAATTAGTAACATCTAGGTACATGTATTTTTATCTACCATTTGCCCCTATTTTAATGGACTATTATATATAATATGTATATATATATATATATATATATAAACAAATAAAATATAAATAGCATTGTTGTGATATGAAATACATATAATAATAAAATATTGACTTGCATACTTGACATGAATCTAAAGGTTTGTGTTATAAATAATTTAACATGTTATAAAACTATAATTGAGACAAAAAGGTTTGTCTCAATAAATACAACATAACAAGTTAATCACAAACACAACTAAACCATTTGAGCTAACACAAAATAATTGAATTTTGACCACAATAAAAACGTAAAATTGGTCAAAAATAAATTTTGACATATTTTAGATCACAATCGGTCAAAAAATTAACAATAATCTAAAATTGATCAAAAAAATTTGGTTAAAAATTGTGATATTTTCTTGTGGTGTAAATGATCTGCACATATGTTCCCCTGTGGTTCCTCAGATATAAACAAACATGTACAATATCTATATTTCTATAAAGGTTATATTAATAGGATATTCATTGTTCTAAAATTAAATGCAAAAAAAAAAATAGTAACAAGGAAAAAAATAAGAGTTTTTGTTAATAGTTAGGTCAATAATGTTCAGTATATAGTTAAAACTTACTCTAAACTTTTAATAATAATTACATGGGACATATACAATTTTCTAGAACCAAATTCGAATGATTAGTAATTTGACCAAAAACACTTTTATAAGCGTTTAACTAATAAATCTAATTTAAAAATGTAAAAAAGTAAAGGATGAAGATTTGCAGCATGTATATATTTGAAAGTTTAATTATAATAAGAAAAAGGCGAATCACGAGAGTCACGACAACCTATAATTCAAACATTTGGATACAAACATATATGATTTAAGTGTAAGAGTTTCAGTAGAAGAGAAGGACACAAGTCAAATAAATGAGACAATGACATACGCATCATGACACTATCTTCATGCATACACAGATATCTGTTTACACAAACAACTAACTCAATACATGTGGATGAAGCCAAAACAAAACACAAAATTCCTAAAAGTAAATATATTTTGGGAAGGGTTTAGGTTCAGTTATTTATAAGAAAAGATATATTTTTAATTAGTAATTCCACAAAAGGAGACAACTTAGATTTTAAAATGTAAATTTGTAGAAATATATCCGGATTCTCGATCGGAATTTAGAACACTATTATAGGTATAGAAACACTGTCTTTTCAAATCTAGATATTTACTTTAGAGTGTCCAACAAATTTTATATAAAGTAAAAAGCGAATTGAATAACACGTTTTTAACTGTTGTAATAAGTGTGTATTATCTGTAAACAAAATAATAGAGATTGGCTCGAGCTGACAAAGTTATTCAATGGTTGTTAAATTTGTGGACCATCAAATCCAGAGACTATGACTTTATATGTTTTCTTTATTTTTAGCTCTCGAGATTACTTCCTTTCTTTATCATACTTGTTTTAATCATATTTTTAATTCTCGAGATCATATATATTTAGTTAGACTGATCTATCGATGTCAAAACATTATAATAGACATATTATCATCAAACTTGTCTATTGGATTAGGATCGTGAATTCTAATACTACGACAAATTATAAACTTTCAACTCAAGATAATTAATAATAAATGAGTGGACTCTTAGATCATATATATTAAATTAAAATAACATCAAATTCTTGTATGAAACATATCACCATCGAATTTACTTCTTTTTTTTGTCAAATATCTAAACGTCCATAGAATCTCGTAGCACTATATGTATTGTTTAAAAAATTTAAAATTTATGTTATGAATTAGATTTTATCTATTTATTTATAAACATAAATTTATATTATAATAAAGACAAATGCATGTAAATAAAATTTTGAAATATTGAGAAAAATGGATAGATAAAATTATTGGTTATTATTTTATAACAATTACGAGTGATTGTTTAGTCTAATTTGAGTGAATGAATACAGTCTCTTCCATGAAAATAAAAATAAATAAAGATGATTATAGAAGACAACTTTTGACAAATTGATTTGCGTTACCGTATACGCCACGTGCTTTGGTAATAAGAGATCCAAATTAGGTTTTCTTATTCATCTTGAAGACTATTTTATTGCGTAGTTAATGCGAAAGCACATTCTCTTACTTTTCAACATTTAATATTAATCATATTTTTATATCACTATTTTACTTCACCACTCTTTTGCACGATCTTTATATGATCTGCGTAACGCCACGCATGCCCAAACAAAAAATTTAATTAAAAAAATAATCAATTGAAATCGTTAAGAATTCATTACAAATTCACTGCAACAACTTTCTGATTTTTCCTTCAAATATTGCATGATGACATCAATGTAATTCTAACAGTTTTGTTTTCTGATCAATTTAAATTTGTAATGCCAATTCTTTTTCTTGTTACATAATTTACAATAATTTTCGTTGTTCTAAAAATTCAAAAAAAATTATAACAGTGAAATTAAATCCATCATATTCTAGGTTTATTTTTAAATCTTATTAAATTATTTAATTATAAAAAAATTTGTTGTGGAAAGTCAAAATTCTAGAATCAAAATTTATAAATTTTATAAAAATAATTTTCTATAACAAAAAATCTACAACCAAATAATACACAACATATATTTGCAGTAAAAAAAACTCAAAACTACAAGCCATTCTACGATTATTTAGAATTGGATCCAATAATAAAACCAGTAAATATGGTTATTTAGGCACTAAAAATGAGTGTAGATATTTTGGTGTTGCAGGCATCAAAATAAATATCATTTTGTTATATATCTATAATCAATAAGTGAACTTAACCTCATGTGTGCTCAAATATTTGTATAAGTTATATATCAGTTTGTGCTAAAGGATCCAAACGTTATCCAACCTGAATAAATAATTATAATTAAAATAAGAATTTTTTAAAATTGTTGTTGGGTTTCAAATTATAAGACTTGCAATTCTCAATATAAACCTAATCTAGATTTGATCTTCCAAACTAACGATTCTTCATTCTTTGCAGATATTACGGTGATGATGTTTGGAATTCAAAGTCTCTTCTTGATGATTATAACAATTTTTTATTTACATTATTTAAACATTACACTGTGGAAATTTGATAAGAAATTCTCATCAAACTAGAAATTTGTTAATTATAAAGCTAAAATTCATCTCAATTCTTCATTATGTTTTGAATCTGATACCTTAGCCTTCATTCTTAGGTTACAATAGGCTCAACTACTAAAATCATAAGCCAATTAATTGTCAAATAGAATATACAATGACATGTGGCCTTTAGCCCCCAAAAGTGTAAATTTTACTTACCATCCAATATTATTTTGGGCCCAATAATTGTTATGTTCTCTAGTTCATGTTTTGGCTTTCAAGTTTCAACTAATGTTACTCAAAAATGGCTAACCTGAAAGCTCACAACAACTTCAAAGTGGAATGTCTTTGCAGATCTATCTTAAGGTCCACCAGGCCCATACCTTCCTAAAGCAAAGCAAATTCATTGTAAAATTGCTATTACAATCTTGGTTTACTACAATATTAGATGTAGCTTCGACTAATTTTGAAAGAAAAAAAATGTCATTGGAACCTGATCATAAGAAAGCAAATCTGATATTGTCGTTGGGAATCTGCCAATAAGATCGATCCTGACATATATGATGTTGTTATTTGTTAGGTTTATACAGAATTATGATGGATTGTCAATACCATACCTCAATTTTTCATTTATCTTCAATCAAAAAACACTTTTTCATACGGTTTCCCAATCAATATTTCCGTCAAGAAAGATCTTTCATATGATTTTCCGAAGAATATTAGATTTTCTATACGATTTTTCTGTGGATATTGCCATGAAATAGCATATATTTCTTGTAATTATGCACATTCGTTTCTGTCTTTTTCTTTAACTTATGTAAAATCCTTGTTTACTTTGTTTTTAAAATATAAAAATTAAAATAGAAATACTTTATCGCTGAGTTGCTCTCAGTTTGATGGTTATGATGATCTAGCTAATAATTTGATACTAGGTTAAGCAAAAAAATAAAATTTTTTTTTTATCTCTTCGCCTGGTTAGGCTTTTTTTTTTTTTTTTTTTGGAATTCCCTTTTATTGTGATCCAAGACAGAGTGAAAACAAACTGGAAATACGGAAATTACAAAATTACAAATATTATCATAAACCCATAAGTGCAAACATGGAAACGGCTACAGCAAGAACTGTTCCCTCGAGTATTTTCTTACTTCCTGTAGAAACAAGATGAATCCAAAAATTTACTATTTATTTCTAAATTATCTGAAATAAAAATCTTACAGAATGAAAAATAAGTTTTACCTAACTTATTTATATATTTTTGTAGGTTTTTTTTAAGTATATACAACTCCAAAAGTACTTATCATGGATTCTATATATATAAAAGTATACAAACCTAAATTTATGTAGAAGTGAGCTCACCTCTAATGGAGAAGGAACTGCTACGACTCGGCGGTGGAAGCTGCGACAACGACGAATCTAAAGTATCAAAACTCACAAAACATTTGGGAGTGTAGATCATAGCCCAACGCTGATTTTTACAGCAGTCTGTGATTTCTTGGAACGCAAGTTTCAGACATTTGGTACAATTTCCAGGATCTAAATCAGGAGTACACTGAACAATAGACTCAAGATCATACAAGTTATCGAACCTACTCGTATCTATAAGATAATATGGAGTAAATGATGAGGACAGCATGGACGATCTGGTGATAACTTCTCCCATTTTGTCAGACAAGATCTGTCCAAATTTACCAAATGATTTGGGAATTGGATTGTCTGACATCCAAATGCTTTTAGGATTTGTCTCCAGAGTCGAAAGAAAGAACTTATCGGAGAAACGAACCATACAGTTGAAGTAGTAAATGATTGCTTCTCGATGGTTACTACAGTTTTTTGCAATTTCGATTGTTGCAGTCTTGACACAGGCGTTGCAGGCTGTTCTGTTGACATCTCCTGGGCATAAGAACATGCCATGGACTGTGTCTGATGAAGCTAGACCGGTGGTGAGATTGTAATAGTTAGTGAGTGATGATTGATTGCTAAGAGTGGAGAGAAGAGTGTTTAGATTTGTATTGTAAGTTGTCGAGTTTGTGGATGATTTCGTGCAGAAAGTGCCCATAAGAGTGGACTCATTAGACATGGTAAGGTTAATGGTGAAGAGGAGAAAGAAGAAAGAAGAGAAGCAGAAGAGAACAGAAGGTTTCTTTGATGTTTCCATGGTTATGGCTTATGGGAGAAGAGAAGAAGAAGACTTCTCTATTTAGAGAGAAAGTCTTGTTGACTTAATGATTGCATAGTAGTCGTTGTTTTTTTTTTTTTTTTTTTTTTTTTTGTCAAACATTAACTTCATTTAATAATACTTAAAGCGTTACAACTACTTCATCTCTACTTTTTGACAGAGACATGAAGCTTGAAAGTTTGGCCTTTGCCATAGAGTCTGCATCGATATTGAAATTTCTAGAGATAAATTCGAAATCAACGGATTCGAAAAGAGGGAGAAGATAGGATATATCCGCAAGGATTCCAGAGATCTCCGATAAAGTCACTCCATATTTGATGGCTGTGATGAGATTTGAAGCATCGGACCGAAAGACAATCCGATAAAGGTCTCTTGCCAAAGCGTCGATCATAGCCGCTCGGAGAGCTAGAGCTTCAGCAATGAGTGGCGATTTGACAAACTCCTCGATCTGGGTTCCTCTCCATGGTGGATCCTTTCCCGACCTGATGATCCACGCCGATCCAGAGACCCGAGCTTTTTCGTTCCATGCTGCGTCCGAGAAGCACACCGCCGTTGTGGGTTTAATGGTCTTGTTGGGTACGAAACGAATTGTCTTCTTTAACTGAAATTGATTATTTGCTTCCTCCCATTCCTTCGCCGCGATTATGGCCGTATTGAACGTCTCTTCGGGAGATTGGAAAGTATTCTTAAACACTTGTTGATTTCTTGATTTCCATAGTGCCCAGATGATCCAAGCTGCCAATGGAGTCTTTGTAACACCAATCGGTGGAACTACTGTGAGTTTTTGGAGAATTTTCCATGCTTGAGGGAAGTCAAGAGCTTGGATGTGATTTGGGAAGTTGCCAAAGGTTGGATATTGCCATATCTGCATCGCATTATCACATTTGAAAAACACGTGTTCAATAGTTTCATTCTCACCACATCTTTGACACTTGGGATCCACATCCACGTGTCTAAGAAGGAGATTGTCCTTTGTTGGTAAGGCTCGGTTGAGACTCTTCCATATGAAAAATTTAATTTTCGGGAGCATGGGAATAGCCCAGATATTTTTAATCCAATCCCTATCATCTTCAGGGAGATGACCTTGATTATTCAATTTAATTTCCATAGCCCTTTGATATCCAGATTTTGCTGTGTACAAGCCATTCGCATTGCCCATCCAAATTCTTCTATCGTCAGTGCGTTGGACTCCGAGTTTAATGCTGCGGATTTCCTCTTGCAACAAAGGTAAAGTTTGTTCAATCTTCATAATGTTCCATTCCCGATTATTCTCATTTATCAAATCAGAAACTTTCATCTCCTTGTTCTGTTCAGCAGCTGGGCCATAAGGTGCTTTCCAAGAAGAGGTGGACAACCAATTCTCCGACCATAATTTAATACTTTTTCCATCCCCTATCGTCCACCCAAGATGTGATTTGATCAAATCTCGACCAAGAAGAATACCTTTCCAGGCATGAGAGCAAGATGATGGTTTACTCACATTTAAGAACGATTCTTCTTTGCAATATTTAGCTAATAGTAGACTGGCCAGTAATGAATTAGGATTGGAAATAATTCTCCAAGAGGTTTTTGCCACTAGGGCCACGTTAAAGGCTTGAATGTCCTTAAATCCTAATCCACCCCTCTGTCTAGGCTTTGTTAATTTGTTCCAAGAAATCCATGCCATGTTCTTCGAGTTTATAGCTTTATCCCACCAAAACCTTGTGAACTCAGTTTGAATCCTTTTGCAGATAGAGACAGGCAGCAAAAAGCAAGTCATAGCATAGGTTGGCATTGCATTCAATACACTCTTCAACAGAGTAGTTTTTCCTGCAGATGAAAGAAACCTCGAAGTCCAGCTGACTCGCTTGTGGCGAATTTTATTGATGATGGAGCTGAAAATATCCTTCCTTAGGCGTCCAAAATGCTCAGGTAAGCCCAAGTACTTACCTAAACCCCCCTCTTGATTAATCTGCAGTTGGTCTTTTATACTTGATCTCATTTGCTGTGACATTTTTTTTGAAAAAGTGATGGCCGACTTTTGTTTGTTTATTAATTGGCCTGATGCCATCTCATACTTCTTGATTATCTCTTGCAGAGCTGAAATATTCTTTTTGTTGCCCCTGCAAAAGAACATAGTATCATCTGCGAAGAGGAGATGGTTTATTCTTGGGCCCTCTCTCGAAATTTTCAGCCCAGGTAAACTCCCTATTTCTTCTGCCTTTTTGCATAATCCTGAGAGAACTTCGCTGCACAATATGAATACATAAGGAGATAGGGGATCTCCTTGTCTAATTCCCCTTGATGGAATTATTCTCCCTTTCGGTTGTTCATTTATAATAACAGCATATTGTACAGTAGTAATGCATTGCATCAGCCATTGAATAAATCTATCATGGAATCCCAACCTTTCCAAGACTGATTTTATGAAAGACCATTCGAGTCTGTCATAAGCTTTTGTCATATCTGTCTTGACTGCAATAGCTCCATACTTCCTGGCTTGTGAGATATTGAGAGAGTGCAGAATTTCATGTGTGATAAGGACATTATCTGCAATGTTTCTTCCCGGTACAAACGCAGATTGATTAACAGAAATGACCTTTGATAAAATCGGACTAAGCCTCTTAGCCAGAATCTTCGCAATGAGTTTGTAAGTGAAATTACAAAGAGCAATAGGCCTGTAATCCGAGACTTTCCGTGGAGAAATGATCTTTGGAATGAGTCTTATGTAGGTTGCATTTGATGATATTGGCAGATTTCCAGATTCAAAAAATGATACAACTTCCTTTGAAATTGCAGGTCCCACCACATCCCAATTTGCTTGAAAGAAGCTGGCCGAAAACCCATCAGGACCAGGTGCCTTGTCCGCATGAATTGAAAAGCCAGCCTTATGGATTTCCTCCAATGATGGGATTTTTGTCAGGTAGCAATTATCCTCTACTGTGATTCTTTTTTCCAAAGCTTCATGGACAACTTTCTCACATTGAGAATTTGAAGTTGCATATAACTTCTGAAAGTAATCTGTGATTGTGAATTCTATATCTTCCTCCTTCAGCTGGACCTCTCCTTGAGAGTTTTCTATAACTGATAAGGAATTCCGAATTTTCCTAGTTTTGGTTATAGCATGGAAATATGAAGTATTCTTGTCTCCTAGCTGGAGCCAAAGTAATCTGCTGCGTTGCTGCCAAAACGCTTCCTCCGCCTCATACGCCTTTTGAAGCAATGAAGTGATCTCTTTGACTCTCTGGTGATTGAAGATGGGACATTCCAGAGCTGCATTCAGTGCTCTTTTGTGATCCTCGATCAAAAGTCTACTGTTTCTATTAGATTCTGCAGTCCACAGAATAATAGCAGCTCGAGTCCTACTGATTCGTGAATTGATGGGGAGTGGTCTACTCGGATTCCAACTTTTCTTAACCAGGTTTTGGATTTCCACATTATCTTTCAACCTTCTGTCAAATCTGAACATTGATTTATTTCTCTTCCTTTCAGGTTCCAGAAATGATATCATCGGCTTATGATCTGAAGCCTCGAACATGAGGTAATCTGTCCTACTTGTAGGAAAGCAATCAAACCACTTCTCTTCAGCCATTACTCTGTCCAGTCGACATCTAACTGTTGATTGTTGTCTGTTACCTCTCCAGGATAAAGGGTCCCCGGAGTGTTGAATATCGAATAGACCTGCTGCAGAAACGAAAGCTCGGAAATCTGAAAAAGAGGATTCAGATCTTAGAGACCCGCCTTTCTTCTCTTCATTGGAGAGAATGTCATTAAAATCACCCAGCATCATCCATGGTGAATTCCTACTTTCTGTGATCTCTATAATTCTATTCCATATGACCTTGCGCTTACTTTTATCAGTATTGCAGTAAGTGAAAGTGGCATAGAAGCTCTTATCTTCAAAATTGATACAGGTATCAATGAAGTCTTGTGAAGAAGAGATGATTGAGATATTTACTTTGTCCGACCATAGGAGAGCCAGGCCCCCTCGTCCATGTCCAGTTGGATTCACAAATTCCACATGCTTCAGGTTAAGCTTTTCAGTTTTCTGAAGAACCACTGTATCACAATTCTTTGTTTCCATCAAGAAAATTATATCTGGCCTAAATTTTGCATTTAGGTTTCTCAGACGACGAACTGTCAAGGGGTTTCCCAAACCTTGACAGTTCCAGCTCAGCATTACTAAGGAAGATGATCGGTTGGATTCCGAAAATCCATCCTTTTTTTAGATATGGCAGGGACGATCTTAGCTGGAGGTGGGAGATTTGAAGGTCCTGCAGCCAATTTTCCATTATCCCTAGCACTTTGTCCATCCACGAGAAGTTTTGGACTGTTGGCTTTCAATCCAAGGATTGGTTTTAGTTCTCTCCCACTTGATAATTTCCTCTTTGGGGAGGCTTTCTTTTGGACTGTTTTCCTCTTCTTTGCATTCATCAGAGAGATTATAGGAGGGCTAAATGATATTTTCTTTTTGATTATAGATTTTCCACTTCTGTGGTTTGATTGATCTCTATCTGGTGTAATTTGCATTACTTCCTCATTTTCCACCAGTGGTCCCAGACGCATGGTAGCAGGGGTTCTAACAGCCTCATTGCTCAACTCCCCCCCTGAGATTGTTTCCATCATGGGCCCAAGTCTCAAAGATGCAGGTACTCTCACTGGTTCTTTATCAACAATCTGATTTTGCTCCTTAATTTTGTTATGGTCCTTCATCATCATTGATCTTGCCAATGCTGTTGCAGAGGTTTCGAATTCTCCAGATTCAACTGCGTGCTGGTACCTCCTTTCTCTGATAATCTTTTCTGCAGGATCCGCCACGGTGGTGTATTGTGTCATAACTTCATGAAGCTCACCAACCGCTGCTTGGAGAGTATGATGAGGTATATTAGATTCCTCCCTTACCTCATGGGAGTACCTTTCTAGAGGTGGCCTTCTAGGGCGAGACGAATCAGTCCTTTCCTCAGATCTGTGTGATACTTGCTCTAGGTTGTCCTCACGAGAGGGTATTTTCCTCCAAACCCTTTCAGAACTATCTTTGCTCGCATGCTTTCTGTATCTATCTAGTTGATGAATTTCCTTTTGCTTTGTAGGCCCTTTTCCAAATTTCGAGCTTAGATGGGAGTCTGCATGCAGATTCAGAGAATCTCTTGTTCTCTTTCTCAATGGTTCCAAAGGACGGTGAGAATGGGAATTATCCTTCCTGAATCTATCTCTTTCATAGTAACCACTATCTCCAGAGTAATTTTCATATCTTGGTCTCTTTCTAATCAGAGAATGCTCTTTACTGATTGAATAGCCATTAGCTACATCTCTTTGATTTCGTTTTTGTGTGGGGCTTTCAGGTTTTGCCGAGATAGCCCTTCCTTGGTGATCCTCATTTAATTTACAATCCTTGACTTCATGATCCAAATTGTTGCACTGAGTACAAAATCGCCCTAGCTTTTCATACATCAAATGCACGGTAACTTCTTGGCCATTTTCCATTTCAAGGATAGTTTTTGTGATAAGTGGTGCTAATCCATTTATATTGACACGTACCCTCGCAGCAAAAGGGGAGATCTCAACTTTTTCCAATATGCCGAGATTATTTCCAATGCTTTCTAACACTTCATCCATCCATAAGTGAAGAGGTAAGCCATGGATTCGCACCCAAAAGGGAATCAGGCAGGGAAAGGAAGGTTCCATCGTTGCCTTCCATTTCTCAAGAATTAACATCCATCGAGCAAAGTGGTAAGGTCGATTTTCCAAGACTGAATTAAGGTCAGCCTCATTGTCGAATTTAAATTGGAACATACCCTGCCCCAGGTCTGTTCCGATGGCTTTTGAAGATGTGTTCCATAGTTCCGATAGGAATGGAATAAGCGACCATATTCTTTGTTGTCTTGCATTTGTAACCCGTCCAATAAGAGTTAAAGAATGTTTCTCAATGAGTTCTGTGTTATCCACCGTGGGTATTTTGATCCGAGTGGCTTCAGGTTCTTTGAGGGGGATCATAATACCTTTCCCTTTCTCTTCATAAGATAATCTTTTTGCCATGGTCACTCAGGAGAAAGAGAATTTCTGGAACTTAGACTTGGAATCTGAACCCTATAAATAAGATTCAGAGATAAAATTTAGAATAAGGTTCACTCAAGATGGACACTTAAATCCAGCCAGAAGAAAAACTAGATAAGGGAAGGATTGGAAGAAGTCGTTCCAAAGATCCACAACCCATTTTCCAACCACAACATTACAACAGCGACGGTAAACAAGTTGTGGAAGGCTAAAATTTTTTAAAAGGGTCACCACGTAAAGTGGGAAAGTTCTTCTTTTAAGCTTCTTTAATACTTCCCAGGACAAAGTTCTTCAGATAAACATACACCAAGGAATGATCAATCAAAACGAGCTTCCATTCTTACATCTATAGAAAGGAAGGACTTCCAAAGCCAGAGATTAGTGAGGAAATGACCGATTCAACCATATATCCTAAGTCCCAGCAAGGAGCAAAAAGGAATGGTCGGATTAGAATGTACTGTAATCGCTGCAGACCGGAAAACCACTTCCCATATTCCAAAAACAGAAGTAAACTAGGTAGATATTTGAAAAGTAGAAAGGTGGTTTTTGGTTTTTTACTAAATAAAGTAACAAAGCCAAAAAGGAAACTCTCTTGGAAAAAGTGCCTGAGAGCAAACTCTCTCTCTAGGATCCGTAAGTAGTCGTTGTTTAATAAGATTTCTTTGGTCTTTGTTTAAATTATCTGTATAGTTATCTATCAATTTGTGCTAAAGATCCAAACGTTATACAACCTGACTAAATAATTATAATTAAAATAAGAAATTTTTTAAATTGTTGTTGGGTTTCAAATTATAAGACTTGCAATTCTCAATATAAACCTAATCTAGATTTGATCTTCCAAACCAATGATTGTTCATTCTTTGCAGAGATTACGGTGATGATGTTTGGAATTCAAAGTCTCTTCTTGATTATAACATTTTTTTTTTACATTATTTAAACATTACACTGTGGCCCTTTGATAAGAAATTCTCATCAAACTAGAAATTAGTTAATTATAAAGCTAAATTTCATCCCACTTCTTCATTATGTTTTGAACCTGATACCTTAGCCTTCATTGTTAGGTTACAATAGGCTCAACTACTAAAATCAATGAATCTTGATAACAATGAAATTTTGAAAGACAGAAGCCAATTAATTGTCAAATAGAATATACAATGACATGTGGCCTTTATCCCCAAAAAGTTTAAATTTTATTTACCATCCAATATTATTTTGGGCCCAATAAATGTTATGTTCTAGTTCATGTTTTGGCTTTCAAGTTTCAACTAATGTTACTCAAAAATGGCTAACCTTCCTAAAGCAAAGCAAATGGCTAAACATGGACGATCTGATGATAACTTCTCCCAATTTGTCAGACAAGATCTGTCCAAATTTACTAAATGATTTGGGAATTGGATTGTTTGACATCCAACTGCTTTTAGGATTTGTCTCCAGAGTCGAAAGAAAGAACTTATCATGTGAAACCAATGTAATTATGTATTTTACTGTGACCTATGAACCTAATAAATGTAGGAAATGAGTGGAAAATGATCAAACCCATGATATCATAGTTATTAATTAGATCATACTAAATGTCTGACAAAGAAGAACTATGCAATAAAAATGACATTGTTCTTTTTTATCAACACATGCCACTGGCCGACATATTATCCAAGTTGCTACATAATTTATGCAATAAGACTTGATTATTGGATCTGCAAATACATCTGCCTTCAGTGGTACCACATGCCACTTGAGTAAATATTGCCTCCAAATTACATTGTTTTTTTCAGAAAAACAATATAACTATATATTAATGTAATTACTCACTTTTTAACTCATGTATATCTTCAACATTTAAATTGAAAATCAGTAATTAGTACTAAATAATTAGAATGTCTTTTTGTTAGCAGCATGAGGAAGTAGCCGACGCAAGGCGACTCATTAAAATGTCTTTTGTTATAGTCGTCAAAGACCACAACGGTCCCTAATTAATTGAACACACATGATCACATATTCACATGTATACCTTTAATGATAAGAAATTGATGAATGGTTTACAAATGAACAAAGTTAGGTCAGACGAGAAGCAGCTTGCATTCAGTGGATGGAGAGAGGAGATTCTATTTGTATGATGGCTTGAGAGTTGTAATAGCTGAACTGGAATATAATTTCCTAAAGCTTACCATATTTCTTTGAGATGGTCTCAGAGGTGAAGCATTGGAATCCATAAGAAGATCCACACACTGAAAAGATCACTCATAATTTCATAAAGAGTGGAATGAATATGCATTATTATTCACCATCTCACAAAGGTTTTGCAAGACCAAACACAAATACATAAGTTCATAATCTCCATCTATTATTTATGAGAATGGTGTGAAGAGCTAAGAACGTACCAAAACTTGATTTGTCTCATGAGATTCCACGAGGTTTCTACTCTGTCTTATTCATCTTCTTCGCCTTTAGACCAAGCTTCCTAAGCCAACTCCAACGACCTGTATGTTTACTGGTTTTGATGTTTTCAACTTCAGAAAACTTAAGATCTTCTGCTTCATAGTTTCCATCTTCATCTCCATCAGCTTCCTCAGTCATGATCTGTACACCACAATTTCCCTTGATTGTAATGCTATTTTTACATGCGACATCGTAGCCTTTACACCTGAACTTGAATGTAATCTCGCTCATAGTCACGTGGCATCTGTGTCTTGGATTAGACAAGTCAACATGATATATAAACAGATGTTCTGACTGAGGAGACAGACCTGAATAATTAAAGTAACGAAATATGTGTTCTGTTCGTCCTCGTTCGCTAATTAGGTCACAAGATATTACAAGATGTTGGTGGTAGCCCTCAAGTGGTAAAATCATAAAACAAGCCTTAAATCTTGAGGAAGCAGAGAAAGTACTCGAAGCCAGAGAGATGGTCACGGAGTTCCCTGCAGCTTTGTGAGTGAACTCTGTCGGTATTTCTTTACCTGGTAAGCATATATACTCATCAACAGATTGTTGTATGATTTTTCTTTTCGATTCTTCATCCAGTTTCAAACAGTTGTAGAATGTGAGATTCGTGGTTTCTTTTTGGAAAGAGCAACATACGCTCTTGAGTGATACACAGTGGTCTGCCTGTAGTTCAAAGAGCGCAGATGAAAGAGCCGGAATCGACATTAGATTTGGGCAGTTCCTGACAAATAGATGTCGAAGATGCGGGAGACTTATGACGCAATCTGGAATACTCGTTATATCACTGTTGCTAAGATCTAGCCAAGCGATACTTATGGGGACATGTGTTAATCTCTTGAGGCTTTTGCTGCAAATGTCAAGACCCCGAAGACGAGACCATCCAACAATTGATGGAGGGACGTCTTCTATCATCGTGTGACTTACATCGAGACTCTCGATGTTAGTAGAGATATCTGGAAATTTTCTCAATTGCGAGCAATAACTCATGTCGACGTACTCAAGAGATGCTAAGTTGATGTTGGCGGGAATTATTTTTAGCTTTTTGCAACCATCCATATACAGCGTCTTCAGTTTGTGTAGATTCGAAATAGAGGAGGGAAGCTCCACCAAGCTTTTGCAAGAACGAAGATCCAATTCCTCGAGGTTTGTAGCCTTTGAAAGATTTGGGATTTCTTTCAACTTGTAGGAATCCCTCAGATATATGGTCTTGAGATTAGGAAGGGGCTGCATGTTAAACATTAACAACACAATGAGAAATATCTTACTTACATTCAATCATCAGATACATAAGATATCATTTCATAATGCCTACCTGAATTCCTCCCCACAGCTTCCTGAGATTGCTTTTACTCATACAAAGTTTAACGAGACAATCCTGCTGAAATCTTGGAGGAAGGCTTTTTCTCGGGTAATAATCCCAATGTAGTAACTTAAGACGAGGTAAATACTTCATACCTTTTGGTATTTGCAATTTACCAAATACTCTTAGAAATTGGAGATTAGGCATTCCTTCAAAAGCTCGCTTACTTATACATACCTCTCCCACTATGTACTCATTTAATGATATACCTACGACAGATCCAGTACCCTACCAAATATTGCAAATGAAATTGTTATTATAAATCAATATGCAACTTTTGGAAAACATTTATATATTAAAAACTTACTGTTTCATATCTCAGTACTTCACAAATCTCTTTTGCTTTTATTAAAAACTGGCGTTTCCCTGGCTCGTCGGATTGTTCAAGAACTATCTGTCCACCCAATTGTTGTAGTAGATGGTGCATCTCTATCCTTCTCCACTCATTGATAGTAACGAGAGATTTATCGGCTAGGGTCTTTAAACCATTTCCAACATCCAAGTTACTGTCAGAAAGCATAGATATCACAACTCTGTCTTATTCATCTTCTTCGCCTTTAGACCAAGCTTCCTAAGCCAACTCCAACGACCTGTATGTTTACTGGTTTTGATGTTTTCAACTTCAGAAAACTTAAGATCTTCTGCTTCATAGTTTCCATCTTCATCTCCATCAGCTTCCTCAGTCATGATCTGTACACCACAATTTCCCTTGATTGTAATGCTATTTTTACATGCGACATCGTAGCCTTTACACCTGAACTTGAATGTAATCTCGCTCATAGTCACGTGACATCTATGTCTTGGATGAGACAAGTCAACATTATATATCATCAGATGTTCTGACTGCAGACCTGAAAAATTTGTACTAAAATAGCGTGTTGAATCAATACTTCGTCCTCCTTCGCTAATTAGTTCATAAGATACACTAAAACCTTGGTAGCCCTCAAGTGGTAAAAATATAAAAGAAGCCTTAAATCTTGAGGAAGCAGAGAAAGTACTCGAAGCCAAAGAGATGGTCACGGAGTTCCCTGCAGCTTTGTGAGTGAACTCTGTCGGTATTTCTTTACCTGGTAACCATATATACTCATCAACAGATTGCTGTATGATTTTTCTTTTAGATTCTTCATCCAGTTTCAAACAGTTGTAGAATGAGAGTATCTTGGTTGCTTTTAGTTTAGAGCAACATATTCTCTTGAGTGATACACAGTGGTCTGCGTGTAGTTCAAAGAGCGAAGATGAAATAGCCGGAATTGACATTAGATTTGGGCATTCTTTGACGGATAGATGTTGAAGATGCGGGAGACTTATGACGCAATCTGGAATACTCGTTATATCACTGTTGCTAAGATCTAGCCAAGTGATACTTATCGGGGCGTGTGTTAATCTCTTGAGTCTTTTGTTTCCAATGTCAAGACGTCGAAGACGAGACCATCCAACAATTGATGGAGGGACTTCTTTTATATTCGTGTAACTTACATCGAGAATCTTGATGTTAGTAGAGATATCTGGAAATTTTCTCAATTGCGAGCAACCACTCATCCAGACTTCCTCAAGAGATGCTAAGTTGATGTTGGCGGGAATTACTTTTAGCTTTTTGCACTTCCACATATCCAGCCTATCCAGTTTGTGTAGATTCGAAATAGAGGAGGGAAGCTCCACCAAGCTTTTGCATCTACAAAGTATCAATTCCTCAAGGTTTGTAGCCTTTGAAAGATTTGGGATTTCTTTCAACTTGTAGGAAAAGCGCAGATCTATGATCTTGAGATTAGGAAGGGGCTGCATGTTAAACATTAACAACACAATGAGAAATATCTTACTTACATTCAATCATCAGATACTTAAGAAATCATTTCATAATGCCTACCTGAATTCCTCCCCACAGCTTCCTGAGATTGCTCTCTGGCATACGAAGTTCAACGAGACAATCCGGCTGAAATCTTGGAGGAAGGCTTTTTCTCGGGTAATAATCCCAATGTAGTAACTTAAGACGAGGTAAATACTTCATACCTTTTGGTATTTGCAATTTACCTAATTCTTCATCAATATCCACTCTTAGGAATTGGAGATTGGGCATTTTTTCGAAAGCTCCTTTACTTATTGATACATCTCCAACGTTGTCCTCATCCTCTTTTAATGATATACCTATGACAGATCCAGTGCCCTACCAAATATTGCAAATGAAATTGTTATTATAGATCAATATGCAACTTTTGGAAAACATTTATATATTAAAAACTTACTGTTTCATTTCTCAGTACTTCACAAATCTCTTTTGCTTCTATTAAAAACTGGCGTTTCCCTGGCTCGTCGGATTGTTCAACAACTATCTGTCTACCCAATTGTTGTAGTAGATGGTGCATCTCTATCAATTTCATAGATTTAACGAGAGATTTATTGGCTAGGGTCTTTAAACCATTTCCAACATCCAAGTTACTGTCAGAGACCATAGATATCACATCATCCGTTTCATAATAGTTGAAGAAGCATGCAATGTGAAGAAATAGCAATTGATAATTCTTCGACAAACTCTCATATCCCACTCGTAATATTCCTAATTTGTCCTCAACTTTTTTATCCGAACTACTTTCAATCCTTGATAGTTGATCTTCCCACTCGTCCTTACTCTTTCCACGTAAAGACGAACCCACAACACTGAGGCCTAATGGAAGTCCGCCGCAAAACCCAACTACTTTATCGGCAAGCTCTTCAAAACCTTCTTTTACAGAGCTTTGTTTGAAAGCAGATAGACATAAGATCTCAAGAGCTTTTTCGTTAGATGGAAAATCCACATGGTATATATCCTGAATCTCATGTGCCTTCAAAGTCTCCTTATCTTCTGTGGTAACGATGATCCGACTTCCAGAACCAAACCAAGAAAGCTCTTTAGCCAAGGTCTCTAATTGCTTTTGATCATCTACATCATCAAGAATGATAAGCGCTCTTTGATCTTGCAGCCTTTCTTGAATTGTACCTAAATGTTGTACCTTCATATCCGTTTGGATAAAAATCTTGGAAAGGAGTTGGCTTTGCAAACACAACTTGAAATCATAGTCATCGTAACCCATTAAGCTTTTACAACTTCCCTTGAAGTTCCCCATAAAACATTTAAGTTGAAAACTGGTAGAGAGTTGATTATATAAAGCTCTAGCAATGGTAGTCTTACCAATTCCTGCGGGACCCCAAATTCCAATCATTTTCACATCATCACTGGTGAAGCATAACAAAGAGTCTAGGTTATTCAAGTGAGCTTTGAGTCCCACCATCCCCTCAAAATCCCTTGAAGGTGTAACATTCAGTTTGTTTGAAACATCTATAGCAATCTGTTGGATCATCTCTGCTTCATTATCCCTTGTAAAAGCAAAAACAAAAAATGACGTTGGTGGGTCTATATTACAGAATCTAAAGCATTCATTAAGAAAAATAAAAGCAATCATATTTTCACTTGACCAAAAGAAACAACGAACCATTTTATAGAGTGTGCTCCGGCAATGTTAGCTACACGAGCCAGAGCTTTACTCCATCTCTGCTTCACCTCTTCTGTTTTCCCTTCACAAGTCGTCTCAAAAGCCTCTCCGAAATCACCGACTTGTTTCCGAACATCAGATGGGTCAATTTCGTAAAAGATGGTCATCACAATCTGCCCAAAAGCTTTTTTACAGTTGAAAATTTCAACCAGTTCATCTAAACACCAACTCGAAGATGCGTACTTCTTCGAGAGCACAACGATAGAGACTCTGGATTCTCTAATTGCTTGGACTAGCTCAGGTCCAATTGTATGGCCTCTCACGATCTCATTATCTTTGAACGTCATGATTCCTTTGATTGCCAAGTGATAGTGTAAATGACTGAGGAACCCTCTACGGACATCTGGGCCGTGGAAACTCGGAAAGACATCGTATCTCCTTACACGATTCACAGAAGAAGAAGAAGCCATGAGAAGTGAAATTGCTTAAAGAAAGTATTACAAAGTGGTTTTGAAAGAAGTGTTTATTACAATGTGGTTATGAAGAAAAGTGTCTAAAAGGATTTATACATTGAAGCAAAAGGAAATGAAAGCGTAGAGGAAAATACAAAGAGTGTTTCCAGGAAGTGCGGTCATTGACTCATTAATTGTCTTTTTGTTATAGTCGTCGAAGACCACAATGGTCCCTCATTATTCTAACAGTCATTTGAACACGCATGACCCCACACGTATACCTTTGATGATAAGAAAGTCATGAGTCGTTAAGATATCGGAATGATTTTTCTTCTTTGATAATGAGATTGTATTGACTATTGATACATGATCTAGGTCAGGAGTACACTCAACACTAGACTCAAAATCATACAAGTTATCTTACCTATACTTGTGCAAAACGATTTGGGAATTGGAAAATTATAGTTTTTTTAAATCATTCGACAAATAAATCACATTAGAAAATGTAACAACAAAATGTTAATTATTCTTTATTGTTTTGTATCTATCTTACAATATATAATGTTGATTATTTTTTTGAATTTAAATGCAACAACAAAATAATGATATGTATGATAAGAAAATATTTGAAATATGTAACTATGATAATGTTAATCATTGTTTTTGCATTTTCAGATGTGATTTATTTGTATAATACATATAATGTAATTATTATAGTTACATATTTCAGTTTTTTGATTATCATTACAATAAATTTTGATTATCTTTTCGAGTACATATTCTAAAATTTTGACCACAATAAGTTGATGAATGATTGATCTCCGAATCGATCTTCCGCCTTTTGGATTCAGTTCCTAGTGCTTGTGTTTAGACATAGTTTGGTTAATGGTGAAGAGGAAAAAGAAGAAGTAGAGAAGCAGAAGAGAACAGAGGTTTTCTTTGATGTTTCCATTTTATTTATTTCTTATAGAGGTTATTAGAGAAGAGAAGACTAGACGATCTTTATATACAGAGAGAAGATCGTTGGCTTCAAGTTTGTAAGTTGGTCGTTGTTTAAGTTCATTTTAAAGAGATTCCTTTTGTCTTTGTTTAAGTTATAATTTGATATTTTCCTTTGGATTCTCCCAAAAAGAGTTGACAAATGAATGAAGATACTTCAAGTGGAGATTGACTAAGAGATGTCAAACTGATAATTATGTGAAATATCACGTCTGAATAACCTAATGACAATGTAATGTATACAGTGAGACCTATGAACCTATAAATGTTAATGTCATACAATAATTGATCCTTAAGTGTCAGATATAAAAGCAGGTCACAAGAGAAGAGGTAACTTAAAGTTTACACATTTGGAAGTCTTGTTAGTCTCAGCTAACTCCTTCATACCTGTCCATGATTTTCTCTTCCTTTTGTTTGATCCACCAGCTGTTTTCTCAGGGACGCTTTCTGGCTCGATTGGTTTCTTGCTTTTGGATTTCCTTATTCTCTTATCTCTATCCAAAGTAAGAATTGGCTTTGGTGTATTCACAACACTATTATCCACTTGATCTTTCTCACTTCTTTCAGGTGAAGAAAACATATTACTTTGGATCTCTTGAGGCATCGTCATCTCTTTCGTGAGCTTAGGACGTGTAGACCGAGGGGTTTTTGGTTTGGATGGGTAAATCTCTTTCATCTGACCTTTCAAAGTTCCTCTCTTGAGATTACGGTGAGAACAGAAATTGCAATGGTAAACTACATTGTTCTGAGGTAAACAGATGTTAGACTTCTTGCACTTGGTTCGTTTCTTCTTAGTAGCAGCAGAAACCTTCTCGATTCTGACATTGCAATTGACATCAGGCTTAAGAATGGTCTCACACCTACAGAAAACCTCTTAATCAATAATCCAATGTTGAGAAACTCTGACATCAAAATCTAAAAGGTTCGTTTATGTGAAGAATAAGCATTCGAAGCATATTCAATGTCGCAAACAAAGAGAACAATGCAAGTATGCAACCAAGATCAGTTCATTCATGGGATTTCATCTTTGTATAATCCAAATTAGATGATTCAGAAACAGATGATGATGCTAATTGCAAACCATATAAACCAGCAAAAGCAACACAATACTAATCGGAAAAAGGTAAATCAACAGTTGATCTAAGAAAGATTTTATACATTGTTGATCAAAAACCCCCAATCAGCAGAAGCAAAACAATACTACTCGGAAAAAGGTAAAGCAAGTGTTGCTTCAAAAACCCCAATCGACAGTATCATAATCAGAAACCATAAATAGGCAAAGGAAGAGGCAAAATACCTTTGACAAAAGACGAGATCAGGTTCAGTAGCTATTCCAGAAGCTTCTTCGTCGGCAGCGAGACGTCGACCGAACAAGGAAACAAGTGAAGGTATCGGAGTATCTCCGGCGGAAGACCAGAGAGCGAGATTCTTCAAGTGTTCATGTCTTAGTACAGATTTAAGATTCTGTCGTCCTCCTTGAGTGCTAGTAAGCGTCTTACCTCCTCGTTTCCCCATCCTTTTGCAAGAACTCAAGGACGGAGGAATACAGCTGACGGAAAGATTTAACAATGTCGCGGAGACGGAGATAACTCAGAGCACTGTATTCAACTTGTCTATTTGATGATCCAAATCAATGACATAAACTTACATCATCCAACAGCAGACAGTCGCAGTAATGACCAAGGTAAGATGTAGCCTGTTATCTATTTTACTCATGAACTTCAAAGAATAACACCCATGAACCCAATAATATTGGCGATTCATACCATTGGATTAAAAAATCAAATCAAAATATCAAATGCGAAGGAATGAACGTAAGAAAACATACAGATTCTAGCAACAAAAGTTCTTATCAAAGCTAATTCTGAGAGCCCTAAAAGTAGGTCTTTATAAACAATTCCTTAACTGGGTTCCGTGACCTAAAACATCACAAGAAATTTCGATTGTAAATCTAACTCTCGACTACAATAGAACGGGAAAAGGAGATTATCGATATATCTAACTTAATTCCTCTTGATACAAATCTAATTGGAGAACGAAACGAAGGAAACTTACATTCAATTCGAGACAAGGCGAAGAAGATCGGAGAAGCTTTGCTAGTCAGCAATTTTGAGAACGCCGCGCCGATGATACAACACAGACAAGGGTTTGGTTTTTGGAGCTAGGTTAATTTGTGATTTTGATAACAAAATAAGGTTATTTTACTAAATTGTCAATTTCAATCACAGATTTTATTATATTCAAGTCGCTGAAAAAAACTGCGATCAATATTTTAAGTCGCAAATCGCTTTGATTAATGAAATAAATGTAAATATCTAAGATTAAATAATTGGGTCCATAGCTCAGTGGTAGAGCATTCGACTGCAGATCGAGAGGTCACCGGTTCGAACCCGGTTGGGCCCTTTTTTATTCTTTTACTTTAAAAAGGTATTATGACCTTTTTAATTGTGTTAAAAAATTCGGAGAGAACTTTTGCAAAATCCCAAAAGAGAAGAAAGAGACAACAGAGTTTCTAATAATTTCTATACAAAAATTGAAATATAATAGCAAATTCCACAATCACACATTATTAAATTTTGTTATCAAATCTCCATGGGCACTTCCTTCCTTCTCTATATTAGGAATCGTCTGTACCATTGAACTAAATACAACAACAAAAACACAGTCCATTCGCTGTAATTGAAGAATCGTAGTGGCTTGAACCGCCGATCTTGCAAAACGGCCACTAAACTGAGATTAAAAACCAGACTAACCGGTGATGTGATGATACTGTTTGGTTTTACATCTGTCAGGCAATACATACAGTGTTGAGAGAGTGAATCTTCAGTGAAAGAGCTTGTGGGTTTGCATAAGGGATTATGTTACTCTCGTACTCGGGGTTTCTCCTCTTTGTGTTATCTATAATCACGAAGTGTTTAATTTGCTTTCAAGCATTGCACCATCTTTGAGAGCAGCGTGTGCTTCATTCTCTTGTCCTAGAGCTGACAAAGCTACAGATTGGAGATAGGATGCGATGTGCCAAGCAGGAGATATGACTTGGGCCTGCATTGCATCGTTTAGTGCCTCTTTAGGCATCTCATTCATTAGGTAACATAGACTCCGTCTTGCATAAACTGTTGGGGAAACCATTGTCCCAACCTCAATGAACTGCAAACAAATCTTCGGGTCAGAAGCATTAAAGCGAATGCGAGAGAATAATGAAAAATCTTGAAAAGCAGTAGCAGTGAACTATTGATTGAGGTTGGGAACTACGAGTGTCTACAGCATAAAAGGTTTAACCTGAGAAAAGCATTCGATGGCACTGGAAAAGTTTTTATGTCGGAATGTAGAATCCCCTTTTTTCTTGAAAATCAATGTGTCCTGCATCTGGTCTGTCCACATCTGGAAAGAAAGCTGAAAGTTTGAAGAAACAAGCAAAAATGTATTAGATTTGATGATGAACAAGATAGCCAAGGTCAAAGATACCATAGATGCACAATTGCCAGGGAATTAGCAAGTATCGAAACTAGAATCAAACATTAGAAGACCACCATAGTAGAATACAAGGTTGAAACCAAGAAATGAACCTCTGTGGTTGCACCCTCATCATCCTTATAACCAAGCTTTTCGATGATCTCGTGTATGGCAGTTAGATCTGATCTTAGGCATGCTTCTCCCAATGGAGAAAGAGTGGTCGGTGTTGCACTGCTAGGTACACCCAGCAATTGATGAGAAGCAATCTACATGATTAACATATCTTTGTTACTGTCTGAAACAATCTTTTGAAATAAAAGAAGAATCAAGTTTATCTTTCTAAATGTGCAACTGTTTGCCGATATAAAGGTAGCAGAAAAAAGGTAACAGAAAGATATAAGCCTCAGTAATTCAGCCTTCATCATTAATAGTGTAAGCATGCTAATTAATAAACATAACGTAAGTAGTTCATGGTAGTGAAACAAACCTCAAGATCTTTCTGCAGAGGAATCATTGCAGCGACCAAAGATTTTGGATTAGGCCGCTCTCGGGGCTCATACTGCAAGCACCTTGAAGCTAACCGTATTAGCTCAGTCCCATCGTCACTAGAAAATTGACCCTCTAAACCTGAATCCATCAGCATCTGAATGTTCCTGTCCCGTATGAGGTCCAACGCCTACAAACACCATAGAAGGTACTACGTTAGCAAAATACTAAACTACTCATGGACATTAGAGTGTAACATGCTTCTCAATATGAGCTCAGGGAGAAAGCTTCCAAGTCAGGTTCCAGTAACAGACACTAGGAAATATCCCTATTCAAAAGGATATTTGGAAACCATACATGGCTTGGAGGAATGTGCTTTCCACTGAGAAGGTCAAGCAACAGGGTACCATAGCTGTACATCACACTTTCGGGTGTCACACGACCTGTAGAAATAAACACACAGCCCAATATGAATACAGAAAAGTGGCAACAATCCAAATCAAGCATTCATATTTCCCTGAAAGTCTGAAACCTTAGCTGTTACCTGACAAAAAGATATACTGCAAATAAGAATCGCAGGAAATAAATCAGGTATTGATAGACACGATGAAATATTTGCACCATCTTTTGTCAAAATATACCTGTTCTCAGATACTCGGGAGGAGTGAATGCCAGATTAGTGCTGTAACTCTTTCCATCTCTACTGTTTTTCATCAAACCAAAGCATGACAGTCTTGGATTCGCATCCTAAGGAACAAATGCATAAATATTATTTTCATTCCAGCTGATAGAAACCAAATGTACAAAACATAAGTATCAAACTTACATCATCAAAGAGAACTCTATAAGCATTTAGGTCATGGTAAAGAGCACGTCCTTTTCCACTACAATAATCTAGCGCCTGGGCAATATGTAAAGCTACTCTCAGACGCATCGCCCACTTCATTGGTTGTGACTCCCCTGAATCACATAAATAATCAGTTTTTGTTAAGCATCCACTCAATCTTTCAAGTATCGATATACATACATATATATATACCTGAAGTTGCAGTGAAGTTAACTTACAGTGGAAAAGATGTTTTGCTAAAGTTTCATTAGGCATAAATTCTGCAATAAGCAGTCTCTCTTCACCTTCATAGCAACATCCAAGTAGATTTGCCATCCTATGATTGCGTAATTGACCAACAGCTTTGGCTTCTTCCTAATCTCACAGATTAAAGCCAAAGATGTTAAGAGTTTGTTATTGAAAGGTAAACACAAAGTGTCCCACAAGGCCACAATCACATTAAGAAACTAGCAACCTACACATATAGCTATGAAAGAAATTAAATAATCCTGAATATAATCTGCTTGCACTAGAAAACAACCTCTGAACCATAAGAGATGAGAGAATCAACCAAATATGCTTACCAAAAATTGACGAGAATCAGGCCAAGATTTCCTGTTGAATCTTTTGACAGCAATCCGTCTTTGATTCTCCAATTTCCCTTTGTACACAACATTAGGAGCTCTCTCTCCATGTTCTGAGACTATATTCTCAGTTGCAAATCCCGAAGTAGCGTTCCTTATAGTCTCAATAGAGAATTCACGAAACTGTGGCAAATCATTCGCTTCACCTCTCCCTTCCTCGTCTTTATAATTGCAAGATTGCCAACAACAACAAGAAGATAAGAATTTCAATCATCAATACAACATTAGAAACAAATAAAACCTAACCAATTGCTAGTTAAACTCATGAATGGCTACTTCACCTAAGCCTGTAACATCAGGATTCGATTTTCCAGACTCTGAAACGCAGCACAGTGAAGATAGCTTGGAAACCTCACAACCCATTTTGGAGAATTTTCAATCAAATCATAAACCCTAAGTAAACCACTTCTCTTCTGTATCGAACTTCTAACAGATCAATCCTTAGAAAACTTAATTCGAATTCCCCGAAGAAGATTAGAATCGAGCTTCGATGTTTGGATCAAGTGAGAACAACACTTTAACACACACAAAACAAAACAAAAACTCACAAACCGAGATCGAATCGAAAAATGACTCGTCAAAAGAGGAAAAGAGAATTGACAGAGAGAAAGAAAACAAACGTGAAAAGACGAATGAAATACTCGTGTGTGTATGATGAATTAGTTAAAGCTGAAATTGAGAAAAAAGAGAATTTTGAAACTTTCTGCTTGTCTGCTTCAACTTTCTCGGAAACAAAGCAGAAAGCCCGAAAAGAAACTTTGCCAGATAATTGTTTTCTTATATTTTATTTTTCTAATTTCGAAAATGAAAACAGCAAAGCATTCCCTTCAAGTCAACTCAACTCAACAGTTGGGTCAAAATTTGTGAGGAACACACAATTCATATTTACAATTTGATTTGGTGAATTACTAAACTATTTTTTTGTCGTTTCTAATCGACTACAGTAGTCCAAAAAAATTTTATTACAATTTTAAGCTTTTTAGAATTATATTACAGTTTTACCTTTTTTCCTTTCAAAATAATAATATAAAATTGTCATTAATGAAAAATTTCACGTCAGACATAAAACATACGAAAAAAATTAAAACGTTGTAAGTTTTGTTGTCTAGTGTTGTAGGTTTTCATTTTTTGTTGTTGTAGGTTTAAGTTTCTTATGTTATGTAGGTTTACAAGTTAAATTTTCTGAATTAAGTTCTCATCGGTTAAGTTTTTTTTGTTGTAGGTTTTCATTAAATTTTTCTGTTTTGTAGGTTTATAAGTTCAACTTTATTTGACATTTCTTGTACGGATCTATGAACACATTCGTTTTGTAGGTTTGTGTTCGCTTTGGTTGTCGGTTTAAGTTTCCGTTTTGTAGGTTTTGTTTTTTATTTGTTATAGGCTTAAGTTTGCAAAATATCATTCTCTTTTGTAGGTTTATTTATCAGTCATTGTAGGTTTTATAGGATTGATTTTTCTTATTTCCTATGTTATGTAGGTTTATTTTTGTTTGATATAGGTTTAATGATTCTTTGTTGTAAGTTTTTCTATAGTCTCTTTTGTATGTTTATTTATCAGTTATTGTAAGTTTATTTATCAGTTATTGTAGGTTTTGTAGGACTGTTTTTCTTATTTCTCGACTTAGTTATTATGTTATGTAGGTTTTATTTTACTTGATGTAGGTTTGATGATTCTTTGTTGTAGGTTTTTCTATGATCTCTTTTGTAGGTTTATTTATAAGTCATTGTAGGTATTGTAGGATTGATTTTTCTTATTTCTCGACTTAGTTCTCTTGTTATGTAGGTTATGTTTTTGTTTGATATACGTTTAATGATTTTTTGTTGTAGGTTTATTTTTCATTTCTAAGGTCTTGGTTGTATGTTTCAAAAGTCTTCGTTTTAGGTTTATTTTTTAATTTTACGGTATTTTGTAGGTTTATATGTGTCAGACATCATTCTCTAAATGTAGGTTTACTTTTTGTCTTGTAGGTTCTTCTACTTCGTCGTTCTCTTGTTATCATACGATTTAGTTATTCTGCATTGTAGGTTTTTCTTTAGTATATTTTAGGTTTCCATGCCTCTTTTGTAGGTTTTCCGGATATAAAACCTAGAAGTTTTAAAGACTATTTACTCCAACATTTAAACACACATACCTTCTTCTTCTACATAAACGACGCGGTCAACGACCATTGACACCATTTTTCATCTTCATTCAAGCTATGCTTATTTTTGTAGGTTTAATTCTCATGTTTCGTAGGTTCAATTTGCATGTTTTGTAGATTTACATTTTCAAATCCTCAGTTCAATTATTTAGTTTAGACACCTCAAACTAGAAATACCACAAAGTGTCAGAAAGAACTCAAGTTACACGTTTTTTACTACACGTATCTGAAAAAAATAATTCAGACAAATCTACAAGCCTTTAAATAAAACCTATAATGAACCAACAAACCTACAAAATTTAAACGTTTTTAAACAAAACACTTAAATTCAAAAAGTTTTAAAGAAAAAAAAATTCATTTTTTTTTGCAAAAAAATAATAAAAAAATTATAATGACATTTTCGTAATAAAAAAAAGTTTTGAAATCAAAATGGTATCCTCAGTAATAAAAATATAACAATGAAAAATTCAAAACATTTCTCCATATTGCTTTATGAAGAGTGTAAAAATTATTCTGGTAATTAGTGTGTGATAATGGACTATTATAATCATTTTTTCATTTGAATTTGAAATTTGGAATTATTCAAAGTATATAGGAAAAATTGGGTGTGTATCATCAAGTTTAAGTTATTTGTTTTTTTTTTTGCATTCTTTTTTTCACATAGATTTGTGTTTATAATTTAGGACATTAATACGTTTATACATCTAAAATCAACATGTAATTTAAAGGTACACTCTTATGCAATCATTCTTTCGAAAACAACTTGATGCATACTACAAGATAAAGTTAATCTTTATACTTTATATCTATAACAAAAATATTAGATATATAATTTCCTACACATTTATTTTACTTATGAGTTTAGTCAGCAATTGACGTGTATAACTATATAAATGTCTCTTAGTGACAAAAAAATCATATAAATGTCTCTTAGTGACAAAAACATCATATAAATGTCTCTTTGTCAAAAAAAAAACTATATAAATATCTAAAATAAACAGATGAACGTAAACTATAAATCGAGACTTGTCAATTTAATGGTTGTTTGTTGACAAAAATAAACAAGTGAAAGTTAAACCTATGATATGCCACGAGTTAATCCGCAATCATTTGTTTATATCTATAACTAAAATATTACAAATATGTTTTTCTATATACCTATATATGGCCCGATTTTAAGCAACCTTCAGATTTTTTTCATGACAATACTCTTAAAGAAATAATTAAAATACACCTTTCAGAGAAATGTATTGAGATAATAATCACTATTAGTAGTATTAGTAGAAGAAAGTTGTGGTGAAAAAAAAACAACTTCTAAGTAAAAATATCAAAAAGAACAAAAAAATGTCAAGTACTTATGGTTTATTTTGAAGTATATGAACAAGACATAGTTGGAAATGGGCTCGAAGAAAAAGCAAAGAAATGGAAATGGATCAGCAAATAATAAGATAAAGGAAACATGTCCAATAGATTGAATGGGCTTTTAAAGTTGAGGCCCATATAATGATTGTTTCAAATATATATAAAAACTGCAAGTAATCATTTTGATTTCATGATTGACAAAAAAAAAAAACATTTTGAGTTCATGATTGAGAAAGTATGTAACATTGTGGTTTCAAGTTTGTACACGATTCCAACAAACCAAAGATTAATTAAAACTACAGAAATACTCCAAACATGACTACAATTAGTAATAATTATGTATGTAAGATATGCATCTCTTATATATAGTGTATTGATAGATCATATCTTTTTTTAGTTTATAAAAAGACATAAGCAAATAAGAAGACAAAAAACCTTTGAAGTTTTAAAACAATATATAGGAAATAATTAAATAAAGGTTAATTAGAACTAATTAATGTCTTAAGCAAAGAAAGAAAAAAGTTAAAGAGATTTAAGACATTGTGAAGAGATATTCTGTGTTAGGTCCCACCTTTTGCCTCTTTTAATCAACAATAAATCCTCCCACACTCACTCACATTTGACTTTAATAAAGATAATAGTTGTAGTAACAACTAAATAAATTTGACCCAAAAAAACAAAAAAAAATGAAAAATATACTATAGAATTCATGGATAAATTGTAAAATTTTAGTCTATGTTTTTCAATATATTATTTAAATTTTTTAAAGATATTTTAAGAATAAATTATGAGTCAATTTCCCTCTTTTGGAAAGCAATATATTTTCATATAGTGATCATTGTCTTTTTATTAATAATGCTCTATATTTTTTTGTGATTTATAAAATTCATTCTATATTCCAAATTATACCAAATTTTTTATGGAGTTGCATTACTATCTTAAATTAAAATTTAATAAGTTATAAAAATAAATATTTAACTACTTAACTAGTATTTTTTTTTTACTTTTTCTTATTTTAAAATACTACTTTTTGTTTGTAGTTATTATAATATTTTGTGAACAAAACCATTTACCAAAAAACTTATGACATACGAAGGTTCTTAATGGTAATTAAAGAACTTAATTAATAATAAAAACTCCAATACAGAGTAATGACGCATCATACCTAGATTTCGTTATAAAATTTAAACTTTAATTTTAAATTTTTTTTTATAATATTTATATTCCGTCTATTTTATTATAAGAGATTTTTTAGTAAAAAATATTTATTTAATTTAATTGATGTTTTAAAATTTGTATGTAAAATTTATTGTGTTTTTGACTTTTTGAATTCTGTAAATTGATTTGTGATTAATTATATTATTTTAAAATTTATTATAAAATATGTTTTATTTAGATAAAATATAAAATTTAATAATTTTTAATCTGTGTAAAAAATCTAAAATCTAAATTAAAATGAAACCGATGGAATAATAATATCCTTATTAATGATCAGAATCAAAGTAATAAATATCGCAAGACAGCAGAAAAAAAAGACAAAGGTCTTTAGTCTTCAGAGAGCATGCTTTAATTCAAAAGCACACTTCAATTTTCAAAAATAAAATTTAAAATATTTCGTTTCTCTCTTTTTTTTCTCTCTCCTATTTTGTCTCTTCTATCATCTTCCTCCTCTCTCTGATCTGCATTGCGTTTTCAATCTAGGGTTTGTTCTTTGGTTTCTTCTTTTCTTCTAACTAGAATTTAATCACAGTAACTGCTTCTTCATTCACCTTCTTCTCTTAGCTCTCTTCTTGCTTCTCTCCTCATTTTCGCAGTTCCAAATCTGCATTTATCTTGAGTTCTGAGCTTAAGATTTGTTTTTTTTCCTTTTTCCATTTCCAGAAACTCAAATTAGATCTTTAAGTTAGTCAAAAATTCTACTTTGGTTAGGAATTTTTTGTGGGTTGCCAAAATTTTAGTGGGCTTTACTTAAGAGATAAATAAAAACCCTAATCCTGCGTTTTCTTAATTTTCCTTGAAAAACCTCTGTAAAACCCTAATTTAGTTTTCCCTTTTGAAAGGTTTCGTACTTTGACTAAGACTCTGTCCCTTGAGAATTTCTTTGATTTAGTAATTTATAAATTAGGGGGTTTTAAATGCATGGGGAAGGTCGAGAAGCAATGGCATTCCCAGGAGCTCATCCTCCTTTCTATTACAGAGGAGCTTTCACTTCAATCTCAGCTTCTCAATCCGCGAATGCTCTCCACGCGCCTCCTGGATTAAGACCCATATCGAACCCTAATTTGCAACATCCGTTTCCCTTTCCCGAGCAAAGGCATCAAGATATGAGTCACGGCATTCACATGGGCATGGTTCCTTCTCCGACTGTGCAACCGCCGCAGTCTACTCCTCCTCCTCCGCCGATGGAGCCGGTGGTTAAGAAAAAGCGTGGAAGGCCAAGGAAGTATGTGCCTGATAATCAAGTTGCTCTTGGGCTCTCTTCTATGCCTTCTTCTCACAAGGCTAATAAGACCCCTTCCTCCATGTCTGATGATCCTAATGCACCTAAACGAGGTAGAGGTCGACCACCAGGAACTGGACGAAAGCAGCGTCTTGCTAATCTCGGTGAGCTTTTCAAATTGAAAACTTGTTGTTTGACTTGTGGAATTTTATCAGCTGAATTAAGCTTGACTTGTTGACTTCTGTATTCATAAGATTGATGGAATCTGTTATCCTTGTGAGTTGTGACCTATAATTAGATGAAATAAGGACAATGGAGCTTAGATATAATTTTGTATTTGAGCTAAACAGAAGTTGCTTTTAGCTCTGTTAACCTTGGCTTAATAGGCAAACTGATTGATTTAAGTTGCTATTATGTGAAGTGAGATCCAGAAAGTGGTTAGATAGTTTACTCGATGGCTCGTGAACCTAATAGGAATCTGTATTTGTGTGAAGGTTTTGGTCTTTTATGCTTAGCTGCTGAATTTGGTTCTGAGAACTTAAAGCAAACTGAATAATTCGTTGTTTTGTATTATGTGAATCAAGAAGTAACAGAGATTAAGAATGGGTTTAGTTAACTTAGAATTAGTAATCATAAGACTTGTGGTGTGATGTGAGTATTTGGGTCTTGTTTGCTTGTAACCTTCAATGTTCTTGCAAATTTCTTCACTATTAAAGATTCGACGAACAGCTTTTAACTTGGTTATTTCCACTGCTTTGCTTTACTGTTATAGGTGAGTGGATGAACACGTCAGCTGGACTTGCTTTTGCACCACATGTGATCAGTGTTGAAGCTGGAGAGGTACTTTTCAGCATCTTTTGCTTATAATATATCTTTCAGATTTTATGAGTTTTACTTTGCTTATATCATCTTTGTATTTTATTTTGCAGGACATTGTTTCAAAAGTCTTATCGTTTGCTCAACAAAGACCAAGAGCCCTTTGTATAATGTCAGGATCTGGATCGATTTCTTCAGTTACGCTACGTGTACCTGCATCGTCAGCGCATTCTCTGTCTTTTCAGGTCCAATCTATTCTCAAATTCACTTCTTCTCCATTTCCTTTCACGAAATTCGTATTAAATTCTTATGTTTTGCTGTGTAGGGGCCGTATGAGATACTAAGTTTAGGAGGATCTTACTTGGTTAACGAAGAAGGTGCACCTAAAAGCCGAACTGGCGGTATTAGTGTCTCTCTCTCCCACCCCGATGGTTATGTGATTGGTGGCGGAGTTGGAACTCTTATTGCTGCCAGTCTAGTTCAGGTTTCAAATTTCTCATCTTTATTATTTAACGGAGCCACTTACACATTTACAGTTGCAGTCACTGACTAAAACCTCAGAAACTTATAAACTTACCAGTTGGGTTTCCAATAGATACTGTTTACTCTGTTGTAGAATGGTTCTCTCAGTTCTTGATGTCTGACTTGACTAAAACTGAAACTTTTGTCATGGGTTTTGTAGGTAGTGGCGTGTAGTTTTGTGTATGGAAGTGCAAAGGCTAAAGCAGTCAAGCAAGAAAACGGCTCAAAAGAAGAGAATAACAACAACATAGAGACACCAACTGGTGAAGCCCCACCACCAACAACAGAATCAACAGCAGAAGCGACTCAGACTCCACCGGACTTCTCTTCACCGAGATGGTCAGAATCTGGTGGTGGGAACAGATCAATTGACTCAAGAAACCATAACCACCTCACTGATATTAATTTGGCTAGTGGATGATTCCATCTTTTCTTCTTACTACTACTTAGAACATTGCAGCAGCATACAGATTTGGTTGGTGCTGTACATAAAACTGTTGTTGTAGGTTTCTTCTTACTTTTGATTTTCTTGGGAGATCAATTGTTACCAGAGAAAATTCAGGATTTTAACCCCTTTTTTTCTTTTGACATTTGCTATGTTGTAACATAACCCTATTTCTTTTAAAAGAATTTATCTATATAGATCATTGTTACTTCAAAAGTTTGTCATCTCTGGTGTAATAGTCTCGTTTTGTGGTTGTTTTATTAGATTAACCAATTTATTTAGTATTGGACTATGTAACTTTTAATCACCTGTAACATAACTAATGATAGATACATATATTGGACCCTACACAAATAAGTTTTCTAATCATCTGAGGTGGAGAAATTGAAAAGAGTCTGGATTTTGATGTTATACGATAGTTTAGAGGGATTCCCCAATATCCAATATCTATTGAAATTGGGCATGTCATATAGGAAATGTCCAATTCTTATCCAAATTACTAACGTCTTTAATATTTTATCTGGTTTTTCGGGTCAACGAGTTATGAACCTTAAATAATCAATATTCATGTTTATGTCAGGACACATATGCATGTGAGAGAAGATTTGAACTTGAAAGCTTAAATATCCTAAGATTTGCACAACCACTCGACCATGTTTGTGCGGACAAGGTTTAAGTTTCTTTATACATATATATCATAAAATAAGTTATGTTGTAGAACTTCAACTAAACGATGGTTTGATTGTAACCCAAATTGATTGATTCACTTTGGTTAGATTCAGGCATTTAAGTAGTGACTAATATTTCTCAATGTTTGTCTTAATCTAAATGGATATGTATCTTCTACGGCTTTACTTAAGATGTGATCATTGGCGGACATACATTAAAACTCATATAATATTAGAAAATGACCTCAAGCCTAACGTTAGGTGTTTATTATTATTACTTCCATATTCATGCCAAATGTTTTGATTATACCATATAAATCAATTATTTAACATGACTGAAATTTGTAACATAATGGTTTGTAATAATTCCTCAACGAAAAACGGTTGCCAACTTAAAAAATTTTTTTTGTCAATACTGGAGCACAACTAACCGATCTATTATCAAAGTTCCTACATAATATAGATGGTATGATTCGATCTTTGGTTGTGCAAATGCGCATATCTTAGTGGATTTACTGCCTGCTATTATACTAAAGACTACTTGTCAACTTAAATCTTAATATCGCAAAATAGTTTTTTTTTTGTTAAAATGATTCATAATATTTTCCTGATTTCCAAGATCAAGTTTCTTTATGTCTTGGTTCTCTGACATCGATAAGATTCGTTATAAATTTCCAACTACATTGATATATTAAGATTGCTTTATGAGGTCGTTAGGAATTATTTATCAGACAGTAAATAAAAATACATTACAAAAAATACGGTCGTGTTCACTTTGAAAATAAAATTTCAAAAAAGAAAAATAACTAATTCAATCTCTTTTCTTACCTTTTGTGAATTTTATATGTGATGTTTTGATTAAAAAAAGCTTAAATTTAATTACTAATATCACTTATCATATACGTTCGCATGTATAACGATTGAAAAATGAGTGGTAGAATATACTCTATAATATCACAAATTTCAAACATATTTTTCTATCAACAATTAGATAATTAAATAAAATCTGATCAATATCTCAAACCATAAACTCTATTATATTCAGTGATCCATAAACATTTGGAGTAATATTTTACAAGAACCACTTGATATTTCCCTACAAATTTCAACAATTTGTAATTTCCAAATTTTCTTACTACTAAACATTTTTAAATATTTTAGTGGAAAAACAAAACGAAGTAGAAAGTCTCTATATATATTCTTTAAAGCTTTCACATTACTATAAGACTCCAATGCTTTATTCCTATAGGCTATAGACAAGATCAATATTATCAATTTACCTATAACATTTAATCATGTAATATTATTAAATTCAGAATTTTCTATGTCAAATCACCCTATTGGGAGGACTTCTCTAGATTAAAGTCTATTTTTGGTTTTTTGGTTCTTCGTATAATTTCGAAATCCTTAAATCATAAAATAAATATTTTCGTTCGCAGTGTTAAAGAGTAAGCTAATTATTTATTGTTCAAATGGTGAGGTTTTATCAGTATATTGAGTTTGACAAAAAGAAATCACCTAATCTAAAGAGATAGCGTGCGTAAATCTCATACCGAACTAAGCTACAGACTTTATAAGTAGTGGAACTGAAGAAGTTAGGACCAAGTCAGAAAAATGGTTGTACCGGTCTTAAAGAGCAAGTCAAGAAGTTCAAAGATGACAAAAGATCCTCGGATCTTCTTCTCTAACAATATTTGTTCTGTCTTATTCAGATCATTCCTCTATCTGATTTTTCTCACAATTCTCTCCTTATTTCTTCTTTATCTTTGGTTATCTTTCACCACCATAGTCTCCGACAACATCCTCCATGTCTGTGTCTTCACTCGGAAGCTCAACAACGATCCTCATTGTCTCACTGTTGGTTTTCAAATTCCCAAAAACCTTACTAAAAGTATTGTTCTTGGTAATGGGAAAATGGTTTCTGAAAAGTATGAAACTTTTACCGGAGTGATCCCCGGAGATGGAATTTCCGATGATCTAAACAATACTCAGGATGAAATGGGTTCTCGAACAAAATCTAGTCTCGCCGGAGATAGGGTTTTTGATGAAAAGAAGTTTGTCGTTCTTCAACAAGAAGACAAACCCAAGAATCTGAGTTCTGTTCTCAGTGATAAAGATGGAGAAATGGGTTCACAAAAGAATGATACTTTCGCCGGTGAGACAGCGAAGGATAGAGTATCCAAAGATCTCACCAAGATTCTCCGAAGTGAAGATAAAAAGGTCAATCTCAATTCACTCATTTACCGAGAAGTCGAGGAAGAATACATCAAATACATCAAACCTAAGACCCAACGAGAGGAGCTTAACTTAAGGACATTGACAAAGTATCTTTATCTACAGAGATCATGGCAATCTCTAGGAAACTATACCGTTAATACACCGCGATCGTGTGAAGGTAAAGGAGTTTATGTTTATGATTTACCGTCGAAATTCAACAGAGATCTGTTGGTAAACTGCTCCGATATACTTCCATGGGCTAACTTGTGTAGTTACTTCAAGAATGAAGGCTTTGGAGAAGTTATTGAGAATCTTGGTCATCGTTGGTTTGGAACACATACGTATTCTCTTGAGCCAATCTTACACGCTAGGGCTTTGAAGCATCCTTGTAGGGTTTACAATGAGAGCCAAGCTAAGGTTTTCTATGTTCCTTACTATGGTGGTATTGATGTTTTAAGATGGCACTTTAGGAATGTTAAAAATGATGTGAAGGATCGGTTGGGTCTCGAGGTTTTAAAATGGCTTGAATCGAAGGAATCTTGGAGAAGAAACACCGGAAAAGATCATGTGTTTGTTCTTGGAAAAAGTACTTGGGATTTCAGGAGAACTACAGGATCTTGGGGCTCACGTTTCCTTGAGCTACAAGAAATGAAAAACCCTACTAAGCTTCTCATAGAAAGACAACCATGGCAGATCAACGACATCGCAATACCTCACCCAACTTATTTCCATCCAAAAACAGATGACGATATCACCAATTGGCAGGTAAAGATCATGAGTAAACCTCGTCAGATTCTAGTAAGCTTCGCCGGAACTGCAAGACCCGGTAACCCTAATAACATCCGATTAACGCTTTTCCAGCAATGCGCATTTTCCGACCATTGTAGATTTCTGGACTGTAATACAGGAAGCTGCAGAAAACCAGAGAACATCATTACTTTGTTCCAAGATTCAGAGTTTTGTCTTCAGCCACCAGGAGATAGTGCAACGAGGAAATCAGTGTTCGATTCACTAATCTCGGGTTGTATTCCGGTGTTCTTTAATCCATACACAGCTTATTATCAGTACACGTGGCATCTTCCGGAAGATCATAGAAGATACTCAGTGTATATAAGTGAAGAAGATGTGAAGGAAAAAAGAGTAAATGTGGTTGAGACATTAATGGCAAAGACTCTAAAGGAAAAAGAGGATATGAGAAGTTACATTGTTCATCAGCTTTTGCCTGGTTTAGTCTATGGGGACCCAAATGCGAAGTTTGAAAAGTTTCGAGATGCTTTTGATATAACTTTCGATAGTTTGATTGAGAAAATCAATAAATATAAATAAATATGTGTATGATATATATATTATATACTTACATTACTTGAACATGCGATAATGGAATTGTTCATCATTTAATCTCCCGTTTGTGGTTATATGTAATATACTATCTGTCGTTTTCTATTAAGAAACGGCATGGTGTTTCACTCTCTATTGCAAAAACAGCAAGCAATAACTTCTCTTCTCCCCCAGATTATTTACCAGACAGTGTCCTGAAGGCTGAAACTTTCTGATCCACAAACTCATCATCATCATCAGAAGAAGAAGATGAAGCTCAAAGTTTATGCTGATCGAATTTCACAGCCATCTCGTGCTGTCATCATATTCTGCAAGTAAATTTGTTGTTCTTCCTCGTTAATTTGAGATTCAGTTCTTTTATTTTAATTTTCTCTATGCGCGAAAATTCATTTTGTTTGGATTCTACTTTTTTCTTAAGGGTCAATGGAATTCAATTTGATGAGATTATGATTAACTTGGCGAAACGTCAGCACTTAACTCCTGAATTCAAAGGTTCGTACGATAATTGACTTATGAATTTTGACATGGATGATTTCGATAAAGTTGAATGGGTTGCATAATATTGAGTAATCTGTTTTGAAATATCTGAGTATTGACTGAGGTAAAGTTAAGGAAATTAAGCTTTATTATGTATCCCTGTGATTGGTTTTCTTCTTCACAAGAACATAAAACCTGAGGAATTGCTTTTACTTGGTTGTAATTGAAAATATTGTCTTGAATTGGTTTATGGTAAGAAAATACTGAGATCTTGTTTTGTTTCTTAGAGATTAACCCAATGGGAAAAGTTCCAGCTATTGTTGATGGCAGACTTAGGCTCTTCGAGAGGTTTGCATACAAACTCTTTCTCTTTGGATTCTTTATTCTTATCAAACCATTGTTTAGGAATCTTATCTGTTAATTATTTTCGCAGTCACGCCATCATGATTTATCTTGCCTCTGCATTTCCAAGTGTAGTTGATCATTGGTAAGTTTGTAACTTTGTTTGACACTCTTTGTTCTTGAGTAAAGCTTAATCAGTAATTGGTCGTTTACTTTAGGTACCCAAATGATCTTTCCAAGAGAGCGAAGATTCACTCAGTTCTGGATTGGCATCACACCAATTTACGCCCTGGTGCAGGTAATAAACATTACATTCTTGTCCAAGTCGAGCTCTTATAGATAGAGTCGTGTAGAATTATCGGCTTCATGTTTCTGATTGAGGTATCTTAATTTATTCTCTCAGCTGGATATGTTTTGAATACTGTACTAGCTCCATTTCTCGGTCGTCCTCTGAATTCAACAGCAGCTGCTGAAGCTGAGAAGTTACTTACAAAGTCCCTGTCCAGTCTAGAGACTGTTTGGCTTAAGGGCAATGCTAAGTACTTGGCCGGAAGCAACCAACCGTCTATCGCTGATCTGAGCCTCGTATGTGAACTTATGCAGCTGCAGGTACGCACATAAAATCGCAAAAAGCTTCCTTGCTGAACATTGCTGTTTTGTAAGTTTTGAATCTTCGGAATACCAATCCAACTAACTAAATCAAACATTCTTGAGCTAAAAAATTGTTTCCTTTTGCTATGTTTTGGCTTTTGATTGTTAAGTTTATGGAATTTTGTAGCTTTTGGATGAGAAAGATCGTCTCAGATTCTTTAGTCCTTATAAGAAAGTCGAAGAATGGATCGAGAACACGACAAAGGCGACAATGCCTCATTTTGAAGAAGTTCATGAAACTCTTTTGAGATTGAAAGAAAGAGTGGAGAAGCAGCGGGAGATGGGAACCGTATCTAAACCGGGTTTGCAATCTAAGATGTAAGAAGTAAGAACAGAACTTGTATCAGTGATGTATTAAAGGGAAACTAGTCCGTTGAAGAACTCACGTGTTCCCAGTTTAAGCAAAACAAAGAATGTAATAAGCCCTATTCTAAGGTTTCTAAGGCATACCCAATTATTTAGGCCTTTTTAAGGCCCAATTAAAATAATTAAATAAACGACGTCGCGTATGTAATCTGACCTAACCTAAACTAAGGGTTTGGTTTTCTTTCTGCATCTTCTCCCTATCTTAGTCTCTCTCGTTAAACCCATTGAAACTGCGAAAAACGAAACTCCAACGCTGGAATCATGGATCCGAATTCAAGTTCGATGTGGAGCAACATAGTGAAGAAAAATCCTCCTTCAAAGCCTCCATTGAGCGACAGAGCTCCGGAAGCGATTCTCGGGATGGTCGGAAACTGCAAATCCACGAAGGGAATATCTATGGCGGTTGTTGACGCTAACGCCGTCATTGAAGGTGGCCAGAGCTTAACTAACTTCGCCGACAAATTCGTAACCGTCCCTGAAGTATTATCCGAGATTCGTGACCCTAATTCCCGCCGTCGTCTCGCTTTCATCCCTTTCACTATTGATACCATGGAACCTTCTCCTGAATCTCTCACTAAAGGTACATAAATAAGCTTTTAATTCTCGTATCCAAATTATTAAGTTTGTGAGTTTTGAATTCGATGATGAAATTCACTCCTTTTTTGTGAAATGTGTTTGAAAAGTTTATAGATTTTAGATTGAAATTCATATGTTGTGTTGAAGAAAAGATTATATTGTATCACTGATATTTTTTTGTTTTGTTTATGCAGTTATTAAATTTGCAAGAGCTACTGGTGATTTGCAGACTCTGTCTGATGTTGATCTTAAATTGATTGCTTTGACATACACGCTCGAGGCTCAGGTTCATGGGACCAAAAATTTAAGAGATGTTCCTCCACCAATTCAAACTGTTTGCGTAAAGAGGTTACCTGAGAAGGAACTACCTGGTTGGGGCTCCAATGTGGCTAACCTGGAGGAGTGGGAGGCATTAGAAAACGAAACTGAAGAAACATCCAACGCTAATTCTAAAATCCTTCCGCTGAATGACCTTAACATGAATATTATCGCTTCAGAGAACGTTTCAGAGGTCAGTTCTGTTGTCTCTCAGACTGAGCATCAAGAAGTAGCTGTTCAAGAAGGTGAGAGGAGGCACAGGCGATACCCGCACAAGAAAACAGAGATTAAGCTTGAGGGTAAGATGGTAGCGGAGGGAGTTGATGCATCACAGGGTGAATGTGATGAAGGTACGGATGACTGGAAACCTGCTGTTAGTAGAAGTACACACAGAAGATTTATTAGAAGAAAGGCGAGGCGTGAACAATTTGATGCCTTGGCTGAGCAAGAAATGCAGCAAGATCTAGAAGCTGACAAGGATAGAAACTTGATTGAGGAAAAGATTGATCAGCATCAGCAGTCTAAAGACGGCAATGAAAGCTGTGCCAAAGGTAATGGAAAAACTGATGAGGATCTGTCGTCAATCCTAAGAGATATGAGATTGGAGGAAGATTCATTAAAGGCACTCCAAGAAGGGCCTGAAGAGACTGCTGAAGCATCTTTGACCAATGGTGAGGATGATATCGATCATGATATTGAAATCGAAGCTGAGGGGAACAGTGTTGCAGATGAAGAGTTAGAGATAACTAGTGAGGCTGGGGAAACCTTTGAGGCATCATCGATTGCAGATGATGGAAGCAGCGAGCAGAGTTGGTCGTTAAGAGCCTTATCTGAATCCAGTGTAGCTTGTATAACCGGTGACTATGCTATGCAAAATGTTATACTTCAAATGGGTTTGCGTTTGCTTGCACCCGGCGGAATGCAAATTCGCCAACTGCAGAGGTACACTTTTTGAGTCAGAACATCCTTTCTTTCTTTTTTCTTTAGCGTGCTCATTAGCTGAGAACAATACAATTCTTATAATTTTTTGCATTTGCGCTTTCAGGTGGATCTTGAAATGCCATGCTTGCTACAAAGTAACTCCTGAAATTGGAAGAATCTTCTGTCCCAAGTGTGGGAATGGCGGCACGCTACGTAAGGTAGCAGTTACAATAGGCGAGAATGGCAGTATCATAGCTGCACGTAAACCACGAATTTCACTTCGAGGGACCAAAGTAAGTACTCCTATCAATCAGAAGCTAACAGACACACACTTATATGCAACGCAGGGTCTGGAAATGTTAAATGCATGCTAAAAATTCCTGGTATAAGTCGTTACTTGAACTAGCATGAGTAAAAACCAGCATTCTTTGCGACTTCTGTATGATAAATTAATCATTTTTAACTGCTTTTAAACAAAACGACCCTGTTTCCTTATAATCATTAACTCTAGTACGCATTGGAAAACTTCTGTTGATTAATATATTTTCTCTGTGCAGTTTTCGATACCAATGCCTAAAGGAGGAAGAGAAGCAGTCACTAAGAATCTTGTTCTACGGGAAGATCAACTCCCTCAAAAGTTTCTCAACCCTAGGACCAAGAAGAAATCAAACAAACTGGTTAGTTACTTCTTTTGTGTCTCCTATCTTACACACAAACACAAACCTATTAACTTTAATTGATAGAGAACTGAAGGTAATTATGTTGTTGCTTCCAGGGTGATGAGTACTTCACGTCAGATGATGTATTCACGAACCATCATGGTGATAAAAAGGCTCCACTGCAGCCTCCAGTGAGAAAAGCGTTGGCGGTTTTCAGTCAGAAAAGGAACCCTAATGACAACCATTACTCTCGGTCTATGCACTGAGCTTTTGTTTCTCTTACACAACATGCATCTCCTTTACTTTAGAAGATGCCAATGATTTTGTCTCTTTTTCTTTTGAATTAAATAGTCAAAGTCCAAAACTATATTTAAGTCCTAGATCTGTATTTTGGTTATTAAAAAAAAAGCTATATGATGAAGGATTTGAGTCTTGTACGTTTAATTTCTAACTTTCTGTCTTGTGTTTTTGGCTCAACGCATATTTCTCCTAAAATTACAGAGTCTAGTGATCTGGACAATAGACCGAAACCATATTACCTTGGTACTTATCCAAGGTTATGGTCGGCACTATCTAATTCTTCGTGTAAGCTAATTACAAATAAGAGATGTGATTCGGCTTTAGTAACGCCATAGACAAAAAAGAAGCAACGTGGTTTATCAAGTTGATGTCAATGTCATAACTACATAGTCATTTTAGTTACTCCTTTCATCTTCATCTTCATTAGAGGGTGAAGCCAGTGCAAGCTCGGCCCAAGCCAAAGAAGACGACTTGAGTTCTGCTGAAATGGACACACTGATTTTACTCTCTAATGTCTCACAAAGCTCCTGAATTAAACAAGAGAGCTTGTCTTTTTCATTCTGGCCCAAGTTCAGACATTGGCTCCCCACTTCACATACTGCCTCAAGTTCTTTTTGGTTGTAATGCTTGAGCTCAGGATCCACCAAGCTAGTCATTACATCTGGTTTATCAAGGTACTTCTTCTCCCTTGCCTGCAAAATTTAGGAGTTTGAAATACAATGTCAGCATCCACAAGTACTCGCATTTGTGTTGATGGGTCAAATGCCAAGACTCTGCAACCAATTTTTTCACCCTCATCCAATACCCATTTGGTATATATAGTAGCAAGTCTTGAAACCTTCTCCAGTTTCGAAAATGGGTTTAAAAAGGTTATGCAAGTATAAGAGAAGGGCTCTAGGCTTCCAAACGCATGAAAATGCCTTAACCGCTAAAAGAAAGAGATTTTTTTGAATTAGAGAAAGCTATTCTTACCCATTCAACTAAGCAACCTTTGTCTTGGCAATAAGGTCTTCCGCTTACAATTTCCAATAATAATATGCCAAAGGAGTAGATATTCCCTTGTATATCCAGATCTCGGTGCTCCATTGCATTGGGAAGTACACATATAGCTCCTTCGCAACTGATGTTCCTCAGATTTTTCTCTAATCTCACTTGAATCGTTTTCCAGCATTCAAAATCAACGAGCTGCATGGAATAAAGGAGAATTAAAATAACAGTAGATAATAGTGGCAGAGCTTAGCTAACTGTATTGCCTAAGAAATAGCCAAGGGTGAGCTTTACTTTAGGAGTGAAATCTTCAGTGAGATACACTGCATTTGAGCTTAACTGAGAGACCGTAAATGGAGGATCGAGTTCGGTATGAAGATACTTGAGACCGCGTGCAATGCCAATAACGATTTTCATGCGTTTTGCCCACGATACTAAACTTCCTTCTCCATCTGCATCAAACATATATAATCATTGGGTATTATTGTAATCAGCTATCTCTACTTCTAGTGAAAACTACCAAAAACAGAGCTGTAAGGAAGCTTGATTATATATTACAGTGGAGGTGGTCATATAATGTCCCGTTTGATGCATACTCAAAAACAAGCATTCTTGTAAACGGAGTGGTCTCTTTACAGTATCCAAGTAATTTCCCCGCATTCTCATGGTTTAATCTAGCCAAATCCGCAACCTGAAAAAATGGATGGTCAAGTAAAGTCTGGATTTTACAAATGTTTTCTTGCAAGTGACTTGGTGATAAACATAAGACGAAGAACCTCTCTTTGAAAATAAAGCTCCAGATATCCCGTCCAATCTTCTTTTCTAACGCAAAGAGAGATCACAGCGATTTCAGTCTCGCCTTTGATCGTTCCTTTGTACACCTGACTATCTGCACAAGAGACAATGATGTTGCTGAAGTCTTCACACGCCACTTCTAGCTCCTGTCTTGTGAATCTCGACACATCCTTTAGCATTTCGGAATCTGTAATAAATACCAGTTCCCTTTAACTTTTCTCATCTCTGGAAGTTCTTTCAGGTTTTTGTATTAATATCTAAAAACTTCTAAATGTTTCTAACCAACATAGACCGTGAACTGCTCCTTTTTACTTGCAGATCTCTTCCAGGGAACGATGAGAGAGCGCTTTATGTTGCACAAGCGAAATGCAGAGAAAACTACAACTACAAAGAGTAAACCAACCGATGATCCCGTGATTATCTCGAAATTCCGAAGCCACGTAAGTCTCGATTTTCGTTGATTCTTCTTGACCACAGTTACAGCTTTCCAATTGAAAGATTCATTCAAAAATAAAAATTTAGATGAAGAAATACATTGTCAATGTCAATAAAGTAAAACTTATTTTCTACAAACCACATTCTGAAGACGACCGCTGCTTCACATCCTTGGTTTCCATGCAGTTTCCTTGAAAGCTCACTCTACAATGATTTTCAACTTATAAAGAGATACTATTCGATGGAAAAATAAAGAAAACTTACAAAAAAGGGTCCTTTAAGAAATACCTTGGAAGGTAATCCAAGCAACTTGGAATTCTTCCGTCGAAAAAATTGTAAGAGAAATCTGCCAATTTCAAGAGAGAAGACTTGCACAAACCCATGCTCTTTTCACTTGGATTCGCAGCATGCCTGATGATTCAGACAACCCAAAAATAATGCAGATTAACATATCCATTATTAGACAATAAGTTTCACCTTATGCTACTTTGGACGTGGCGAAACTCACTTTTTTGATGTTCCTGCAACAGGA
The DNA here is from genome assembly GCA_963920545.1 of Lepidium didymum. Taxonomy (NCBI): domain Eukaryota; kingdom Viridiplantae; phylum Streptophyta; class Magnoliopsida; order Brassicales; family Brassicaceae; genus Lepidium; species Lepidium didymum. Next base: position 20,358,235 of record OY986980.1, on the reverse strand, counting down.
ATATTTCCTTGAAGCCTATTCCTGTCAATAAGAAGTTTTTTAAGGTATTTCAAGTTTCCAATCTCTGGAGGTAACTTTCCTGTCAAACCATTCGACTGCAGGTTCCTGTGGTGTAAAAAAACAAAAGATAATGGTTATCGGACAGATGACGTTGCAAGCTTCAATGGAGAGTGTAAAAAGCATACAGCTTCTTCTTACATTGTCATAATGCTTGACAATTTCCCGATCTCTGCTGGAATCTGTCCAGTCAAATGATTATTTCCCAGGTCTAAGATCTTGAGTTTCTTCAACTTTCCTATCTCCTTTGGTATTGTCCCCATTAGAATGTTCCCGGACAGGATCCTGAAGAAGCATTCAACACAAAAGAAAAAGTATTTCAAAATTATTCTAAACACGAACCATCGTCATATGTACATTTTTGCAGGTATTCTCAATAGAAATCAAAACCATACAGTTCCTGCAAGTAGGTTATCTGACCAAGTTCTGGCACAAGTAACCCTCTCATCCTTGCAGCTGATATATTTCTGCAAGTTTTACAGCATGAAACAGGCATATACTTGAGTATTTTGTAAAGAAATATATGTAATTTTACAGATAGGAAGAGATCAAAGTTTCTTACATTTTGATAATATGATCCTTAGATGGAGAACATATAATGCCGTTCCAATCGCAAGGACTTAAATTGGAGACATTCCAATTAGACATAACTAACAAAGGGTCCTTATAATTAGCTTCCTTGAATCTCCTAAGAGCGTCAACTGATACAATAAGAACAAAACATTAAATACTTCTTAGGATCAGTCACAAAACTAAAGTTTCAACTTCCTCACTTAACTCAAATTACACTCCAATTCTACGAACTGATTCGGCTACTAATGAACAAGTGTTCAACGACATGTATAGAGGCTAAGAAAATAAACTTTCTCAGTATCCAGAATTAGCGATGGAAACAAAAATCATCAAAGAAAATGGAGAAATCAAATACCTTCCTTAAATGCAAACGCATCACAGGAGATAAAGAGGAACCCTATAAGAAGACACACGATAACAGGCTGCATAGTTGAAGATAAGTACAATCTCAAAGATTTCTTCAAATGTTAATCCACTAAAAGCAGCAAAACCCAGAATTTCTCACTGAGTAGTCATTACAAAAGACCCAATAACTTCCAGTTTAGTACTTCCTTGTTTAAGAAGCTTCCCGAATTTAGAAAGCAGTTTTTTCTTAAAAATATTTAAATAATAAATTGTTAATAACATATCTTAGAATCACAAATAACCATATCAATAGTTTGAACAAATTCTTTAGTGTATTCCTTCCAAAGTTTTAGAATCTTTACTTTAATCCTCTAATTTTCTTTACAGAGTTTCAACAAAGAAATTTCAGAGAAAAACATGATTACGGGAAACAAAAATCGAGAGAAAAAAGAGTACTAAAATCGTTGAGAGAAAAAAAAAGAGTTATAAGCCGTTGATGTTGTAAAATTAGTATTGGTGATGCTTCCTAAATAGATTTAGTTTAATATTTTACCTATTAAGATCTTTTGTTTGATTTTCGCTAAATATAAGATATTAGGATTAGAAATATCATTTTCTATTGTATTGAGCAATAAAATTTATTGAAATTAAAACAAACTAACTAGTTAAAACAAATGGAACAATAATATTAATGTTTTAATCTTGATTTATTAAAATCAAAACAGACTCATTAGTCAAAAATTATAATCAAAACAAACGAACCAATTAAAACAAACTAATTGGTTAAAGATTCTTACCAAAACAAACGAACCAATTAATATTCTTATCAAAACTATTCGATCAAACTAATTAAAAATTCTAATCAAAATAAATAGATAAATTAAGTAGTTTAAAAAATTGACCAATCAAAACAAATCAAGGGATTAAAAATTATTTTTTATTACTATAAAAGATTTGGAAAATCTTAACACTGCGATTTTATTATATATAAAGATATCATTATGCTTGGCTATTGTGGTATTCAGATCGGTTCCGGATAATATACATTCAGTTATGAGTCTTTCAGGTATAAAACTTTTATAACCATTTAGGAACATCATATATTTCGGTTCGGGTGCGGGTCGGTTCGGGTCCATATTTTCTGTAACCATTTAGGAACCAAATACAATTTGGTCCAGCTCCGGTTCTTATTCGAGTTGGGTATTTATTAAACAAATTTTTACGATTCCGCTATATATTTGAGTTTTCATACCCGAAAAATACATAAATACCATTAAAAAATTTATAAATTACCCTAAATTCTCATATATGTTTACATATTTTCAGGTTAATCGGGTATCTATTCAGCTTTTTAGTTGTAGATTTTTTTTCGTGTTTTGGCTGTACATTTATTTATTCTGTGAATTTATTTTCGTAAAATTTATAAATTTTGGATTTCTACGGCAAACATTCCATAAATTCTTACCGAAGCTCTCAATTTATTCACTCAAATGGTTGAGTCTCGTCCCGTTCCTTCCATTGTCGATTTCACTAGATTATTGACAGCTATTGCTAAAATGAAGAAGTTTGATCTAGTGATCAGTCTCTGCGAGCATCTGCAAATAATGGGAATTTCACATGATCTATATATACTTGCAATCTTTTGATGAATTGTTTTTGCCAGCTTCTCAACCTGCTCTTGCCTCATCTTTTCTTGGGAAAATGATGAAACTTGGTTTTGAGCCTGACATTGTCACGTTTACTTCTCTGATCAATGGATTCTGTCTTGGAAATAGAATTGACAATGCAATGTCTATGGTGGATCAGATGGTCGAAATGGGAATTAAACCGGATGTTGTAATGTGTACAATAATCATTGATACTCTTTGCAAAAATGGGCATGTGGATAACGCGTTGAGCCTTTTCTACCAAATGGAAAACAATGGGATTAGAGCGGATGTGGTTACCTACACCTCTCTCGTAAACGGTCTTTGTAATTCTGGTAGATGGAGAGATGCTGCTACATTGCTGAAGGATATGATGAAGAGAGATATCAACCCTGATTTGATCACTTTCAATGCATTGATCGATGCATCTGTGAAAGAAGGAAAACTTTTGGATGCTAAAGAATTGTACAATGAAATGATTCGAATGTCTATAACTCCTAATATTGTTACTTACACTTCATTGATCAACGGGCTGTGCATGGACAGTCGCGTTGATGAGGCTAGAAAATTGTTTTATTTTATGGAAGCCAATGGATGTCTTCCAGACGTAGTGGCTTATACTTCTCTTAAAAATGGGTTTTGAAAGTCTAAGAAGATAGAAGTTGCAATGGAAATCTTCTATGAGATGTCTCGAAAAGGATTGATAGGGAACACGATCACTTACACTACTCTTATCCAAGGTTTTGGTCAAGTGGGCAAACCTAATGTTGCCCAATAAGTTTTTAGTCATATGGTTTCCCGTGGAGTGCCTCCCAATATTATGACTTACAACGTTTTGTTACATTGTCTGTGCTATAATGGGAAGCTAGAGAAAGCGATGATGATATTTGAGGATATGCAAAAGAGAGAAATGGATATTGGAGTGAAACCTAATGTAGTAACATACACAACAATTATATCAGGATTGTTTAGGGAAGGGTTGAAGCATGAAGCTCATGTACTGTTTAGGAAAATGAAAGAAGATGGGGTTTTACCATACTAATTCATGTACAATGTAGATGACTATACTGATAATAGTATTGAGAGTTGAAGGTTCTCTGATGATGCTTTGACTCATATAATGGGACATACAACATGTTGTGTCTTACATAGGCTGTCTGTTAGATATTGAAGGCTGGCTTGACTCCTGATTATTTCAAATTTTCAGCTTTGATTTTGGGTTGATTCTAGGAGAAAGGATTTGGATTTCTGCTTTTCATGGGCTGCTATGGAAATCATGAGGTTGCTTGTGGAAATGAAGGAGGACTAGTGATTATTTCAGACACTGCATTGATTACAAGAGTGTGTAGAAATTAAATGTGACTTGTTAAGAAGTTGCTAGACCGCAATTTGTGTAAAGCAGTACAGAATCGATTAGATAGTGATTATATAGATTGAATTCTTTCATCACAGCATAGCAAGCATAACCATCCCATTATTGTAACCTGTGGGATTAATATTACATTTGTATTCTTTTTAGGGAGGATTAGTCCTCCCTCTAATTGAAAAATCAAAGTCAATAATATGAGAAGATGTTCTCTTATTGGTGTCATTTATTGATACTGTAAAACTATTGTTAAACTCGAAACACTGTACTTTGAGTTTGAGCAAGGGGCATTTGAGGTTCAAACTATACTTTGTGTCTAAATTAACCATAATTAATAATTAGTAGTAGTGTGTAGCAAATTTGAAACTATTTTCAATATAAAAAATTAAAACGAAGTCGTTTAAAGTTTGAACGTTTGACTGTGACCCTAAAAATGTTATATAATTGTCACATTCGTAACTCCGATTAGAGTTTGTTCTTCAATGGCGCTGAAATTTCACCAACAAATCATTTCGGACCTTCTCGAGGACTTTAATGGCGGATTAGTTATTCTATCCTCTGGTCTCTCCCTCGCTAAACTTATCGCTTCTCTCATCATCCTTCACTCACCATCGCAAGGAACCTTACTTCTCCTCCTTTCTCCCGCCGCTCAATCTCTTAAATCCAGAATCCTCCATTATATCTCCTCTCTCGTTTCTCCTGCTCCGACTGAAATCACTGCTGATCTTCCGGCGAATCAGCGTTACTCGCTTTACTCCTCTGGTTCTCCGTTCTTCATTACGCCGCGGATTCTCATCGTTGATTTATTGACTCAACGGATTCCAGTGTCTTCACTCGCTGGAATATTTATCCTCAATGCTCTTTCCATTTCAGAGACCTCCACTGAAGCATTCATTGTGCGAATTGTTAAATCCTTTAATGGCTCCGCTTATGTACGCGCCTTTTCCGATAAACCGCAAGCCATGGTCTCCGGTTTCGCGAAGACTGAGCGCACAATGCGTGCTCTCTTCCTCCGCCGACTCCACCTATGGCCCAGGTTTTGTAAAATTGAACTTACAAATTGTTGATAAAACAATCTTTGTTCGCTCATTACGAAGCCATAGTTTTGAATTGTTATCTAGGGTTTCTTCTGGATCAGGTTTCAGCTGGATGTGACTCAGGAATTGGAGCGAGAACCGCCTGAAGTTGTGGATATTAGAGTTTCGATGTCGAGTTATATGATGGGAATACAGAAAGCAATTATTGAAGTTATGGACGCTTGCCTGAAGGAGATGAAGAAGACTAACAAGGTCGATGTAGATGATTTGACTGTGGAGAGTGGTTTGTTCAAGTCTTTTGATGAGATCGTGAGGAGGCAGCTTGACCCAATTTGGCATACTCTAGGGAAAAGAACCAAACAGCTTGTTTCTGATTTGAAGACTTTAAGGAAGTTGCTTGATTATCTTGTTAGGTAATAGCTCTCTCTCGATTTTCTACATCATTAATGTGCTTATTGAAGTTGGATGGTTCTGCAGTTTCTAACAGCAATTTGTTGTTGTGTTTGTGGCTTTGTGGGTAGGTATGATGCTGTGAGTTTTCTGAAGTTCTTGGATTCAGTAAGGGTATCAGAGAGCTACCGGTCTGTTTGGTTATTTGCAGAATCCAGCTATAAAAATTTTGATTTTGCAAAGAAACGAGTGTATCGTCTCGTTAAAGCAAGTGACGTCAAGTCAAAAGAACATGTTAAGAATAAAAGTGGTAAAAAGAGAAAGACAAAGTCCGGAGATGACTCTGTAGAAGCAGGTAACACAGTGTTGATCTACATAGTTGTATACTGCATTTAGTGACTTGTGTGTTATAAATATTCTGAAAATTTCTGATAATTGATCAGTGGGTGGGGAAACTGCAACAAATGTGGCTACTGGCGTCGTTATTGAAGAAGTTCTGGAAGAGGCGCCAAAATGGAAAGTCTTACGTGTGAGTGGCTGAGTGAGTTTCAGTTTTAATGCCATATCTCTGTTACGGTTGATTTGGTGATGGAAATTGGTTTAGCTAATGATCATATTTGTTCTTCTTCTTTTACCTCTTTGATTTGACAAATACGTTTTCATGGACGTAAGAAATCGTTTTCGACCTAATGTATGCCCATGATTTATGCAGGAGATTTTAGAAGAGACACAAGAGGAAAGAGAAAAGCAGATTTTTTCTGAGGAAGACAATAGTGACAACAATGGAATAGTTCTTGTGGCTTGCAAAGATGAACGTTCTTGCGTGCAGCTTGAAGATTGCATCACAAACAATCCACAGAAGGTCCAGTCAGAGAATTTCATTTTGCTAGAATCTAAACCATGCATTAGAACCAATATGAACCCTGTCACTTACTCCACACCAAACCGTTATCTTAGAAGCCAATAACCATTACATACTTTTTATGGCCCACACATATCTAGTCATTTTATATTGACTTGTGCAGGTAATGAGGGAAGAATGGGAAATGTACCTGCTGAGCAAAATTGAGCTTCGTAGTGTGCAGACACCTCAAAAGAAGAAACAAAAGACTCCCAAGGGTTTTGGGATTCTTGATGGAGTAGTTCCGGTAACTACAATACCGAGCTCGGAGGGTAGCAGTGTTGGCAGACAAGAGCATGAGGCTCTTATGGCTGCTGCGTCTTCAATTCGCAAGCTAGGAAAGACACCAGATATAGCTTCTGGAAATAGTAACCCAGAGGCTCATGTCGAAAAGGCTTCAATTACCAAAGGAAAGGCGAAAAGGGAATCACCAAGTCGTCCGAGATCCATAAGAAGTTGCAATAAAAAAACGACAAACAGTGAACCTGAAATCTTAACTGGCTCAGAGAAAGAAGAAAAAGCTAGTGAAGCTAGTTCATCAGGTCCACGAGAAGCTGATGCTGTTTACCCTAACAGTGCTAAGAAGCTACCACCTGTACATTTTTATGCCATAGAAAGCGATCAGCCTATACTAGATATCTTGAAACCTTCTGTGATCATTGTCTACCATCCTGATGAGTTTCGTCCGAGAAATTGAAGTGTATAAAGCAGAGAACCCTCTGATAAAGCTGAAAGTTTATTTTATATTCTATGATGAGTCCACTGAGGTGCAGAAGTTTGAAGCAAGCATAAGGCGGGAGAATGGAGCGTTTGAATCATTGATTAGGCAGAAGTCTATGATGATGATTCCCGTCGATCAGGTTTGATACTCAAATCCCAGTTGAAAAAAAGTCTGTGTTCTTACTTCAAAGTATATAATTTGATATGTAAGTAGATGGAACTCTAAACTGGAACTTATGGAATCCTCTTGTTCTCCACCCTGGATTCCATTTTTTCTTTTTTTCTGCTTTCTTCTCATTTATCTTGTGCAATAACTTGAAATCAGGATGGGCTTTGTGTGGGTTCAAATTCGTCTACAGAATTTCCAGCTTCAAGTACTCAAAACTCATTAACCCGAAAAGCAGGTGGAAGAAAGGAAATCGAAAAAGAGACGCAGGTTCGTATCTCAGTACTGATCTGACTCCAAGATTAACTAGATTTGGGAAAACTTTTACTTTAAAAAATCAAATGGGTTTCTGTAACCAGGTAATAGTTGATATGAGGGAGTTCATGAGCAGCTTACCAAATGTTCTTCATCAAAAAGGTATGAAGATAATACCAGTTACACTAGAGGTTGGTGACTATATCTTATCTCCTTCAATATGCGTGGAGAGAAAGAGCATTCAAGATCTTTTCCAGAGCTTCACGTCAGGTCGTTTATTCCACCAAGTCGAAATGATGTCTCGTTATTACAGAATACCTGTTCTTCTCATCGAGTTCTCTCAAGACAAAAGCTTCTCCTTTCAGGTACCCTCTTCATATTCCAATCGTCACAGTCAATATTTTTTCATGTTATCTTATCTCTATCATGCTTTCTTTTCTTTTTATAAAGTCTGCGAGCGATATATCAGATGATGTGACTCCATATAACATCATATCAAAACTGTCACTGTTAGTTCTGCATTTTCCTCGGTTAAGGATATTATGGTCTCGAAGTCTACATGCAACCGCAGAAATCTTCACTACCTTAAAATCCAACCAAGACGAGCCCGATGAGACCCGAGCTACAAGAGTTGGTGTGCCTTCTGAAGAAGGTATCATTGAAAACGACATCAGGTAAGCAAAAAAACAAATCTCTTTTCTAAACTACAAAAGCAGTTTGATTATACATAATGGTAATATCGAAATTGACTTATGATGTGAAACAGAGCCGAGAACTATAACACTTCGGCAGTAGAGTTTCTGAGAAGGCTTCCTGGAGTTTCAGACAGCAATTACAGAACAATAATGGAGAAGTGTAAGAGTTTAGCTGAGCTTGCGTCTTTGCCTGTAGAAAAGTTAGCAGAACTCATGAGTGGTCACAAAGTTGCTCGAAGTCTCAGAGAGTTTCTTGATGCTAAATATCCAACTTTGCTATAGAAGAGAGAGGTAACAACACTATTTTTAATTTAGAAGCTCAATGTTTAATTTCTTCTTTCTTGTTCATTTGTTACATTTGTTGTAGAATTGAAACTAATCTCCTCCATTCATAATTGTAATAGTTACATTATTAAAACTTGTTTTCAAGATTACATTCTTAAGTAGTTGGAGTGTTAGAAACATAAGATCTTTTTATTGTCGAGATTTTGGATATAATTGAAATGATGATAATACATATTGCAAACTAATATACAATTGTATATCCACTATCAAAATCAATACACCAAAAAGAAAAACAAACTCAAAACGCACTTTTTTCTCTCTGAAAAAATAAAATATACTATTTATATAACATGAATTATATATATATATATATATGTAAAAGATTTAATAAATATGGAAATTTGTACAGTCTTGTACATGAGTATTTTATTTCTTCTTGGAATTTTTAAGATAACGTACAGTCATGACAAGTTGTTGTCTTTCACCTTCAACTTCAGCAAATCTTAGACTAATCTCTGAATATCTCTCTTGCATCTCCTTCAACTCCATCTCCATTAAGCTATTTTGTTCTCTTAGCAACGCTACTTCATTTACCAAATCTTGAACATCGTCTCTGTCAAAAGCAGAAAACAATCAGAAATCATCGATATTTTCTTTGTTTAATATTGGTTCATGAACATATATACCTTTGCTTTAATGGAAATACTTCATTGTTTTGCAGAGCAATCGCTTCTGAACCATGCAGAGTTTCACCGGTCTGTTTCATAATGCATCAAGAGTTATGTTCTAAGTAAAGCATTTGATCATCTAAAATGCAAAAGTTTCATTCTTTTTTACCTCTTGACTGATTTGACTGTGTTCGTTGAGTTTAGTCTGCAACTCTTCAATTTTGTTCTTCAAATCCTTTTCCTTTTCGATGACCATCTTCGAAGAGGCTTCTAAAGCATTGTCCTTTGGTTTAATTTTTTCCTGGATCACAAACAGAAACATTTGGCTTCAACATTAAGTAGTTAGCGAAATAGTAAGAATGCTATTGTTTGTGTTAGACGCATTACCTCGAGCAGTTTCATTCTTTCTTCATTGCTTCTTTTCTCGGTTATGACGTTGGTATCTGCTACTTCTCTGTTCTCTAGATTTACCATTTCTTCGTATTTCTCCTTTAGCTCGCTTCTCAGTTGTGCAACTTGCTTATTGTGATTCTCGATCTCTGATTCATTCTTCAATAAGGAATGCTTTAGATCATCACATCGCACTATTGCGGTTTCTAATTCTGATTTTAGAATGGTAACGACTGATTCTTTTTCATCTTTGAATTGCTGCAATTCCTCTGCCAAAGACTCTGATTCTTTCTTGATTGATACAATCGTGCTTGCTAGCTCATTTTTCTCTGTGTTTTGTCTATGCAAAGATGCCTCGGCTTCTTTATTTGATTTCCTTGTCTCTTCTAACTCAAGGCTCAAGATCTCAATCTCATCTTTCAGCCTAGTGATGTCCTGTGTTAAAGCTGCATTAGCATCTTCTTTTTGCCTCTTATGATTCTCTAGATGCTTGGCTTTTTCCACAAGATCCTCTAACATTCTCTGCATCTTCTTTGTTTTAAGCTCTGTCTTTCCCTTGAGCTTGTTGAGCTTTGCTTCATACGCGAACCTATTAGCTCGAAATTCTTCGTCAGCGTTCCTGAGAAGTTCTTCTAGTTGTTGCTTCTGCATGCGCAGTTCACGGGTTTCAGTCATTGCTTTCATAGTCATCTTCTCATTTGCTGCAAACGTAGAAGACATCTGCTCAGAGATTCTCTTGAACTCATCCTGGATTTTACTGGCTAAACTAGCATTTTTCCACTTTGTCTTCCTCAGGGCGTCTTCGGCTTCAATAGCTCTTTGCTCCTGTTCCACCTTAGCTCGTGTGACAGCTTCAATATCTGCCTCAAAGGTCCGAGCTTGTTTCTCAATTTCTTCTTCCATCCCCTCGATCTGTGCTTCAAGTTCTTTAATGCGACATAGAGATTCAGAGAACTCCTTGTATTGCTTTTTGAGCTTAGCTTCTAAGCTCTCTACGTGATTTTCAATGTCATTCACGTTTACAGGAGAAGACGAACATTCATATTGCATCTTCAGCTGTTCTTGCACCTGGCTTTGCTCTAGCTTGTACGAGATATCGTGATTTTCCTGCTTAAGTATCTCATAATCCAGAGAAAGCTGCTCCACCTGTATCTCAAGATCATCTTTGTCTCGTTTATAGATCTCTATCTCGTTGTAGAGGTCAGTGATCCTTCGCTCCAGGACGTGTGCTTCTTTTGCATCCATATGTCCTTTCACAAGCTCATCCAGTGCCTTTTGATCCTCATCTTCATCTGTCTCACTTGTGCAGGACCTTCTCCTTGCTTCTTCGGTATTGTTCTTGCAGGTTCTTGGCCTAGGAAGATCGACTGTAGTCCTACGTCTTTGCCCCACCATTGCTTCTAGATCTTTCACAGCAAGGATCAGCTCCGTATTTGATTCTTGTGTCTTTTGAAGCTGTAACCGTAGATTGGAATTCAGATCTTTCTCACAATCCAGTTCTTCTCGGGTTTCTTCTAAAAGAACATTTGGATCCCTTCCTGCAAAGTGCAACGTGTTCCTAATTTTTGCCTCCTCCTTTCGTTTATCCAATGCTTTAATACTCTCATTATCCGCCTTCAGCGAATCTCTCTCCTGTTTTAGGCTAGTTACTTCCCGCAAGAGATCCTGACTTCTTTTGGTCTCTTTAACAATTTGTTTCCGCAGGCTCTGCAGCTCTATTTCGGAAAGATCTGCCTGCCTTGCTAAAGCGACTAGCTCGGCTTTTAGCTTATCTATGCCGTCATCTGAGGAAGTCCTTGTGGCGTCTCTAGAGATTGTATCATTTGTACTATTCGTGGAGTCATCAGCGCTGATTCCTTGATCAGAACTTCCTGACCATTCGGATTCTGATATATGAGGCTCTTCGTATGAATTTGTAACCGCATGGTGATGCATTGTTGAGCCGCTTCGCTGAATATGATTTCCTCTGCTTCCAATTTCTCCCAATGTATCCAGTTCAGAGATACTGTCAAAACTTGAAAGCGTACTATCAGATTCAATCGATGCTCGACGCCTCAATTCAGCAGTCCGGGAAGCTTTACCAAATAGACCTTCCTAAAAGAGCAGGCACAGATAAAACTTCTAACTTTTAGATATAGCTATAGCTTCATAAATCAAAAATATGGAAAAGCCACAACAGAAGTACTGTACCTCTTGTGAATCACTTTTATGGCTTTCATCTGATTCAATACTCAAATTGGATTTAAAATCTTGACCCCATGATCTTTTCGCAAAGCTATCGCTTTCTTTCACCACTCTGTGGAGCACACAGACGAAACAGTTACTCTTACTAAGAACCCTTAGAGAATAAAGACTTGCAACAACTCATAATAGTAAAGTCCAATTTCCTATACCTTTCCGGATCCGCATTTTCTAGCTGCCTTTGTATTGATACCTGAATAATGAAAAGCCCAGTTCCAAACTCAGTATCACAGATCAAAAAAAAATATATCATTCAAAAAACAAATAAGCAAAAATCTTGTGAACTATCATGTCTCATGACAAACATTAATGCAAGAAAGAGACAGAGAGAGTGAGAGAGCTAACGTGCAAGATTGCTTTTGAATTTGAATTCTGTATAGGAAGAGAAATGTTGCAAGTTTTGATTGCATCAACATAATCAGCAAAGTCAATCGAAGACTCTCCCACAACACCAGATTTTGTAGATCCCTGCAAAAACAAGCTAAGAGCATTTTAAGAACAATCTAAAATCTCAGAGAACTCTTTCAAACTCTGAATTAGTTTTAGTTTCCTCACCGTCGTTGACACAATAAAATGATAGATTCTCTGATTAACCTTCTTTGTTTTAACATCTTGAAGAAACTTCACCGTCTCGTAAACCGGAGATTCCCACCGGAAATGTCCGTCGAGCTCCATAGCCTTCTCAGGCTTTCCCGTCGGTTTCCCAACATCTTCGGGAACTAGAGAGATCGTTAATCCCTCTGCTTTCAACTGAGTCACCTGAACAAAACAAAAAAAAATCAAATGAAATGTCAGATTGACTTTATTTCCCCAATTTCTGGAAATTTCAAAATCCAAGCAACGATCGTCGTCTACATTATCCCTGTAAAATCTGTTCTCAAGTCGCCTCCAAAATTTACAGTACTAAATCGGATAAAACCTCGGAGATGAGATGAGTGAAACTACCTGAGTCGCATGAAACTGCAACTTAAAAACAATTTTGATCTTGTTCTTATCGCTCCGCCATCTCGCTGACTTAAACATTTTCACCGCCTACTTCGAGTATTGATCACCGCAGAATCAGATTTCGTTACCGGAGCTCCAGGCATTCTCGCTTAGAGCCAGCCATTATCAACACACCTTCTTCGGTCCAATATAGAGTAAAGTAATCACTACAAATGGCCAGAAGAAGACATCACCAGTAGCAAATTACTACTACTCCGAGTCATCTCAGTGAATCGAGAACGAGTTACGTCAAGAGGAAGAAGACACGAGCGTTAGCTCACCAATGGATTTTTTAATAAATGGGACAAAAAAAAAACGAAAAGTAGATCTCAACAGAGTGACGATACGTTCTTTTCTTTTTTTTGTTAAATCATTTTTACTATTTTTTAACACTTTTTAAAACATCAATTATATAGAGTATATGTTGTATCACCAAACCGAAGAAATAATAATTCAGTTCTAACAATTCTAAGAAAATTAAATATATTAGTTGATCTGAGAATTATTTTTGTAATCTATTACTAAGATAGGCTCTTAGTTGGCAACCCTTAGTGAATTATTTTTATTCGTGAAAAGTCAAAAGTCAAAACTTAAATTTATTTTTGCATTTGTATATTATATTGGTTTTTTTGTTAATATTGAAACATTAAACCACAACAGATCGACCTATTAACCAAATTTCTACATAACGTAAACGGTAGAATTCGATTCCTTATTGTATAAATGTGTTGTCTTATGTGGACTTACTACTTGCCACTAAAGTAAATGTCACTTGCATATTATAATGGTTCTAATGTTTGAGATTTACCCTATAAAATTTATTTTCTCTAAACATAATTTCACACGAATGAATTTCCAACCTATGAAATTTAAGTTAACAAAAAAAGTTATTTGCTTATATTTATTACTTTTTATTTCAAAAGAAAATTCTATCAACCATTCCAATTCTTATTATTAATTATCTGCAATATTTAAAAATATTCTCAAAATTTCTATTTTGTAAATTTTTTACTAACAAATGGACTAATAAAAAACAATGGATAACAAAAAAAATTATGTAGTAGAAAATTTTAAACCCTGCCAAAAAATAACAACTGTAATAAATCTTTTTAAACATTAGATCAATTTAATTTATCAATTTTGTAATATATAGTTGTATGTAAAAAAAATTGTACCAACAGATTTTGTATACAAGATATGATCGATAAAATAATGTAAATGTTATGATCTACTGAAACCGCATGCACCACAATTTTTCCATTGAGTAGAAATTGTTACTCGTTGTATTTGCGTCTCCTTGATGGTTTGTCTAGTAACAAAAATGTTGTATTTTCTCGTACATTTTTTGTTGTTATCAATATTATGATCAAACTAACCGATTTATTAGTCAAATTTTTATATAATATAAATATTAAAATTTAATTATTGAATATACAAATATATCTGTTTTTAATAAACTTACTAAATACTACTAAATTAAAGTTCATCTATCCATTGAATGAAAGTTAGCTTTATTTATTACTAATTTCTTTTACTCATTTGTATTTGATTTTATAGTTGAAAAAGGTTGCATGTTTTGGGCGGAGAGAACAGTTACCAATCAGCACTGAAATAACGTTTTTGTCCTTCAGTCTCCTGAGAGAATATCATAATTGTAGTTCACTCTATAAGGGTAATATAGTCAATCAAATGTATGCATGGTCGTTGGTCTCGATAATGGCACACTAAAAAGGCAATGGTCATTTAGTCAACTTTAACGCTAATATCAATATCAATATTAACGTTATTTCTTTTTCTTTTTTGTCAAACCCAGATCCAATATGAAATTAATGTTATTTCTTATAAAATAAAACCATAAAAAACATAAAACATCTAATAAAATGAGAGAAGGGAGTATAAAGATTGTTGAAAATAATGTGAGTCGTTTCAAAGTGTCAATCAACTTTATAATAGCTGAATTGAAGCACAAACTTTCAAAACTTTTACCAAGTTTGTCCAAAAGGACCAAAAAGCTAATCAAATTGAGAATTATTATGTTCAACTACAAAGCATGTAAAATCACTATAGAGACATGTGGCATAATTTTGCCAGTCTGCTTTATAAATAATAATAAAGGCAAGAGTGGACATGGAACATGCAAATATTTTGATAAGCAGTGTGACATCAAAACCTGATAGTTAATATTTTGGCTTTTGGTTAATAGATTCCAATACTTGTGGGGTTTATAACCAGCTCTATTGTTTCTTCTTACCTTATACAACCAAACCTAATTATTATAACAATTACAATTCTTAGATAAACGTTTTGTGATACTACCAAAAAACTTGGTGTCATCTGTGACTCTGTAGTCATTGCAAATAAATTTGGTAAAGATTTTTAGTTTTAAAACTAGAAAAGATTCTAGTCACGTTTGTCTGTTTATTACCAAAAATATTTTTTATAATTTGAATTATAAAAATTAATTTCCTATTAAAATATTATCTGTAAAACCAACAAGAGAACATTTCACCTAATTTAGGTGGAGTTATGATAAATAAAAATTTCCTATTGCTACAGAAAAATTTGTTCTTTTTCTGGATTTTGGAGGGTTTGTTTAACTGTTCCTTTCCTTTTTAAAAAAACTTGTATTAACTATATTACATAGATAGGAGAGGAATCGCTTTTTTTAGGGCTGGTTATGATAAATTCTTTTCTTTTTCTGTATATCAGGGAAGAGTCAAAATACTTAAAAATTTATAAAATGATCACTACTACTGGGGTAAATGTCCTCACTAAAGTTTATGTATTTAGTTGATTAACTTTCTATTATTTTAGCGGTATTATTTAATTTGTAGTGGCTAAATAATAGCATTTTAGTGTTTTATTTTCTTACGTGGACATGTGATCTAGTAGTTGTGGTCATTTTACAAATCTTCAGGTATTAGGGTTTGATTCTTTCTCGATATAAAAGGAAGAAAAAAACTAAATTTTTTAGAGTGTGAGTTTCAGCTATGGATCGAGTTTTGTCGATCCAATTATTAGTAAGGTTGAAAAAAATGTATTAGTTATTTTATTTTAGTATTGTATAGAGTGCACACACACGTAATAGATTTGTGACGTCCATTTGTCAAAAAAAAATCAAGAGTACTTTAAATTTATAACTATGTTTTGATATATAGTTATAATTATTTCGGTGTGTTTTAATATATTTTCCGTAGATAATAATATCTTACATTTGGATTTTAATGGCCCTCAGTAAATAGTCAATTATTTTTGTTGAAATTTATTTATCTACAAAAAAATGTTATATAAATGAGTAATAAAAACAGAATGATAAATTAATAAGCTTTGCAAAATAAATAAAAATTAAGTTCAAACTCAATGAACATCAAACCATTGAAAAACCTTCAAGTTTATGAAGAAATGAGTAATGGAAGGAATTGATTATATTTCTAATCATTCTATCAATAAGTTTAGAAGTGAAATGAGCATCGAAAAAAACGACTACCATGAATATCATAGTTATTTTCGGAAAATAGTCAAAATTTCAAAAAAACTTTTTCATCTTAACCTTTCTATTTTTTCATAAACTCTAAAAAAGTACTTTTTGAAAATTAAAGACAAAACATCTGCTGTTAAAAAAAAAAAACTAATGTCTTATTGATTTCTTGTATATTTGGGAGTAAATAATAATCGACTATGAGTTATTGGAAGAGAATTAAATAAAGAAATAATAAATGAAGTCACAGGTGAAGTCCCAACGTCAGATATACCTAATTGCTTTGTAAAAACAGTTTTTTCCATCTATCTAGTTAAATCTGACAGCTATCTACATTTGTTTTAACTGACGTGACACTGACTGCCTCTTTTGCACTTAATGTTTTAAGTACAAATCCGAGTAACATTAGATTCTATCACATAGACGATCTTAATTCCTTTTTTCTTTTGGGGAATCTTGGACAATGGGGGTAATTGCGTGAGTGAAGAAGGGCAATTCAGGGTGAGTTTTTTTGGAAAATTTGGAGTTAGAATCCTATTTATAATATAATTTTTTAAAAAGCCGATCCAAAAAAAACTCAATAGATTAGAATTTTTTTTATAATTAGGAGGTTTCGGATCTTTGGTCTATAGTTCTTCCATGAAACCACCATTTCTATCTAAAAAATTTACCACTAGACCACAAGCGTTGGTTAGATTTATAATTTTTTGTTAGATAAAACTTATTCATTCAATTTTATTTTAATTGATGGTTTAGTTAAAATCACATTTATCAAGAAGAATTTAATAATCTTCATAAAAGTTTATTTAATACAATTTAAAATAATTTGACTAATCCTTTTTTTATTAACATTGGGTCACAACTGACCAGTTCATTAGTCAAGTTTCTACATAATGTATGCGGTAAAACTCGATCTCTAGTTTATGCAAATGCGCATGTTTTAATAAATTTATTGCATGTTATTAGACTAAAGGTCACTTGCATTTGACTAATCATATATTATAAAATATCTTACAAGAGTTTTTTTTAATAGTTCTAAATATATATATTAAAAATTAGATAACTTATAAAAATAGTCTATTAATTAAACATGTAGATTGCTCTGTTTTAACCTAATAATCGTATCAATCAATTTTATTATATCGACTATACCAACTATCGCCATTTAAATTTAGTATTTCTCACTAAACAAAGTCATAAACCACTATATACAATACCAAATTATATATATGATTGACTATAAATAGATTACATCTTAACATTCTTTAATAAATAGATTGCCACGAATCCAGTTTTTGGACCCATTGTTTTCCCTTTACACGATTTCTACGTGAGAAGAGGCCAACGGAGTGGCTAAGAGGTCATCGAGATACAACTACCATTTTTTATACATTAATAGCAATTAAATCAATAATGTTATATCCATAATCCAACTTCACAAATATGTAACAATGTGACTCTCTAAAATATGGGTATACAACATAGATGAATATTTAACCATGTAACCAAAGACATTTATCTAAATATTACTTTCATTTATTATAGAGTTGATTGCATCATACATATTCTACTAATCAAACAACTTAAATTAAATAGTAGTCTTGTACGTAAATTGAGTTCTGACTACGATGCAATATGAATATGTAATTTATTGTGTTTGTTAAACAATCACATCTATAATAATAAAATAACCATAAATAAATGAATTGGGTTTGGTCTCGTTTTTTGGTGGAAATTTAATTTTCTGTTTCTTTCAATGTAAAATTTTTTTAGAATTTGAGTTATGAATCAAATTTTGTTAGTTAGTAATGTAATTGTTGACAAAAAAATCATAATTTTTATGTTTGGTTATTTGTTACCAGAACAAACAAAAACAAATGTGCATATTGGTCTTTTAATTCTAAATGGATAAATAGATTAAGAAATACTGTATATCCACAACACAACTACCAAAACTCAATAAAAAATAAAGAAGTTTATATACAATGAAATACATAGAAATATTTGAAGACAATCTTATGTTTTGACGGCTTGAGAAATAAGATAAGTATTCTCTTTTCACTTTCTTTTTTCTCACTTTGAGTATGTGAAAATGAAAAGGGTGATTTACTCGATTAGTCTTTTAGAATTCTATTTTGTACTGAAACAGTCTAAAAATATTAAAATTACTAGAATTTTTTTTTCGCGTTTTTAATACTATTTAATTCTTGTATCTTTTGGAAATTTTTTTTTACGAAACTGCCATTAATGAATAATTTCAGGTCAGCAATATGTGACGTAGGTTTCTCAATTTCGTAGGTTTCATGTTTCGTAGGATTCTTTTGCCTTGTCGTAGGATTTATTTCATGTGTCGTAGGATTCATTTCCTTTGACGTAAGATTCCCATTTTCTTATTTCGTAGGATTCCCGACATGTCACAGTAAAATGACTATAACTTTCTCAATACAGCTCCGATCGAGGAACGGTTTGAAGATATGTATTCTTGAGACCTATACCTTTCTAAACATACCAAGAACACGACGAATGGATCAGTGACCAAAGAGTTATGGCCCCTGAAACTTAGTCCAATATAAAACCTACTAAACATTACCTTGAAACCTATATGATAACATCTAAACATCTACATAACATGTTGTAGGTTTTTAGATGATGTTATGTTGGATTTTGGTTCCTTTGTCGTAGGTTTCTGCCATGTGTCGTAAGATTCTTTTGCCTTGTCATAGGATTCATTTCATGTGCCATATGATTTATTTCCTTTGACGTAGGATTCCCATTTTCTTGTTTCGTACGATTCCTAACACGTCACAGTAAAATGATCATAACTTTCTCAATACAGTTTCGATCGAGGAACAGATCTCAATAGATTTTCCCTTGATCTGTATATTAACCATCATGTGATTATAAAAAACAGATTATTTTTGATGAATATATAGATATTTCATTCTTGTAAATGTAAAATAATAATATTTTACACGAATATATTACATCATATGAATACGTCACTCCTCATCTACTCTTTGAGACACCTTTACTTTATGCTTTTCAGAATAATACATGTTTGTTTTGATGTTCATTAAGATGCAGGAAGTCATCTAGTTGCAATTTAATTAACATCAAAACAAACATGATATTTTTAATTTAATTAATTATAAATTTTATTAACTTATACAATAGTAATCTATTTTTAGATAATTGATATTAGATAAAACACTAAAGATATGAATATTGTTTCTTATGTAAAGACTTGATATCTAATAAACAACGGCATAATACTTAATGCAAATTTTTATATATATAGAGATTTAGAGTACATCATATCTATTTTTATAAGTATTTTATTTACAATAATTTATCTTACAACAACAGTAGATTCAATGTCAATCTTTTTTGAGTTATCAATGTCAAGTTTTTTTTCCACTGAGTCACAATTGGTCAATTCATTAGTCAAGTTTCTACATAATATAGATACTGTATCTGTCTTTAGTAGACTTACCGCATATCACTAGATTAAATGTCACATACAGTAGAAATTTACTTCTACATTATTAGTTTTATGTTTTATACACAATTTTATAATAACTTCTTCGCCAACCAAAATCACTTCAATTGATTTAAATGATTTTCATAGTATCATAATTTTTATCCTGATTTTGTAGCGATCGATCTAATATTGGATTAATTTTTTTGATGAAAACATATGAAATAGATAAGTTTTTAATGGTCAATATGGCAAAAGAAATAAAAAATAAACAAAAGATTTTGTGAAGAAATAAAAATAATTTTTTTAAAAATGTTTATTGTGAATGAGAGTTTATAATGAATTATAAGTTAGTTATGTTTTCGTTATATAGTAGTGATATAATATTTAAATAGACATATGATTTATTAAAGATTATGATAAGTAATGAAAGATTTATAATTATTTTTTATCTCATTAACATTTAATATTGTATTAAATTAAAAAATTCCTTAATTGATTTTAAGATTATTCTAAAATTTATGAGATCATTGTATTTCCTTAAAAGTAAAAAGTTAAGTCAAAATTAAAATAAATTACGAATTTGTTTTATATAAATGTAAACTTCTAATTTTTTTATATATTTTATATAATTATCTATATTATAAAAAAAAATTATTTAAATATAATATAAATTAAATTTTAATATTATGGACAACTTTGTAAATCAACCATGTTAAAATTAAACATAGTGTTGACACATAAGCTTTTTGATAAAATTCATTCCTCTAATAATATTTAAGATAGATATGTCAGACAATAATAATTAATTAAAAAAACTAGAGAGAGACTTATATATCAATTGATTAAAATTAAAACATAATTTCATTATACACTGATATATATATATATATATATATATATAAATATATGATTTAATATTTATGTTTTAGCTATCGTAGGTTGCTTAATACTCTGACAAGATATGGGTCTTAATTCAAAGTTATTTACTTAAAATATCTCAAGTGGACAAATCACTATATAATTTGGATCCAATTGTACGAACATGTGAAACCTCATTTCCATTAAGATAAATCTTGCCCGATTAATTTTTTTTTTTTATAAGAGTATCATTCTCAGATAAATTAATAACTCTGTCATGTACAAGAAAACGAAGAATCTAAATAAATTAATAATGTATTCACCAATAAATGTAATGATTATTCAAAAAAAAAAAAACAAAATATAATGATGCAGTGAAAATAAAAATTGAAAAAGACAATATAATGATTACGAGCAAATCAAGTAGTGCTCACATGAGCGACAACCCAATGTGCCCACGTGAAAAACCTTTACCCCATTTTTCTCAGCCAACTCATCGGTCCGGTTTTGTAATAACCGGGTCGGTTCAAACGAACCGGTGCGTTTTATACTTTTTAGAGAAATGAGATAAGTCTCACCTCCGCTATTAATAAAGCCCATTACTCGATTTGTTGGACCTTTAGTAAAAACAATTTCAGAACCGGAAATCCAGTAATTAAACAAAACCAAACTCCAATTAAACCATCTAAAATTTTGAATTTGGTAAAAGTGAGCATGAACCAAATTAAAACGGAAATGCAACCTCAATGAAGGAATGGCGGAGCACGCAATTTTTCCGTGTGCATGAGCTTCTCGTGTTCTTCGACCTCTTGAAGATGATGAAGTTCAACAACAAAAACATTTTCCTATCGATTCGGGAAATTTCTGATCGATGGCGGTTCCCACACTCTGTATTACCGATGGAATTTGTCCCATCGGTTTTTTCTCAACTCAACGATTGACCTCCGTCACGAATGATCGGCTTACGAACTTGAAATTCGGAACTGATGTTCGATCGACTGGTCGAATTCTACGGGAAGGAGGCAAAGTGACGGCGACGGTGAATCCGTACTCGTACACGGAGGCTGCGCAGCCCGACGAACGGAAGAGTTTGAGGGATTTCTTTGTTGAAGCTCGAGATTTCGTCAGATCAGACTGCGAAGATTATGGTCCGCCTCGGTGGTTCTCTCCGTTGGAATGTAGCGCATGCGCTCCAGGATCTCCTCTCCTTCTTTATTTACCTGGTTTGATTGTATTTCATTTTTTTCTGAATAAGACAATGGAGTTTTTTTTTCATGTTAACTAAACTAAGAAATCGAAACTACAGGGATCGATGGTACTGGGTTAGGAATCATTCGCCAGCATAGGAAGCTTGGAGAGTTAAGACTTGTCCAATTTGAACTTGACTCAATCTTATTCTTCTTCATTGTGCAAAGCTCTTGTTTCTTCAAAAAGATATGAATGTTTGAAAATGTCAATTTATCAACAAGTAGTAAGAATTGACTTTGTTAAAGGAAACAAATTTGGTGGGTTTCAGTATCAGGTTTTGGTTCAAAATCAAGGCTAACTGTGTGTCATTATCTAGGTTATGCATTGACGGCAATGTTCGAGGCAATGCTGGAAGAAACTGATGCAGAGAATATGGATGGAGGGCTATTGGGAGACTTCTTTGCAACTTCAGCCTATCTGCCTGTAAGTCTTTATTTCAGGAAAAGCACATGATAGATGCATGTTGTTTTGTCTTGCAATTCATAGTGTTTAACTAATAATGTGCACTCGCTTGGTCTTTATTTTGTTGTTTCTGTTAAACTTTCTCTATTTCCTTCACTGTACGTCATGAAAACAAACTATTTACAGACTCTGTTTAGGATCTTTCCAAAGGAAACAATTCTGTAGAAGCTTCAACTGCTTAAGTCTGCTTCAGCATCTGCTAATTCTCATTTGTACACAGTCAGAGCCCAAACGCTGATACTACTGAGGTTCATAAAGTTGTAAACTTCTGTGCTTCATTATTAATATAAGTAAAAGTTCATCGATCTCTTTGTTTGTAAAAAATTGTCATTGCTGACAACTGAATTGTAGCTTTAATACAACTATGGCTATTGCAGTGGACGGGATCAATGGTTACTGAACACAGAAGATACTGAAAGACTCAAAGCGTATTGCCGAAATGTGAAATCTGCAAGTTTGAGAATAACGGACAGCTCCTCTTCTTGGTAAGGTGCTCTTTCTCCTGATGCAAGAAATTTTGCTTGTGTCAGTGAGTCGCTGGGCTGCATATATTAGATCCACAATATCTTTGCATTTGTATATTCTATTCAATTGGTTCATAAGAAAATCTTTATTAGTTTATTACAATATGAAAATTCTTGTATCAAATTTGTCTCAGAAGACTTTCGGATTGATTGATTTTATGTCATTTCAGGAGGACGGGGTAGATCTGGTATCAAGTGAGCTTATTATTATCGCCGTGGGAAGTTGCTTGATTATGTTTCTGATTATA
This sequence comes from Lepidium didymum, assembly GCA_963920545.1. Lineage (NCBI taxonomy): Eukaryota > Viridiplantae > Streptophyta > Magnoliopsida > Brassicales > Brassicaceae > Lepidium > Lepidium didymum. The sequence continues at coordinate 20,335,217 of OY986980.1, read as the reverse complement.
TTCCCCCTACTCCGTTTGAGCTCAAAGAGTATGAAGAATCACAAAGGTAATATGACTCATATTTCATTTCACATCAATCTGTGTCTCATTGATGTTATCACGTCTCTTCTTACTCTCTCAAATGATAACTTGACTTAGATCTGGTGAATATGCTTTTTATAGCTCTTCTTAGCTAGAATAGAATATTTGCTTCCGCTACTGTAAGCAATACTGAAATATTGTTATTACTATCTTTGGTCCAGTTTGATTATTGCTGCAATCTCCCCAGTATTCCTCTCTACTCTAGACAACGGTATAGTAGTAAGATCACTTGCGGGAATACCTTCAGAGGGACCGGTTCTCTATATCGGCTATCACATGTTGCTTGGTACAGAATAGCGTCCAGCAGCAATCCATTTCATGAAAGAAAGGAACATTATTTTACGTGGACTGGGACATCCAGTGATGCTTACAAAAAAAAGTGGTTCAAGACTCCCTAATATGCAGATGTTTGACTCAGTTAGGATGATAGGCGCAGTTCCTGTCTCAAACATCAATCTCTACAGACTAGTTCGTTCCAAGGATCACGTTTTGGAATCTCTTTAACTTTATCCTCAGGTTCGAAAAGAGCTTACAATCTCGATTGTTATTACTGGAAGTCAACCTAACTACGACTGACCTCTGTTGCGTATGATCATCGGCTTACGAACCCGAAATTCGGAATCAATGGGAAGTTGAGGGCGACGGTGAATCCATATTCGTACGCGGAGACGGCACAGCCTGAAGAACGGAAGAGCTTAGTGGATTTTTTGGTGGAGGCTGGAGATTTCATCAGATCAGACGGCGGAGATTGTGGTCCACCTCGGTGGTTCTCGCCATTGGAATGCGGCGCTCGTGCTCAAGGGTCTCCTCTCCTCCTCTACATACCTGGTACTTACTATTTTAAAATTTAGGGCTGAAATCGATGCTCTTTTGATTGATTTCATTTTTTATTGGGATAATGAAAATTTGTTGACAACTAGTTTTGCAAATTCCAGGGCTTGATGGTACTGGATTAGGGCTTATTCGACAGCATAGGAGGCTTGGAGAGTAAGTCTTTTTTGATTCAATCTTCTTTATTACCTTAGAGCCTTAGATATGAATGTTTGAACACTTTAATTATATAGATTTGGCTTCTAGGAAAAAAAGAGAGCATCTTGTGCTTTAGAGTTTAAAGACTCTTTCGTTTCTGACCTCATTTTCTTTTTGAGTATAGGATATTTGACATATGGTGCCTTCACATTCCAGTGAAAGATCGAACCCCTGCTCAAGGTGCTGCTTCTTTGTCAGCATTCTCTGTTATCTAATCTCACTACCGTGATTTGTAATCTTATATGGGTGAAACTCTGATAGGTTCATATTTAGCATGTTTTAGAAGTCATATTTAGCATGTTTAGTGTTTATATTCATCACATTTAGTGTTGCATTAGAATGTTTAAGTTAGTTTTCATGCATAGCATCCATACATGCATTAGAGCGAATTTCAGGTATGATTGGAGCTATTGGATGCACAAGGAAAGAACTGGAACTCAGCTCGACCGTGAACTCGACCAAACCGGTCGAGCCAAGTCCCCTCGAGTCAATTTCCGGAATAGCTCGACCCACAACTCGACCGAACCGGTCGATTTTATCTTCCACGGGTGGTTTCCTCGCTCCACTCGACCTCTGCCTCGACTGATGAGATCGAGCTACATCTCACGCCAGCTCAACTCGACCAGGTACTCGACCAAACTGGTCGAGTTGGTTCCACACTACATAACTCGAGTTGTCAACTCGACCAAACCGGTCGAGCTGACCAAACTCCGCGTTTTATCTTTATTGTTTTTGTTAATTTTAGGTTTTCGAAGATTGGTTATAGATACCCTCTTAACCCGTCTTCGTGAAGACATTTTTTAATTTTATGAACTTTTGAACTTTTGAGAGATAACAGAGAAAACAGCTACTGCTTCTGTAATCTCGAGACTTAATTTCTATTGCAATTTCATCTACTGATTTATTCTAATATACTATTCTTCTCTATTTATGTTTATGCAATTCAGTTTAAGCTTTCAATTTTCGCTGATCATTATGATGTCTGAGTAGTTTGTTAGGGTTTCTGAGGATGGGTTAGGTTAGTGAAAAAGCCTTGATCTACTAAGTACCTAAGTTAATTTCGCATAGATTTCTTCTGTTTTAGGGTTCTTAATGCTTATCTCTTTCTGATCACTTGAGATTTGATCATAGGAATTTCCATACTCATGAAGTGTTTGACTGAAATAACTGATACACCTAATTTCAGAGATTTTCGTACCTAGCCTAAGGGATTAGCTGTTTAGGACGAATATTGACTTGAGCAAATTGAATCTTAATGTCTTCTATGTTATGTTTCGCTATGATGATAGGGTCTGAGTATAATTTAGTAGAAGTCATATGTCATGGAAGTGAATATGATTACTTGCAAATTTGATGTCTACGAATCACCTCTTATGAGTTTGTTAGGTATTTAGATGTTGATCAAGGACGTTCACCAACCATCGACACCCGTCCTTAGAAGCTTCTTATTTTATCTGATTGAATTACCTTTTCACTGGCTTATTTAGTTTCGTTCTCACATATTCACATTGTTAGAAACATCATTTGATTGATTTAGCTTGAATTAATTGTTTCTACTATAATTCTGATTGCTTGCATATCACCTAATTGGATTGACACCTCAAGTATTACAATGACACGATAATGCTTAGGGTTAATTGACAAAAAGAGTGAAAAACCTAATATCAATTTGGCGCCGTTGCCGATTGGGTGAGGATGACCAGGTTGAGGAAGGGGAGGACGTTCAGGATGAGCATATTAGCTACTTGCAGAATCAGGGTGGATACAGAGGATACAACAGCTACAGGCCAAACCAAAATCTGTCCTACAGAAGTACTAATGTAGCCAATCTAGAGGATCAGGTTTACCCACAGCAGGTTCAACAAGCTCAGCCTAAACCCTTCATCCCCAAGAAACCTTACAATAACAATTTCAACCAGACTCCAGCAATACCACCTGGGTACCAACATCAATAACATCAGCTACCTCCAGCACAGGGCCCAGACATGATGAACATGCTTCAGCAACTCCTTCAGGGCCAAGCCGCTACCAGTAAGTAGTTGAACAAAATGCAGGCTGATATACATTCCGAGATAGACGCTTCGCACAATGATCTTCACTGTAAATTTGAGACTTTGAATTCTAGGTTGAAGTACTTAGAGGGAATTCAAGCTTCTCATACAGTGAAAAATACTGGACAGCTACCAGGAAAATCAGTTCAAAATCCAAAAGAGTACAATGCCAGTGCAATTACTCTTTGTTGTGAAAAAGAACTACCTACACCCGCATGATATGCTCGTGTTGCTGAGGACATCATCATTCCAGAGGGGGAAGATGTTATAATTCAACTCGACCTCAGTACTAAGCAACAAGGTCGAGTTGAACCTGTAAGGCCAAAGAAAACAACTGTTGAAATTCAACTCGACCCTAATTTTCAGCCGCAAGGTTGAGTTGAACCTAATCAATCGTCTAACCTATAAATTTCTAAGACTAAAAACAAGCCTTTTGTGCCCCCACCTTACAAACCTCAGTTGCCCTTTCCTGGAAGGTTTAAGAAGGAGCTAGTTGAGAAATACAAGGCTTTGTTTGACAAGCAGATGAGAGAAATTGAGCTTAAACTCCCACTTCTGGATGCGTTCATGTTGGTGCCACCTTACCAAAAATTTTTGAAAGATGCAGTCAAAGAAAGAACTAAAGAAGTAGAGGGGATGGTAGTTCTAACTCATGAGTGCAGTGCAATAATCCAGAGGAAGCTAGTTACAAAGAAACTTGAAGATCATGGCACCTTTACGATCCCATGCTCACTAGGTCCTCTCGTTTTCAGCCACTGTTTATGTGATCTCGGAGCATCAATTAGCCTCATGCCCCTCTCTGTCGCGCAAAGGCTAGGCTTTGATAAGTATAAACCTTGCAAAATCTCTCTGGTTTTAGCTGACAGGTCTGTTCGAATTCCACATGGTATCTTAGAAGATCTACCTGTTAGAGTTGGAAATGTGGAAATCCCTACTGATTTCGTGGTTCTTGAGATGGATGAGGAACCTAAGGATCCACTGCTTTTTGGAAGACCTTTCTTAGCTACAGCAGGAGCCATAATAGATGTTAAGAAAGGAACCATCGAATTGAATTTGGGAAAAGATTTCAAAATGAAATTCAACATCCGGGAGATTATGAGAAATCCAACTATAGAAGGGCAATTGTTCTGGGTACAAGAGACTGATATTCTTGCTGATGAGCTTCTGGGAGAATTAACAGAAGATGAGCCTTTCCAAATTTCTTTGACCAAGAGTGCTGACGCTGGATATCTTCACCAGGAAACTGAGTATTATGGGAAGTTGTTGAACTCCCATAAAGCTAGGAAAGGATCAGTTGATTTTGAAAATTTGGGTAAAACAGAAGTTTCAGCAGCAGTTGAGCATCAAACGGACTTAACGGACCGAGAATCAACGAGTTTCGAACCCAACTCGACCACCATTTTCAGCTGCAAGGTCGAGTTGACAGATGATCCGTCGTCGGATGACTGGTCCGAACTCAAAGCACCCAAAACTGAGTTGAAAACGCTCCCTAAAGGGCTAAGGTACGCATTCTTAGGTTCCAACTCTACTTACCCTGTTATAGTGAATGATGCTCTGAGTGATGATGAATTGAATTCTCTGTTAACTGAACTAAGGAAGTATAGAAAAGCCATAGGATACTCTCTAGATGACATAAAGGGAATATCACCTAGTTTTTGTACACATAGGATCCACTTAGAAGATGAGTCTCACTCTAGCATTGAACCTCAGAGAAGATTAAATCCTAACTTAAAAGAGGTTGTCAAAAAGGAAATACTTAAGTTGCTAGATGCTGATGTAGTTTACCCTATCTCAGATAGTAGGTGGGTCTCTCCTGTTCATGTCGTTCCTAAGAAAGGGGGTATAACTGTTGTTAAAAATGATAAGAATGAACTGATTCATACTAGAACTATCACTAGGCACAAAATGTACATTGATCTTAGGAAGCTAAACGCTGCAACTAGAAAAGATCACTATCCATTGCCATTTATTGATCAGATGCTTGAGCGTTTAGCTAATCATTCATACTACTGTTTTCTAGATGGTTATAGTGGATTCTTCCAAATACTTATTCACCCTAATGATCAGGAGAAAACCACTTTTACTTGCCCATATGGAACTTTTGCTTTTAGAAGAATGCCTTTTGGATTGTGTAATGGACCTGCTACGTTCCAACGTTGTATGACCTCTATATTTTCAGATCTGATAGAGGAGATGGTTGAAGTCTTCATGGACGATTTTTCCGTCTATGGCTCTTCTTTCTCCTCCTGTTTGTTAAATCTGTGCAGGATATTGAGCAGGTGTGTGGAGACGAACCTAGTGCTGAACTGGGAAAAGTGTCATTTCATGGTTCAGGAAGGAATTGTTCTAGGGCATAAAATTTCGGCCAATGGTATTGAAGTTGATCATGCTAAGATTGAGGTGATGCTTCAGCTGCAGCCTCCGAAAAATGTTAAGGAAATTAGGAGTTTTCTGGGCCATGCAGGGTTTTACAGAAGGTTCATCAAAGACTTCTCAAAGATCGCCATGCCTCTCACTAGACTGCTGTGTAAGGACACTGATTTCGAGTTTGATGCGGACTGTTTGAAGGCTTTCCGTTTGATTAAGGAAGCTCTAACTTCAACGCCAGTAGTTCAACCTCCAAATTGGGACTATCCGTTCGAAATCATATGTGATGCTTCAGATTATGCTGTTGGAGCAGTACTTGGGCAGAGAATTGATAAAAAGCTCTATGTGATTTATTATGCCAGCAGAACACTTGATGATACTCAGTGTAGATACGCAACTACAGAGAAAGAACTGTTGGCAGTAGTGTTTGCGTTTGATAAATTCAGGAGCTACTTAGTTGGCTCAAAAGTTATAGTCTATACTGATCACGCAGCGTTGATGCACATTTATGCTAAAAGGGATACTAAACCGAGGTTGTTGAGATGGATCCTCGTACTTCAAGAATTTGATATGGAGATTGTTGATAAGAAAGGCATTGAGAATGGGGTAGCATATCATTTGTCTAGACTGAAAATTGACGATTTATCACCCGTTGATGACTCAATGCAAGATGAACAACTCCTAGCTTCAGTCACAGTTGCAGCTGGGTATGAAATCAAGGAAAAACTTGAAGGAGTTATGGCTTTAAAAGAGGAGAACTTGCCTTGATATGCTGACTTAGTGAACTATCTAGTGGTAGGAGAAGTGCCAAAAAGCTTGGATTCCTATCAAAGAAAAAAATTCTTCAGAGACGTCAATCACTATTTCTGGGATGAACCGTACTTATATAAGAAAGGATCAGATGGTTTGTTCAGAAGATGTATAGCTGAAGAAGAAGTATCAGGAGTCTTGGAGCACTGTCATGGATCTTCTTATGGTGGACATTTTGCTACGTTTAAAACAGTGCAGAAGGTGTTGCAAGCTGGGTTGTGGTGGCCAACCGTTTTCAAAGATACTCATGCATTTATTTCTAAATGCGACGCTTGCCAGAGAACGGGGAACATTTCCAAGAGAAATGAAATGCCACAAAACCCCATTCTAGAAGTCGAAATTTTTGACTGCTGGGGAATCGATTTTATGGGACCGTTTAACCCTCCTTCTCATGGAAACAGCTACATTTTAGTGGCAGTCGATTATGTCTCCAAGTGGGTTGAAGCTATAGCATGTCCTACAAATGATGCAAAACCTGTGCTAAAATTGTTTAAAACCATTATCTTCCCCAGATTTGGCATACCCAGAGTTGTGATCAGTGATGGAGGTTCTCACTTCATCAATAAGCTATTTGAAAACCTGCTGAGGAAACATGGAGTAAAACATAAGGTAGCAACGCCTTATCACCCACAAACGAGTGGTCAAGTTGAGGTTTCAAATAAGCAAATCAAGTCAATTCTGGCTAGAGTGGTTGGGACTTCAAAGCGAGATTGGGCCACCAAGCTAGACGATACTCTGTGGGCGTACCGGACCGCTTTCAAGACTCCAATTGGGAGAACGCCTTTTCAACTTCTTTACGGCAAATCATGTCATTTACCGGTTGAAGTTGAGTATAAAGCCATCTGGGCCACCAAACTTCTTAATTTCGACCTAAAATCTGCCCAAGAGAGAAGAGCGATGGGTTTGCATGAACTGGAGGAGGTGAGATTAGAGGCTTATGAAAGTTCAAAAATATACAAGGAGAGAACTAAAGCCCTTCATGATAAAAAAATAGCCCCTAAAAAGATCACGGCTGGTGACCAAGTCCTCCTGTTCAACTCCAGACTAAAACTTTTTCCTGGGAAACTCAAAAGCAGATGGTCTGGACCATTCATAGTCAAAGAAATTTTACCCTATGGAGCTATCACGTTGGTAAACAAAGAGGGATCAGATTTTACTGTCAACGGTCAGAGAGTGAAACTTTACTTGGCTGATGAGAAAATTCCAGAGAACACTTCGGTGCATCTCTGTGAACCCACCAAAGCCTAATGAAGGACGAAAAGTCAAGCTAAGCGACTTTAAACAAGCTCACTTGGGAGGAAGTCTCATGATATCCTTGTAAATAGTTAGTTAGTTTTGTTCGAATTTATTTTATTTTTATTTTTTCGTCTTTTTGTCGTTTTTTTTAGATGGGAAGTTTGGTCGATTCCAGTGGATTTGGAGGAGAGTTTAGATCAAGATCTGGTGGATAAAATTCTGACTCGACCCAGTTAATGAAACAGTGGGTCGAGCTGACAGGAGAAGTGATCTATGAACAGCAATTATCCACCAGACCCTTCAATTAAACCATGTATCCTTGTCACTACATGTTTTCGTCTGTTGGTTATTGAGCATGTTTGGGATTTACCATCACATGCTTTCTCAAAAGCTAAGTGTGGACCAGGGGTGGGCAAATGGGTATTCGGTTCGGTTCCGGTTTTTTCGGTTCCAAAAATTTGGAACCATTTAGGAACCGAAAGATTTCGGTTCGGTTCCGGTTCGGAACCGAAAGAATTCGGTTCGGTTCGGTTAAGAACCGATATCCATGGTTCCTGAAAAAAGGAACCATTGGTTATTTGGCCAAGAACCAAAACGGAACCGAAACCAAACTTTTGGGTTCGGTTCGGTTCCGTTTTTTGGTTCCAACTTTTTTGTCCACCCCAACGAGACAAAGAGAGAGATTTGTTGTGTTTACTTCTCTCTTTGTAAGTGTTTAAGACCTTCTCAATGGGCAAACATGTATTCGGTTCGGTTTCTACCCGGAACCGTTCGGTTCCGGTTTTTTCGGTTCCAAAAATTTGGAACCATTTAAGAACCGAAATGTTTCGGTTCGGTTCCGGTTCGGAACCGAAAGAATTCGGTTCGGTTCGATTAGGAACCGATATCCATGGTTCCTGAAAAGAGGAACCATTGGATATTTGGCTAAGAACCGAAAAGGAACCAGAACCGAAATTTCGGTTGGGTTCGGTTCGGTTTTTCGGTTCCGGTTATTTTGCCCACCCCTAGTGTGGACCCTCATGTCCCCTAATATGAGTCAATACTAATTTACTTTGGACAACATTCACGTGATGATATAATGAGTATAATGGGTGGATGTCTTTTCTCTTTAAAAAGACCAACATCTTCTCTCCTCATTCCACAAACTTAGATTCACCAAATTTTCTCACCTTCCCTTTTTTTCATGTTCAACAATCCTTTGATTTGTAGATTTTGAGAGCCAAGAAGAGAGGACCACGTCCCAGCTCGAGCTGCACTACCTCAGCGCGACCGCATAGCTCGAGTCGCGTCTTCGCATCTTCACTCGAGCTCAGCCGTTCACCATTCACAATTCGAGCCCGGTGGTACCAGCTCGGAGGATCGTGCACAAACCCAGCTCGACCTGTGTCTTGACCAACTGACTCAAGTTCTTCCTTCACCTCCTCACTCGAGCTGTCCCCTATACGACCAGCTCGACCCGCACTACTCGAGCTATTTTCAGCTAACACAGGAACTCGATATATAGTAGGTTGAGCTGAAAGACAAAGAGTGATGGATCAAGGGGGTGGTTCTAGAAGGAGGTCAACAAGGAGTTCAAGACGTGAAAACTTACATGTGGACTGTTTTGGAGATGAGTGTGCTGCTGAGTATATGGACAGACGTGAAGAAATCCGGAGAGGGAAATTCATCGAAGAGAATCCTTCTTATGACGTTGTATTGGGTGCAGCTGATACAGAGAGTGATGATAGTGGAGAGTATGAGGCCGAGGATGATGATCATCTCACTTATAATCAGGCACTCAATATTTTCCGCAGTATGAAAATATGGGGTACTAAGTATGCTCACCAAGAGACAATGGAAATGTTGGGAATAGCTCACGACGTCAACTACATGCTTGATAGGTGTGGACTAACCACTTATGTGACCAAAAGTGAATCTTCATACAAAGAGGAAACATGTCAGTTTTTGGCTTCAGCGGAGATGAACTTGTATGATGAAGACATGGCGGAATTGAGCCAAGACGCCGGTTTTGGCTATCTCACATTCTTAGCCAAGGGACAGAAAGGGAAGCTGGAAAAGTTTGGATTCACTGTCAAGCAATTCGAAGAATTATTCGAACTTCCACCTGGGAAGATATGTGATTATGACTATGCAAATGACGAACTCCAAGCTCTGTGGCAAATAACAGCTGGACCAAATGAATATCTTTCATCTAGAGGGAAGAGTAATCAGCTTCGAAATCCAGCAATCCACTACTTTCATAGAGCAGTAGCTAATGCTTGTTTCGCCAGAATGCTGACAGGAAATGTTAGACAACCTGAGATGGAAATGATTGATGAGGGGTTAAAAGAGATTTTAAACAGAGATTATGCCAAGTATGGGATAGTGTTCAAGGGAGATGTTCAAGAGTCTAAATTTTCGTCATGCTTACTTGACCAACTACTGAGCTATAGGAGCTGGGCAGTTAAACTAAGGGATAAGAAAAGTGGAGTGATTTGCGTCGGTGGGATTGTGACAGCTATTCTTAAAGCGAGTGGTGCACAGCTGAAATCCAAACCAATCCCTCCTACATATATGGACATCCCATACCTAAAGAGAATAGGCTTCCTGGAGAAAACGCCTAAGGACGGTCCAACTCTTTACATCTTCATCAATCCTGAGACCAATGACGAAGAAAAATTGCTGCTTCCCAACCCTAAACTCACCAATTTGCGAATTAGTGGAAACATTGATTTCAGGCTTCCAACTGACGTTCTTTGGACAGTACATGCACAAAATAGTGTTCCCGCTCAGCAAAGGAGTGCAAACAAAATCACTGAGCAGGAACCTGATTGCTACTATTTTGATGATGAGATCAATGCTAGGTGGTCCGTAGGGGTGAAATCAGCAAACAAAAAGTCTAGCCTACTTCAGAAGTGGAACAAGTTCCAGGATGGTGTTATAGAAAAGTTGGTCAAGTCTACATGTGATATGTCAAGTCAAATTATGGAGCTCCAGAGAGCTTTGAGATTGAGTTCACGTTCAAAGCAACATTCTGTGCCTAATGCAGAACCACAGCCTCAACCACACCAATCAACTTTGAGAAGAACCAGATCAGTCTCACAGGCACCTAGAAGGCGATCCACCTCGACTTCAGTTCCAGCCCGAACGTCATCATACATTCCTAGAACCTCAATGCCATGAGATATGGATGACATGCCTCAATTTTCAGTGAATTTCAATCCCAACTCGACCCCAGACCTGGGACATCAGATGGATATAGGCAGTGGATCATGCCATTATGGCACTGAAAAAGACCGTATGCAACAAATTATTCCTTTACGCGAGCTACGCCTAGGAGAAGGCGAAGTCGAATCTGTTAGAGCTCCATCACACTCTGTTGCATCAGATATCACGATCCCGATAGGCTACGACAAACATCATATGAGGCACCGGGACCTGCCGTTCTTGACTTCGATCCCCACAATCCAGCTTATCAAATCAACCAGCCTTATACAGACACTGCAAGTCCAGCACCCTGGAACTTGTACTTCTAAAAAGGTACCCACTCTACACAGTCATTGTTAATATCATTGCATTTTCATTATTTCTGTGATTGATCTAGGTTCTTTTTCAAGCTTCTATTACACAAGGGACTGTGTAGTTTAAGTTTGGGGGAGGGTCCTAGACCACATTTGATCACGTTTCTTTCTGTTCTTATTTTTAATTTGTTTTTGATCATGCAATTCATTTTCAAAAAAAAAAAAAAAAAAAAAAAATTCATGTAGCTGCATTCATGTAAGATCGAGTCTAGTTTTGCATAGGGGATTATGATGATTATGCCTATTCAAGCCTGGTGATTCAATGTGCTAAATTCACTGCCCTAGATAGAAGTTGTCTGTTACATACTCGCCTGTTTGAAACATAAAACTGCACCACATTAAGAAGGTTTAGTCTATGCATTCATGCCTAATTGAATCATGTTGTGATCTGATACTAATTCTTACTTAAGTGAAAACAAAAATTTGACTTATTAATTACCAAGTATATGCATTGATTTTGAACTTGTGGATTACACAAAATATTTGGATTTCCTTTATCTTCATGCATCTATCTTGTTAATCCAAATAGACTCCCACCATGCACCACACTTCCTTTCAAAACCATTCACTGCTTGCTGTATGTTTTGTGAGGCCTTTTTCCGGTTTAACTTAGCATAAAGTGTTAGGTGAAGGCCGATAAGAGCATGACTTCATGTAGATGCTAGTCCTCGATTTTTGGATCAGATAAGTTTAGGTGGTTTTGATATGGGGGTGCTTATGTCTAAGTGGAAACGAAATGAAAAGGAAAAGGACTAAAGTGTTCAGGTATGAAAGAGAAAATGAGCTGAAAAGTATACTGAGAAATCTAGTCAAAGTTCTGGGCAGTAAAAAGAAAAAAAAAAGAGTGAACCATTTGCTGAAAACGCCTTAACTACCAAACCACTAGAACTGCAATGTTTGTGAATCCTCATCCTTAGACCTATGAACGAAAAGCATGTAAGTATGATCTTGGTGGCTAGAAAGAAAAATTCCTTCAATAAAAAGGGGTAGTCTAAGATCATGTATTGGGGTTTAGATGGGTGGGACGAAACCAATGTGGGTACATGGGTAGATGAAGTCATGTTCTTGTATGCACCTATTGGTTCTCACCTTTAGCATTATGCTAAAGCTTAATCCACTTCATTGAGTGATCCATATGCATTGATTGACCAGTTACTATAAAGAGATCATTCTAACCTCTGGACCTTACCCTTTGCCAAACAAGTTTTTGAATCAATTCATATTCTTGGTTCACATTTCTGTGCTGAACGAATACTAAAAGGGTTAGTTGAAGTGAATGCATGTGTAGGTTAGGCTGAATTTATGACGAACTAATATTGATGTGGCTAAAGTTTTTGAAGTATGACTTGTTTAGTTGTGCATCTTAGAACTTGTATCTTGGACTGTGAGTTTAGCATTCGTATCAGCTTGTCTTTGGCTTTGAATCCCCGTTTCACCTTCTTCTCTAGCTTGGTTCAGTTTGTTTGCTTGAGGGCAAGCAAAGACAAAGTTTGGGGGAGTTGATAGGTTCATATTTTAGCATGTTTTAGGAGTCATATTTAGCATGTTTAGTGTTTATATTCATCACATTTAGTGTTGCATTAGAATGTTTAAGTTAGTTTTCATGCATAGCATCCATACATGCATTAGAGCGAATTTCAGGTATGATTGGAGCTATTGGATGCACAAGGAAAGAACCGGAACTCAGCTCGACCGTGAACTCGACCAAACCGATCGAGCCAAGTCCCCTCGAGTCAATTTCCGGAATAGATCGACCCACAACTCGACCGAACCGGTCGATTTTATCTTCCACGGGTGGTTTCCTCGCTCCACTCGACCTCTGCCTCGACTGACGAGATCGAGCTACATCTCACGCCAGCTCAACTCGACCAGGTACTCGACCAAACTGGTCGAGTTGGTTCCACACTACATAACTCGAGTTGTCAACTCGACCAAACCGGTCGAGCTGACCAAACTCCGCGTTTTATCTTTATTGTTTTTGTTAAATTTAGGTTTTCGAAGATTGGTTATAGATACCCTCTTAACCCGTCTTCGTGAAGACATTTTTTAATTTTATGAACTTTTGAACTTTTGAGAGAGAACAGAGAAAACAGCTACTGCTTCTGTAATCTCGAGACTTAATTTCTATTGCAATTTCATCTACTGGTTTATTCTAATCTACTCTTCTTCTCTATTTATGTTTATGCAATTCAGTTTAAGCTTTCAATTTTCGTTGATCATTATGATGTCTGAGTAGTTTGTTAGGGTTTCTGAGGATGGGTTAGGTTAGTGAAAAAGCCTTGATCTACTAAGTACCTAAGTTAATTTCGCATAGATTTCTTCTATTTTAGGGTTTTTAATGCTTATCTCTTTCTGATCACTTGAGATTTGATCATAGGAATTTCCATACTCATGAAGTGTTTGACTGAAATAACTGATACACCTAATTTCAGAGATTTTCGTACCTAGCCTAAGGGATTAGCTGTTTAGGACGAATATTGACTTGAGCAAATTGAATCTTAATGTCTTCTATGTTATGTTTCGCCTATGATGATAGGGTCTGAGTATAATTTAGTAGAAGTCATATGTCATGGAAGTGAATATGATTACTTGCAAATTTGCTGTCTAGGAATCACCTCTTATGAGTTTGTTAGGTATTTAGATGTTGATCAAGGACGTTCACCAACCATCGACACCCATCCTTAGAAGCTTCTTATTTCATCTGATTGAATTACCTTTTCACTTGCTTATTTAGTTTCGTTCTCACATTTTCACATTGTTAGAAACATCGTTTGATTGATTTAACTTGAATTAATTGATTCTACTACAATTCTGATTGCTTGCATATCACCTAATTGGATTGACACCTCAAGTATTACAATGACACGATAGTGCTTAAGGTTAATTGACAAAAAGAGTGAAAAACCTAATATCAAACTCCTACTGTTGTGTTTAGATCTAGTGAAGCTCATTGAGAAAACAGTTAGGTCAGAGCACTACCGTTTCCCAAATCGACCTATATAGTCGGAGAATCTATTGGAGCTTGTCTTGCTCTAGATGTTGCTGCGAGTAACCCCGACATTGATCTTATCTTGATTCTGGCTAATCCTAGTAAAATAAAACTACTAACTTTTTCTGGATCATTGGGATTCCTTACTGTGTTTTCTTGGGCCATTTATGAAGCACGAAATGATTAGATGTGTTTTCTTGAGCAGAACGCTTACTTTATGATTTAGGCGTTGTTGGTAAAGCATAACTCTAGTCATGCAAACATTATAGTATCATGTATTCACCTTATCTTTACTCAATACCAGAATGTTCGGAGTTTGTAAGGATCACTTCTAAATGCGGAGCAAAAATCATTCCTTTTTGTATTGTTGGAGAAGATGACCTACGTGAAATACGCAACATTGTCTTTATTGTTCTAGTTTCTACACCTGAATGATTTGCATTTGCAGATAGTCTTAAGGGATTATTAATCATCAAATTTATTCTTTAGACTAGCTTATATGGCAAAGAAGAAAAATCATTCTGATATCTTAACGACTGATGACTTTGTTATGATCAAAGGTATACATGTGGGGTCAAGCGTGTTCAAATGACTGTTACAATAATGAGGGACCATTGTGGTCTTCGACGACTATAACAAAAAGACAATTAATGAGTCAATGACCGCACTTCCTGGAAACACTCTTTGTATTTTCCTCTACGCTTTCATTTCCTTTTGCTTCAATGTATAAATCTTTTTAGACCCTTTCTTCAAAACCACATTGTAATAAACACTTCTTTCAAAACCACTTTGTAATACTTTCTTTAAGCAATTTCATTTCTCATGGCTCCTTCTGTGAATCCTGTAAGGAGATACGATGTCTTTCCGAGTTTCCACGGCCCAGATGTCCGTAGAGGGTTCCTCAGTCATTTACACTATCACTTGGCAATCAAAGGAATCAGGACGTTCAAAGATAATGAGATCGTGAGAGGCCATACAATTGGACCTGAGCTAGTCCAAGCAATTAGAGAATCCAGAGTCTCTATCGTTGTGCTCTCCAAGAAGTACGCATCTTCCAGTTGGTGTTTAGATGAATTGGTTGAAATTTTCAACTGTAAAACAGCTTTTGGGCAGATTGTGATGACCATCTTTTACGAAATTGACCCATCTGATGTTCGGAAACAAGTCGGTGATTTCGGAGAGGCTTTTGAGACGACTTGTGAAGGGAAAACAGAAGAGGTGAAGCAGAGATGGAGTAAAGCTCTGGCTCGTGTAGCTAACATTGCCGGAGCACACTCTATAAAATGGTTCGTTGTTTCTTTTGGTCAAGTGAAAATATGATTGCTTTTATTTTTCTTAATGAATGCTTTAGATTCTGTAATATAGACCCACCAACGTCATTTTTTGTTTTTGCTTTTACAAGGGATAATGAAGCAGAGATGATCCAACAGATTGCTATAGATGTTTCAAACAAACTGAATGTTACACCTTCAAGGGATGTTGAGGGGATGGTGGGACTCGAAGCTCACTTGAATAACCTAGACTCTTTGTTATGCCTCACCAGTGATGATGTGAAGATGATTGGAATTTGGGGTCCTTCAGGAATTGGTAAGAGTACAATTGCTAGAGCTTTATACAACCAACTCTCTACCAGTTTTCAACTTAAATGTTTTATGGGGAACTTCAAGGGAAGTTGTAAAAGCTTAATGGGTTACGATGACTATGATTTCAAGTTGCGTTTGCAAAGCCAACTCCTTTCCATGATTTTTAACCAAACGGATATGAAGGTACAACATTCAGGTACAATTAAAGAAAGGCTGCAAGATCAGAGAGTGCTTATCATTCTTGATGATGTAGATGATCAAAAGCTATTAGAGACCTTGGCTGAAGATTCTTGGTTTGGTTATGGAAGTCGGATCATCATTACCACGGAAGATAAGGAGACTTTGAAGGCACATGAGATTCAGGATATATACCATGTGGATTTTCCATCTAAGGAAGAAGCTCTTGAGATCTTATGCCTATCTGCTTTCAAACAAAGCTCTGTAAAAGAAGGTTTTGAAGAGCTTGCCAATGAAGTAGTTAGGTTTTGCGGCAGACTTCCATTAGGCCTCAGTGTTGTGGGTTCGTCTCTACGTGGGAAGAGTAAGGACGAGTGGGAAGATCAGCTATCAAGGATTGAAAGTAGTTCGGATAAAAAAGTTGAGAACATATTAGAAATATTACGAGTGGGATATGAGAGTTTGTCGAAGAAATATCAATTGCTATTTCTTCACATTGCATGCTTCTTCAACTATTATGAAACAGATGATGCAATATCTATGCTCTCTGATAGTAACTTGAATTCTGGAAATGGGTTAAAGAACCTAGCTGATAAATCTCTCGTTACTATCAATGAGTGGAGAAGGATAGAGATGCACCATCTACTACAACAATTGGGTAGACAGATAGTTGTTGAACAATCCGACGAGCCAGGGAAACGCCAGTTTTTAATAGAAGCAAAAGAGATTTGTGAAGTACTGAGAAATGAAACAGTAAGTTTTTAATATATAAATGTTTTCCAAAAGTTGCATATTGATCTATAATAACAATTTCATTTGCAATATTTGGTAGGGTACTGCATCTGTCATAGGTATATCATTAGAAGAGAACATAGTGGGAGAGGTATGTATAAGTAAGCGAGCTTTTCAAGGATTGCCTAATCTCCAATTTCTAAGAGTGAATCATAAACGGACGCTTAATCGGGTATTTGGTAAATTGCAAATACCAAAAGGTATGAAGTATTTACCTCGTCTTAAGTTACTACATTGGGATTATTACCCGAGAAAAAGCCTTCCTCCAAGATTTCAGCCGGATTGTCTCGTTGAACTTCGTATGCAATATAGCAATCTCAGGAAGCTGTGGGGAGGAATTCAGGTAGGCATTATGAAATGATTTCTTATGTATCTGATGATTGAATGTAAGTAAGATATTTCTCATTGTGTTGTTAATGTTTAACATGCAGCCCCTTCCTAATCTCAAGACCATAGATCTGAGCCATTCCTTTAAGTTGAAAGAAATCCCAAATCTTTCAAAGGCTACAAACCTCGAGATATTGAATGTTCTTCACTGCGAAAGCTTGGTGGAGCTTCCCTCCTCTATTTCGAATCTACACAAACTGAAGAGGCTGTATATGGGTATGTGTGACAAGCTAAAAATAATTCCCGCCAACATCAACTTAGCATCTCTATTTCGAATCTACATGTATGGTTGCTCGCAATTGAGAAAATTTCCAGATATCTCTACTAACATCGAGAATCTCGATGTAAGTCACACGATGATAGAAGACGTCCCTCCATCAATTGTTGGATGGTCTCGTCTTCAGAGTCTTGTCATTTGCAGCAAAAGCCTCAAGAGATTAACACATGTCCCCATAAGCATCACTTCGCTAGATCTTAGCAAGAGTGATATAACGAGTATTCCAGATTGCGTCATAACTCTCCCGCATCTTCTATATCTATGGGTCATGAGCTGCCGAAATCTAATGTCGATTCCGGCTCTTTCATCTTCGCTCATTGAACTACACGCAGAAGATTGTGTATCACTCAAGAGCGTATGTTGCTCTTTCCAAAAACCAGCCACGATACTCAGATTCTCCAACTGTTTGAAACTGGATGAAGAATCTAAAAGAAAAATCATACAACAATCTGTTGATGAGTATATATGCTTACCAGGTAAAGAAATACCGACAGAGTTCACTCACAAAGCTGCAGGGAACTCCGTGACAGTCTCTCTGGCTTCGAGTACTTTCTCTACTTCCTCAAGATTTAAGGCTTGTTTTATGATTTTACCACTTGAGGGCTACCAAGACTTTATTGTATCTTATGAACTAATTAGCGAAGGAGGACGAACAGGAAACAATTATTCATCACATATTTTAAATCCGTCTCCTCCGTCAGAACATCTGTTTATATTCTATGTTGACTTGTCTCATCCAAGACATAGATGCCACGTGACTATGAGAGAGATTACATTTAAGTTCAGCTGTAATAACTTTGTCGGATTTAAAAAGTTCACTACAACGGGAAATTGTGGTGTACAGATTATGACTGAGGAAGCTGGTGGTAGCAGAAGCGAAGTGGATTCTTACCAGATTAGAGGCAAAAACAGCCACCACAGAGATGGAGATGAAGATGGAAACTATGAAAACATCAAAAGGCGAAGAAGAGAATAAGACAGAGTAGAAACCTCGTGGAATCTCATGAGACAAATCAAGTTTTGGTACGTTCTTAGCTCTTCACACCATCTTCATAAAGTACTATCTTATAAATAATAGATGGAGATTATGAATTTATGTATATATTAATTTGTGTTTGGTCTTGCAAAAGCTTTGTGAGCTGGTGAATAATAATGCATATTCATTCTACTCTTTATGTATTTTCCTCTACGCTTTCATTTCCTTTTGCTTCAATGTATACTTCCTGGAAACACTCTTTGTATAAGAAATAATATATATTTATTTGTTATGAACTTCAAATGACTATTACAATAATGAGGGACCATTATGGTCTTCGACGACTACAACAAAAAGACAATTTAATGAGTCAATGACCGCTACTTCCTGGAAATTACGCTCTGTGTTTTCCTTTTCATTTACAGACAAAACACTTTCATCTGTTTTTGCTTCAAGGTATAAACACTTCTTTTAAAACCACTTTCTAATACTTTCTTTAAGCATTGTGATCTCTCATGGCTTCTTCTTCTGCTTTGACTCCCGTAAGGATATATCATGTCTTTCCGAGTTTCCACGGCCAAGACGTCCGTATAAGGTTTCTCAGTCATGTACACAACTATTTTGCAAGCAAAGGAATCAGGACATTCAAAGATAATGAGATCGAGAGAGGCCATACAATTGGACCTGAGCTAGTCCAAGCGATTAGAGAATCCAGAGTCTCTATCGTTGTGCTCTCCAAGAACTATGCGTCTTCGAGTTGGTGTTTAGAAGAATTGGTTGAAATTTTCAACTGTCAAAAAGATTTTGGGCAGATTGTGATGACGATCTTTTACGATGTTGATCCATCCGATGTTCGGAAACAGATGGGTGATTTCGGAAAGGCTTTTGAGAAGACTTGTGAAGGGAAAACAGAAGACGTGAAGCAGAGATGGAGCAAAGCTTTGGAACATGTAGCTACCATTGCAGGAGAACACTCTCTAAACTGGTTTGTTGCTTCTTTTGGATCAGTAATATAAGAACACTATTACGTTTCTTAAGAAATGCTTCGATTTTCTGTAATTTAGACTCACCAACACCATTTTTTGTTTTTGCTTCTGTAAGGGCTGATGAAGCAGAGATGATCCAAAAGATCGCTACGGATGTTTCAAACAAACTTAACATGTCACCTTCAAGGGATTTTGAGGGGATGGTGGGACTCGAAGCTCACTTGAATAACCTAGACTCTTTGTTATGCCTCACCAGTGATGATGTGAAGATGATTGGAATTTGGGGTCCCGCAGGAATTGGTAAGACTACCATTGCTAGAGCTTTATATAATCAACTCTCTACCAGTTTTCAACTTAAATGTTTTATGGGAACTTCAAGGGAAGTTGTAAAAGGTTAATGGGTTACGATGACTATGATTTCAAGTTGTGTTTGCAAAGCCAACTCCTTTCCAAGATTTTGAACCAAACGGATATGAAGGTACAACATTTAGGTGCAATTCAAGAAAGGTTGCAAGATCAAAAAGCGCTTATCATTCTTGATGATGTAGATGATCAAAAGCAATTAGAGACCTTGGCTAAAGAGCTTTCTTGGTTTGGTTCTGGAAGTCGGATCATCATTACCACAGAAGATAAGGAGACTTTGAAGGCACATGAGATTCAGGATATATACCATGTGGATTTTCCATCCTGGGAAGAATCTCTTGAGATCTTATGTCTATCTGCTTTCAAACAAAGCTCTGTAAAAGAAGGTTTTGAAGAGCTTGCCAAGAAAGTAGTTAGGTTTTGCGGCGGACTTCCATTAGGCCTCAGTGTTGTGGGTTCGTCTTTACGTGGGAAGAGTAAGGACGAGTGGGAAGATCAACTATCAAGGATTGAAAGTAGTTCGGATAAAAAAGTTGAGAACATATTAGGAATATTACGAGTGGGATATGAGAGTTTGTCGAAGAATTATCAATTGCTATTTCTTCACATTGCATGCTTCTTCCACATGCATAACACGAATGATGTGATATCTATGCTCTCTGATAGTAACTTGGATTCTGGAAATGGGTTAAAGAACCTAGCTGATAAATCTCTCGTTACTATGAATCGGTGGATAAAGATGCACCATCTACTACAGCAATTGGGTAGACAGATAGTTCTTGAACAATCCGACGAGCCAAGGAAACGCCAGCTTTTAATAGAAGCAAAAGAGATTTGTGAAGTACTGAGAAATGAAACAGTAAGTTTTTAATATATAAATGTTTTCCAAAAGTTGCATATTGATTTATAATAACAATTTCATTTGCAATATTTGGTAGGGTACTGCATCTGTCATAGGTATATCATTAAATGAGGATGAGGACAACGTTGGAGATGTATCAATAAGTAAGGGAGCTTTCGAAAAAATGCCTAATCTCCAATTCCTAGAAATTAGTTATTTGCAAATACCAAAAGGTATGAAATATTTACCTCGTCTTAAGTTACTACGTTGGTACTGTTACCCGAGAAAAAGCCTTCCTCCAAGATTTCAGCCGGATTGTCTCGTTGAACTTTGTATGGACTATAGCAATCTCAGGAAGCTGTGGGGAGGAATTCAGGTAGGCATTATGAAATGATTTCTTATGTATCTGATGATTGAATGTAAGTAAGATATTTCTCATTTGTTGTTAATGTTTAACATGCAGCCCCTTCCTAATCTCAAGAGAATGAATCTGACCAATTCCTACAAGTTGAAAGAAATCCCAAATCTTTCAAAGGCTACAAACCTCGAGGAATTGTATCTTTCTGGGTGCGAAAGCTTGGTGGAGCTTCCCTCCTCTATTTCGAATCTACACAAACTGAAGAGGCTGATAATGGAGCGGTGCGAAAAGCTAAAAGTAATTCCCGCCAACATCAACTTAGCATCTCTTGAGCACGTCTACATGAATGGTTGCTCGCAATTGAGAAAATTTCCAGATATCTCTACTAACATCAAGGAACTCAAAGTATGTGACACGATGATAGAAGACGTCCCTCCATCAATTGTTGGATGGTCTCGTCTTTGGTGTCTTAACATTGGCAGCAAAAGCCTCAAGAGATTAACACATGTCCCCATAAGTATCACTGAGCTAGATCTGAGCAACAGTGATATAACGAGTATTCCAGATTGCGTCATAAGTCTCCCGCATCTTCAACATCTATCCGTCACGAACTGCCCAAATCTAATGTCAATTCCGGCTCTTTCATCTTCGCTCATTGATCTACAGGCAGACGATTGTGTATTACTCGAGAGCGTATGTTGCTCTTTCCAAAAAACAACCAGAAGACTCTCATTCTACAACTGTTTGAAACTGGATGAAGAATCTAAAAGAAAAATCATACAACAATCTACGTTTAGCTCTTTATGCTTACCAGGTAAAGAAACACCGACAGAGTTCACTCACAAAGCTGCAGGGAACTCCGTGACCATATCTCTGGCTTCGAGTACTTTCTCTGCTTCCTCAAGATTTAAGGCTTGTTTTATGTTCTTACCATTTGAGGGCTGCCGCGGTCTTGATATATCTTGTGACCTAATTAGCGAAGGAGGACGAACAAGACACATGTTTTATTACGTAAAGTTTTCAGATCTGTCTCCTCAGTCAGAACATCTGATTATATATGATGTTGACTTGTCCGAGACAAGACATAGATGCCACGTGACTATGAGCGAGATTACATTTGAGTTCTGCTGTAGCCTCGATGTCCCCTTTGACAAGTACATTACAATGACGAGAAATTGTGGTGTACAGATCATGACTGAGGAAGCTGATGGTAGCAGAAGCGAAGTGAATTCTTACCATACAGATGGAGATGAAGATGGAAACTATGAAGCAGAAGATCTTAAGTTTTCTCAAGTTGAAAACATCAAAACCAGTAAACATACAGGTCGTTGGAGTTTGCTTATAAACAAATCCCAATATCGTATCACCATTTTCATCGCACTCCTTTTTCTTTTTTTTTCCTTTTTGGTTTTATTTTTCTCGTATATTGGAAACTAACATGAATACAACCATTGTTTGATCCATTGAGCGCAGTTTTTTCACAAGTACTATCTCATAAATAATAGATGGAGATTATGAATTTATGAATTAATAATTTGTGTTTGGTCTTGCACAAGCTTTGTGAGCTGGTGAATAATAATGCATATTCATTCCACTCTTTATGAAATTATGAGTGATCTTTTCACAATGTGTGGATCTTCTTATGGATTCCAATGCTTCATCTCTGAGACCATCTCAAAGAAATATGGTAAGCTTTAGGAAATTATATTCCTGTTCAGAGAGATTCAGTTGGTTATGTCGAAATATCTTGGAATTTCTGGGTAATGATACTCCACATTCAACTGCATTTTCAAAACCATAATCAGCGTTTTGGCATTTGCGTTCAAGTAACTATATACCCAAACAAAAGAAGATTTTATGAAATGATTTTGTATCCATATGTCTAACATACCTTTCCTTCATCGGAATCTGTGTGTCTGAATGCAAGCTGCTTTTCGTCTGACCCAACTTTGTTGATTTCTTGCGTAAAGGGCAAATAAATTTAAGATGTAGAGCGTAGCGTAAGACCCTTGATTTCGAACAGAATTGTCCTGTTTCTCGGTAATTCTGATGACAATTCTTGTTCCCACAATAACTTGGCGTATGCAATTCATCCACTGAATCAGATCCTTCACTATCTTTATTTGCCAGAGTTTGGTCTGCATCTAAGGAGTTTTTGGCTTTGGTCGAAACAGAGGAAGCTACAGTAATTCTTTGGCGCAGGAAACTCTGATCATAACACAACAAAAATATCGATCAAGCATTGAAACATTACCAGAAATAACAATGAGTTGAAAAGCATTGTTGATTTGATTTAGTGCAAACCCGAAAGTCAGCGTCAAGTGTTACGATTAACAAAGGAATTTTCTTTGTGATGCTTTAGGTTGTAGATTCATTTAAAGAAATTATACACTAAATGAAACATAAATGAGAGAGAAAATGAATGAAGCAAAGTGAGAAAATGTTGGGAGTTACCTTTGTACCCATTGGCATATCTGTAAGTCATAGTTACAGAGGAAAGTATGAAGAGGTAGGTGTCTTTTCAGGGTTACTCAGAACCTGAGATGTTTCATGTACGGGTGAATATAAGCAAGCTACACCTTTTGTGGGCTGCATATCATTTGAGTCAAGCAATGGCCCATCCGTGAAAATGGTAGATGAATGTTTATCCCTCTGTGACGAGTCATTTCCCCATTCAGAGCAGGTAGCAGTGGTTGATGAAGTGGAAGATAGACCAAATCTCCCGGAGATATGTGTCTTTTTATGATCTTGTGCAATGGGAATTCGTAGGAAAACCAGCAGAAGTCATATGTTGGTTGTTAGAGCAGATATCAAGCGGGTAGCCTCTAAATTCCTCAGGAAAAATGGAGAATGTAGGTGATCGAGACCTCCTCTTATATGTGGACTTGCTTATAAACAAATCCCAATATCGTATCACCATTTTCATCGCACTCCTTTTACGTTGATGTTGGTTTCATAGTGAAGAAAAAGAAGATAAGAAGGAAACAGAACGAAGACAGTTTTTTCTCTCTCGGGCCCTTCTTCCAAGACAGTTTTTTCCTTTGCTGCTTTTTACAGCTAGTTGGTTTCTTTATAAGCCCATCCGATTTCTCTTTTTAGTTTTTTCACCGACGAATCGGAGATGGCTCACCGGATCCGCCCTCCCGCCATGGTGAGCGTCTTGGATCTGTAATCTGCTTTTTCTAATTCCCGACCAAACACCCGAGATAAGTTTCTTTCTTTCTCAATGGTTACGGCTGGTTTGGTGCCTGTTTGAATACTTTCCCACCAATTGCGTGTGGTGATTAACTTCATCCAGTATGAGTGTTAGTACTGTGGTGTGTCTTCTACGGTATCTATTCAACCAATACTAGTTCTAGTACTGACCTAGAGTGGATATTGTGGTCTATTAGTGACGATTTAAACCCGCTCCAAAGTACTTCAACCCGTCGCCTCATACCACTATAAGGTAGCTAAGTCATAATGGCTCGCAGATTCACCTACGCATATAAAGGAAAGGGAGTTATTATTGAAGAAGAGGATGAAACAACTCATAGAGTCAAAGTCCCAGTTTTTGACAACTCAGAGCTGAAGAAGAAGCATGCTTTGACCCTGATAGGAAGGGTAACAAATATCAAACAACAGAGAGTTGGATCCCTAATTTCTTTTCTTCTCAACTTATGGAATTCAAATTCTAGAGTTGTGGGCTCTGAGCTAGGCCAAGGTCTCTTCCAAATCCAGTTCGCAAATAATGAGGATATGATTAACGTTTTAAAGAACAGACCATACCATTTTGGGAAGTGGATGGTTATCTTGCAAAAATGGAAGGAATCTACCGATCCCTCCTTTCCAGCTATGATCCCGTTTAGGATCAAAGTTCAAAGTTTACCAGTCCACTTATGGTGCCCTGAATTTCTCACAAGTATTGGGAATAGTTTAGGAACCCTTGAGACTATAACCTCGAGTGCAGTTAAATGGTTTGAAACCGTTGATAATGAAATCTGTAGTGGAGTTTGCTGATGGTTCGGAAGTCAACGTTCATCTGGCCTACGAATAACTTTGGGAATCACTGTAAAAGATTGGATCACGATGTAAAAGGATGCCTTTTTGGAGCTCCACCAGTCGCTATGGAGGATAGATTACCTCAAAGGAATACCAGTATTTCACATCTGGATATTAATAAGGATAAAAATCCTTCTCACCTCATCTCAAACTTGGCCCATGTGAAAGGAAAGAAGAGACAAAGAGAACATGTTATCCAACCCTATTCACGAGTGTCAAAATCAAGAAGGGAAGATTTGAGCTTCACACAGCTTTCTGATGGAAAATCAAATCAATACCCCCAAGTCCACAATAAGAAAACAATTTGGAGAAAAGTGGAAAGAAACAAGGACCTGAACTCTCCAAGGGGAAGAAGCATTGAGGTTGAAACAAACTCAATAACACCTATCCAAGAGGATAATTTAAATAAAAAGGAAGCATGGATTTAATCCTACCTAATGATGCACTTACTGAAGCTCATGGTCAAATCAAAAACTACATGAACCAGTATATAAATGTAGCTGACCCTATGGAAAGTGCAGCTTGGAGAAATAGATTGTGATTAGCAAAAGAATCGGGTGAGCTAGAGAGGAATGCAGAAAAAATGGCGAAATCGGGTGAGAATAGGTCACCAAAATGCAGGTTTGTCAGAGCCCCCAGACCCTCCAAGGAAATCACCTCTGATGCGACCACCAAGCCAACCTGCTACGTTAAAAAAGATAGCAATTAGTCCTTCCTATCTGTTAGGAATGGCTTCAAGGAAGAGGAGGACAGTCCAAAATCGGCCCTCCCCTAGGAGGAAATCTATCACAGAAAAAAAGAAGGAAAGAATTATTTCTAAACCTTTGGCCAATCAAAGAGAAGTAAACTCTAATGCAAATAATGCTGGTCCATCCAGAATATCTCCGTCGCGTAACCCCAGAGTCAACACAATACCTGCAATGAAAAGAAAGAAGCTGGATTTTCAGAACCTAGCTCATCCTCCTTCTTAAAGATGGTGAGCTGGAACTGTCAGGGTTTGGGAAATCTTTTGGCAATTCGTTGTCTAAAGAATCTAAATTCTAAATACAAAACCAGACCTAATTTTCCTAATGGAGACAAAGAATGTAGACAACAAAGTGCTCCATTTAACATTTGTACTAAAGTTCAATTTTTCAGAAATTGTATCTCCCCAAGGTCATGGAGGAGGTGGGCTTATCCTCCTATGGACTGATCGCATAAAGTTAAACATCTTATCAGCCTCAAAGGACTTTATTGACACCTACATAGTGCTAGAAGAAAAGAGTTTCTACACCACTTTTACTTACTGCAACCCGAATAAATCACTAAGAAAGCAAACTTGGCGAGAGCTGGACAAACTTGGCGAAAGAGTGATCTGCCCCGTCGCTTATTATGGGGGATTTTAACGATATACTCTCAAATGATGAGAAAAAGGGAGGCCTACTGAGACCAGAGAGTTCGTTTGTGGATTTCAGATCTTTTGTTGCTGAATCTGGTCTCTTCGATCTTCAATTTACCAGAGATTGCTTGTCCTGGAGGGGAAAAAGATATAGTTATTCAATCAGGTGCAGGCTGGATAGAGTATTGGCGGATGAAAAATGGTTTGACTTGTTTCCGACCAGTAGAAGTGTGTACCTCTGGTTTGAGGGTTCCGATCATAAACCCCTGCTCACTATCCTTGAACCTGAGAGACCAAAGAAAAAAATCTATTTTCAGATTTGATAGAAGGCTTAAAGATAATGAATAAGTCAAAAAGATGATTGAGGAAGCGTGGAAACCGTGTTTCGATTTGCCATTGTCCCAACATTTAAACAAATCAAGATCTGCAATAATTATTTGGTGTAAAGAAAAAAGAAAACAGAGCCTGGAAAAAGTTGAAGAATGTAGAAAAGTACTTGAAGAGGCTATGGTAAGTACTCAGAATGATTCTTGCACTATAAGAGAAGCGGCTAAGAGCTTGCAATATGCTTATGAAGAAGAAGAAGTATTTTGGAGGCAGAGAAGCAGAGTCCTTTGGCTGCAATTGGGCGATAAAAATTTAACCTTTTTCCATGTCATCACAAAAACAAGGAAAATTAGAAACTACTTCTCAGTGTTAGAAGATCACAAAGGAAATGAAGTAGTCAAAGAGGATCAAATAGCACATGTTCTAACTCAGTATTTCCAGGAAACGTATACCTCATCAGGCAGCTGTTGCTCTCAAACAATTTATGAGGCCGTTGAGTAAAGAATATCCCGGGAGGAAAATGAGCAGCTAACAAGAGTGATCTCAGATGCAGAAATTAAAGCAACTACTTTCTCGATTCACGCTGACAAAGCCCCTGGCCCAGACGGGTTCTCAACAGCCTTTTTCCACGCTAACTGGGGTACAGTAGGTAAAGCTATATCAAAAGAAGTTCGTGAATTTTTCAAATCAAGCTACATGCAGCCTTCTATGAATGGCAACCTACATCAGACTGATCCCAAAAATTGTGAATCCTAAGAAAGCATCAGAGTATAGACCTATTGCACTATGTAATTATGTGTACAAGATTATATCAAAGATCCTTTCAAAAAGGTTGAAGGAAATCCTCCCAAATATCATCTCAGGAAATCAATCCGATCGGGACGATGAATTGCAGATAATGTGTTAATCACACACGAAATTCTCCACTATTTAAAGACTTCACAAGCTAGAAAACATGGGGCTGTGGCAATTAAGACGTATATGACAAAGGCTTACGATAGTTTGGAATAGAATTTTATAAAAGGAGTTATGTAGGCTATGGGTTTCCATGAGAAGTTTGTGCATTCGATTATGCAACATGTTACAATAGTTCAGTTCTCAATCATTATAAATGAAGAGCCTAAAGGTTTAATCAAACCATCAAGAAGAATAAGGCAAGGAGACCCCATTTATCATGTGCAGTAAAATTTTATCGGGATTATGTAAGAAAGCTCAAGAGGAAAACTTACTTGCGGGGCTGCGAGTGTCAAAGAATGGACCTCGAATCAATCATCTGCTATTTGCAGACGATACCATGTTTTTTTGTAGAGGAAACTTCCGCAGCCTTCATACTCTCCAAAGTATTATAAAGAAATATGAATATGCATCAGGCCAAGCAATCAACAAAAAAAAATCAGCCATCACCTTTTCAAAGAAAATGAATCAGTCCTACAAAGAAAATATAAAGAACATATTGCAAATCCGACAGGAAGGTGGTTGTGGGAAATACTTAGGACTACTAGAACATTTAGCAGGAGGAAAAAAGATTTATTCAGCAGTATTGTAGATAAAATTCGACAAAAATGCATCACTTGGTCCTCAAAGCTATTATCACAAGCAGGAAAGAACATTATGCTAAAGATCGTGCTCAGTTCGATGCCAACTTACGCTATGTTGTGCTTCCTATTGCCTATATCCTTATGCAATAAAATTCAATCAGAACTTACACGTTTCTGGTGGGATCAAAATCCAGAACAAAAGATCTATGTCCTGGAACGCTTGGAGGAAACTAGTACAATCAAAAGAGAGAAGAAGATTAGGTTTCCGAGAAATCAGAGCGTTTAATGTGGCACTAGTGGCAAAAGTAAGTTGGAGATTGATTACCGATTCAAAGTCTCTCTTGAGCCAGATGCTTATGGCAAAGTACTGCCACAATGAAGGATTTCTCTCAGTGCAGAAACCATCAACGTGTTCCCATGCCTGGAAAGGTATTCTTCTGGGTCGGGATTTATTAAAACAAAAATAAGGCCGGGTAGTGGGAAATGGCGAGAGTATATCACTATGGAATGATAACTGTTTATCAACCTCCCACCCACGGGCTCCTTACGGCCCAGTAGAAAAAGAAAACTTGCAGCTGACAGTGGCGGATTTAATAGACAAAAATCTAAGGGACTGGAATCAGGGAAAGATTGACAAATATATACCCCATCTCTCCAAGGTTATAAACTGCATTAAGCTGAGCTAAAATTTACCAAAAGACCTTCGGATTTGGCTGCCAAACAAAAATGGCACGTACTCAGTAAAGTCAAGATATTATACAGCCCTAGAATCCTCCGATCACACCTGCCGGAATCCTCCCTATGACCAAGTGGATTGGGTCAAAGACGTGTGGGCTTTAAAGATTCCACCAAAGCTGAAATTGTTTATGTGGAAAGTATTACATGAGGCAATTCCGGTAGGAATAAATCTCAGGAAAAGAAACATGGAGGTAAACCCAAATTGCAAACGTTGTGGTAAAGAGGAAACAATAACTCACTTACTATGGAGTTGCCCTTTTGCCAAACGAGTTTGGGAAGTGACCCCATGCTCAATTCTACCAACCACCATTGAAAACCAAGAGTTCCCGCAGTTGTGGAAAAATCTAAAAGACGCAATTTGGCTACCACCGACTGGATTGATAGAAACACATAGTGCATTGTGGATATGTTGGATGCTTTGAAAAGCCAGAAACAATTTAATCTTCAATGGTATATCACCATCTGAAGCGGAGATGATATCATGGGTAACCAAATCGGCAAAGGAGTGGACCGAAGCCCAAAATCGTATCACCAAAAGCTTGAATACTAGTTGTAATCTCGTGATAGAAGCAGATCTTGAGGCGATAACGCTCTATACCGATAATTGCAGGTACAACAGGAATATTCTATAAAGAGGATCGCCGAATCGAAAGCACTTCGAAAACCTTCCAATCGGTAGCATCTCCACTCATGGCTGAAGCTTTGGCTATCAAATCGGGGATCCAAAGAGCTTTGAACCTTGGATTCACAAAGCTTGAAGTTAAGTCTGATGCATAAATCGTAATCAACGCCATTTCAAAAGGTGTGACAATCTCAGAGATCTATGGCTTCCAACAGGACCTTGCCAACTTTCTCCCTAGTTTTGATTCAATTGCGTTTCAATTTATCCCACGATCGGCAAATGTAATCGCCGATCAATTTGCTAAATCGGCTCTGAGAGCAGTAACTGTTGTTTGACTTCGTCTATTTCTCTTTAATGAAAAGTTCCTTTGACAAAAAAAAAAAAGAAGGAAACAGAACAAAATCTAATGCTAATGAATTGGAAAATAATGACTTTCCATATTTACTTATCTAGGTCTCTGTTTCCACAAGACGTTTTGATCAAACGAGACGTTACAGTGTCAGTCAATATCCAGTCAGTTTTACTCCTGCGTTAATATGAACAAAATTAGTTCACTAGTTAGTTAGTTGTGTCCGTTTACTTTAATTTTGTCCAAATTTACAATTTGACCTGGTGGTTTTTGAAGTTCATGAAGTTCATTGATCCGTGGAGAAGAGGCAAGCGGAGGTGAGGCGGCAGGAGAGATTCTTGGAGAAGATGACTGAGCCTGAGCCGGAACTGGAATTGGAAGACGGGTTGAAAATGGTTTGACCGGTCCAGAAAATGCATGTTCTGTAGGACGGGGAAGACGGGAATAGAGGTTGTTTTCTGCATCTTTATGAGTGGTTTTTATTAGCTGCTCGTTCTGTGATCTCGGTTTGGCATCGAGTGCTCTTCTCTATGATCTGCGTCTAACTGCATCAGAGAATATGATTTCAACACAGAATCACCAATGCAGTTTACATACAATTGAGAGTTCTCAAGTACATAAAACTGTTAAAGCTGATATGAAAATCAAGAAAAGAACATACTGTCGCTGATCCTGCTGGTGACGAGCGTTGAAACGAAAGATCTGTGTCATTCATCTATAGGGAAATAGCAATAAATTAGCTAAAAATGTATGAAGTTTATCTCTTCCGATACTGCTTCGTTCAAGATTCAAATTACCTTCATCGATCCATGCGGTATAGATATAACTTCTACTCTCTGCTCATTTGTAATGTAGTCAAAACTGAGTTCTCCATCTCTGTTAACAAGTCGGTCATCATCATCATCACTACATTCCATTTCGTCCCCTTGATCAGAGAGCTCACAATCGATGTGTTGTCTCTCTGCAGCAATTTTGACTTGTTTCTCTACTGCCTCAAGCGATTTCAAACCAGCGACGAACATATGCATCTATGCAAACATAATAGACACTGATTGGAAAATTGCAGATCGGTTTCTAACAGAGAATAGTAATTTTAGTCAGGAAGTACCTGAGCAGTGTGGTGGCGCGCTGCTTGTGTGAGGAGACTTCGGGCTTGTCCTTACTTAAGAGATTTCAATCGGAACATGCACAGAGTGGCCTCATCTTGTAGCTCATCACGAGCAGTCTCTAACTGAAGACGAATAAGTCTCTCTCCTTTACTGCCTTTAAGTTGTACCTTGTCTTTCACATGCTCCATAATCATGTGCTTAACAACGTCTCTGTAAATTAGACTCAGAGGTTAAGGAAAGATTTTAAGAAAACAAAAATGGACATTGCAGAACGTAACTGACCTCTTTTCTTCACATTGTTGCTTCATATCCTGAGGAAAGAAATAAAGACAAATGAGAAAACTAGCAGTCTTTATTAAGGTTTTGCTTCATTCACTTCAGTCTGTATTAAGGTATGGCTTTTAAATAAACTCTGATTATTAAAGACTAAAGCTAAGGCATACCTCCACAGTTCTAAGGTCACTGAGAAGTGACTCTGAAGGTCGTGTAATGGTTTTGAATATTTGAGAAAGCTGAAGGAAAAAGAGAGTGACAAGAACTTCCTCAGTTTGTTCAGAATTACATGTTGTTTCATGGAAAGTACAAGGTTTCAACATACAACTTACATAAGTGTCGACGAGTTTCTGAAGCTCAAACTGAACTGTACCTAACGTTAGCAGAATTTCACCTGCAGAAAAAACAACGTTACAGCATGGAAACAGGACACACAAACTTCCATGATAGCTAAATCTTCAAAAGCTTACCACTTTCTTTATCATTATGAGGCGCAGTTTGCTCCAAGCATGAACCCATTTCCCCCAATGATTCAGAGAACTCTGATAATACAAAGCAAATAAAAAAGACATGATGAAGTCTGACAATATACTGATGCTCTTAAATGAATCATCGTGAACACAAAATTTTCTAAAGAACCCCAAAACATCAACAAACTTTTTCACAAGGTTAAGAAAATGTAGACAATATATTAATAGGAAATGCTGAAGATTCACTAGAAATTGAAAATCCACATAGTGATTATGTTATCGAAAACTTCAATGTGAGCAATTGCATGAATGGAAGTTAATTCAATGTAATAAAGCTCACAGGTTTTGCAAGCACAATCTCATATGAAGCAACCGTATACTTACATTCACAATGTTAGAGAACATCAAGCAAACAAATTCGTGCAAGAAAATATAAAAGAGCAGATTGATAAGTAATTAATCTACCTCTAGTAATCCTGAAAACAATGAAGTAATTAAATAGCCTACTAATATCAGCAAATCGCTAAAACTGTTTCTTCCAGCTCTAGTTCATGAGACAGCAAATCACTAGCATCAGTTATAATTTCAATTTCTTATAATAACTCATATGAATTTCAATTTTCAAATTTCTCTAAGAGCTTACACTAACCTAAATGACTAAACGCAATGCTTCCATAAGAAAGTGTTGGGACTTCTGTATTAGCGAGGCGGTGAGTGTCTCAAATCGCTTTCTCTGTTTTGACAAAAAAAAAAATGGTGTTCGTGTCTTAGCTGTTTTCATATTTTGGTGGTAGTTCAATCTGATTCGATTCACATAACCAGTGTACCACGTTTTACATTTTGAGTTCATTCTTTCTTCTTCAAAGGCTCCTCTGTTGCAATTCTTCATGTTTTCCAAAGGCAACCAAAATTAGTTAAGTGTGCAACTAGATGATAAAGATTTAAGATTTGGAATTTTTAATAGGTATTGAGAATCTAATACGCTGATACCAATAGCCTATTATTCACTCGTATTTATATATCTTCTGATGAAACTGTATGTTTATTCTGATTCTAAAACCTTTGGGGTGTCAAATTTAGGTAATTACACATTGCTTAATCATATGTTTGCCTCTACTTTTAACGGGTTTGAACTGAATTTTATTTATATTAATAAATGGAAATCTGTGCGTTTAGTGCTACCTCTTTAATTATCAATCTATAGATTTAATGAGTTAGTCCTTTGAAGTTCTATGCTACGTTAAAAAACCAAAAAAGAAGTGTTTTTCTATGCTACGCATGATATAGTGATCGCTCTAGAATAATTTCATTGGGTAGGAAGCTTCAAAAGAAGTTTATGTTATTTGTTTTAACCATTACATCGTGGTGTTTAGCTAAATCATGAGCAAAATTAGATCACATATTTTTTAGTGTCTAGCTAAAATATATATCTTATATATAATACGAGACAAAAATATATTTATATTCCATAGAGAAAGTCACTGTCTAAATTGAATACACATAACATTAATACATATTTTCAAATACAAATCATGAGAAAAAAATATATTACTTAAAATAAAAATTAATATGCATATTTTCACATATTAAAAAAAATTCCATGCATTACTAATCATCTAGTTGTATAAATTAGATTTCTCATAACAAAAAAAAATAATTAACAAAAGATTAACTTTCGTTCATAACCATAAAGGTATATAAGCAAGGGTGATTAACTCAACTAGTCTATTATGATTCTATCTCTAACTGAAATAGTCTAAAAAGATTGAAATTATTAAACTAGTTTTTTAGTGTTTTTAATACTGTTTTACCCTTGTTTCCTTTGTAAAGAAAAAAATATTACGAAACTGCCATTAATGAATAAATCCACGTCAACATACATTATGTAGGTTTTTGTTTCGTAGGTTTTTTGTTTCGTAGGTTTATTTTCTATGTTATGTAGGTTTAATTTCCATGGTACGTAGGTTTATTTTACATGTAGCGTAGGTTTATCTCCCATGAAGCGTAGGTTTATTTTCCATGTTGTGTAGGTTTATTTTACATGTATTGTAGGTTTATCTTCCGTGAAGCGTAGGTTTATTTTACATGTATGGTAGGTTTATCTTCCGTGAAGCGTAGGTTTATTTTCCATGTTGTGTAGGTTTATTTTACATGTTCGTAGGTTTATCTTCCGTGAAGCGTAGGCTTATTTTCCATGTAACGTAGGTTTATTTTACATGTATGGTAGGTTTATCTTCCGTGAAGCGTAGGTTTATTTTCCATGTTGTGTAGGTTTATTTTACATGTATCGTAGGTTTATCTTCCGTGAAGCGTGGGTTTATTTTCCATGTTGTGTAGGTTTATTTTACATGTATCATAGGTTTATCTTCCGTGAAGTGTAGGTTTATTTTCCATGTAACGTAGGTTTATTTTACATGTATGGTAGGTTTATCTTCCGTGAAGCGTAGGTTTATTTTCCATGTTGTGTAGGTTTATTTTACATGTATCGTAGGTTTATCTTCCGTGAAGCGTAGGTTTATTTTCCATGTTGTGTAGGTTTATTTTACATTATCGTAGGTTTATCTTCCGTGAAGCGTAGGTTTATCTTCTGTGTAGCGTAGGTTTATTTTCCATGTAATGTAGGTTTATTTTAGTCGTTCTGTAGGTTTGTTTTCGACATCATGTAGGTTTTTTTTCGACGTCATGTAAGTTTACTGTTTATCGTATATACCCTAGAACAAAAAGACCTTTTTACCCCCGCATTGAATGCACATACCTTCTTCCTCAACGAACTAACGGCGACATCATTATCTTCTTCACCTTCATTCACGGTCATTCGCGCTCAATCAATCGTTTATCCTTCGATCTTCTTGTGAATCTCTTGAGAATGTATCAAGTTCAGTTAATTTCGGGAGAATGGAAGGGTGAGAATGGGCGATGGCTATTTTATTTGTGTACATCTCATGGGAGCAAAATCATCATGTTGGATGAATGAACTACTCTGGAGGATTTAGAAGCAAAGGTGTATGAAGTCTTTGGTTTGTCTCGACGTCGTTATGATGTTGTTGTAAGTTATAGGTATCCTGATTCTGTCATGCGGAACTTACCACAAGATACTCAACCAGTTTTCATGCGAGATAGTAACGCAATGCATGTGTTTCTGGAGAAGTATTGGAAGGACTCAGGACGTATCTGTGTTCAGTTCTACGAAGACTCGGACGTGGAATCGGAAGTGGTTAGAGACGAGGACACGCCTGGTGATCAGTCTTGTGGGTTTCCTGATAAGGCTGGTAGGTTTCCTGATCAGACTAGTAGGTTTTCTGATCAGACTGGTAGGTTTCCTGATCAGTCTGGTAGGTTTCCTGATCAGTCTGGTAGGTTTCCTTATCAGCCTCGTATTAATCTTGACAATGTAGAAGATGTCGAGGATGGTGATGACGATGTAGGTGAGGAAAATGATGATGGTGAAGTTGATGAGGAAAATAGATTTGATTACTGTGATGATCAGGATGGTGCAAGTTCGGGGGATGATGACTATATAAGTACTATTTCAGTTAAGAACCGTGAAGATTTTGACGGAAGGACAAGCAAGCGGGATGCGTACGTTGGTATAGAACTAAGTGCTGTTGAATTAGCAGTTGGGCAATGTTACCCAAGTAAGGAGGAGTTGGAGACAAGGTTGAAGATGCTTGCGGTTATCCGTAGGTTTGATTTTGATGTTGTAGCCTCATCAAAAGTATTGTTGCGGGTCAAATGTTGGGTGCCAGGATGTCAATGAAAACTTCGTGCCTCCACAATCGATGAATCGTCATGCTTCTACGTAAGAATTTACGTCCACAAACACACGTGTTCTGTGACTGAACGATCATTTCGTGCAAGACAGGCAACTCCGTATATTTTAGCTCGTCTATACATAGATTTCGTGGGTGGTGTTGGTCCGTCTGTTCTGCCAACGCATGTGGGTGATGCTCTGACCAAACGTTATGGATTGAAGCTAGGTTTTGGTCACTTTGGTTTATGATCCGTAAGTTTATCGCAGCGTTATGTAGGTTTGCCACAGCGTTACGTAGGTTTTTCACTGCGTTACGTAGGTTTGTCGCAGCGTTACGTAGGTTTTTCACTGCGTTTAGTAGGTTTGTCGCATCGTTACGTAGGTTTTTCACTGCGTTACGTAGGTTTGTCACTGCGTTACGTAGGTTTGTCACTGCGTTACGTAGGTTTGTCACTGCGTTACGTAGGTTTGTCACTGCGTTACGTAGGTTTTTTCTCTGCGTTACGTAGGTTTGTCACTGCGTTACGTAGGTTTGTCACTGCGTTACGTAGGTTTGTCACTGCGTTACGTAGGTTTGTCACTACGTTACGTAGGTTTGTTGCTGCGTTACGTAGGTTTTCACTGCGTGACGTAGGTTTGTCGCAGCGTTACATAGGTTTGTCATTGCGTTATGTAGGTTTGTCATTGCGTTATGTAGGTTTGTCACTAACTGCTATGTGATGATATTTACTTGTTTGATGTAGGTTAAATATTGGAAGACTCACCATACGCTAATGGCAGCACGAGTATTAGTGGGGGGGGGAACATCAGAGAGCAGTTATGAACAATTTCCATCCTACTTATATATGATAAGACGAGCCAATCCCGGAACTCTTATTAAGTTAGAAGTCGATGGAGATCACAAATTCAAGTTCCTCTTCATTGCTTTCGATGCAAGTATACAAGGATTCCCATATATGAGGAAAGTTGTTGTGGTTGATGGGATTTTTTTGCAAGAAAAATATAAAGGTACGCTCTTAACAGCCACAATGCAAGATGGAAATTTCAACATATTCCCAATAGCTTTCGGAGTTGTTGATACAGAGAATGATGAGTCTTGAAAATAGTTTTTTAGACAACTTTAGCTCAAGTTGAAAATCGTCGACAAACAAAACAAAAAAAGAGTTGAGAAAAACATCACCAGGTAAATCACGAGGATGTCTGGAGAAGATATCAAGACACTCTTCAGGTATGAGCTTTCGTGGGCAAATTCAAAGCCTTATGCTTCAAAAAATAATTGGCCATCTCAAAAGTTGAAGGACGAAACCTCATTCCAATTGGTAGCTCTTTGTGTCTGGCATTGTTCTGACAAAAACAAAAACTTATTAGTTTCTATGAAAGTTACCTACTTGTAGTGACAGATAATCTTGTAATGAAGAGTTTGGTTCGATCTTCTAAGAAGATTACTTATCTATAAAAGTCCTTTTTTTATTCTAATAAGTCTGTCAAGAGAACAAAACAAACTCTGTCTTTTGGTGATCGACAAAAACGAACTCTATTTATGGACGATTAGAGTTCCTATTTTGAATTGAAAATAGAAGTTTCTTCCTTAATTAAACATGATTATCTCCATGCCATGCCAGTTAAATATTATTCATTCTGTTTCATATTAATTGAAGTTTTATTTCTTCTTTTTTTTCACAATATAAGGGGTTTTTGATTTCCTACGCATTTTAATTAAATGAGAAATACTTTTTATTTCTTTTAATTGAGTAATACTTAAATCTATATATTAATTCTAATATCAAAATTGGATCCAAACTTAAAATTATAAGAAAAAAAGTCGTACAAAAAGTAATAAATTAATTAATATTTTTAGTAAAACTAAAATTAAAGAATAATGATCAAAGACAAATACTTCCATTTTTTTCTTAATATAATACTTTTAATTTCTATTGGGATTATAAGAAAATTAAGGATTTGATTAGTAATCCTTGTCGAGCATAATGCTATTATAGTGCTCCACAAAATAACTTTACAAACAACGGTTAAAGAATTCGATAAGGCCTATATCAGACAATTACTACGTTCCGAGTAATTACAAATATGCTAAAACGTTATATTGGGTGTTTATTTAAGATAATTACATCATTTTTAAGAAAAAGTTGTTAAACTTCAACGTATCTTGTGTTTGTTTAGATTTAACTTAAGATTTTATTATCTTTTCAATAAAGATAATTACATAAATTATCTAAAATAATTGTATTAATTTAACGTATTATCTGTTAGTTTTACTATTTTATGGAATGATGATAATTATATATTTTCTTACGATTAGCCTAAAATAAAATAAGAATTATTTATTTTAGTTTAACATTATTTTTCGTCTATTTTATTATTTTGGAATATGATGATTACTATTTTGAAAAAAAGAAATTGTAATATTACCTTAGGTACTTAATTATATTATGTGTTAATTTCATATATTGATGAAAAAAATCTGTTGAGTAAAATGGATCACTCAAACCTGATCTATAGGAATCGAATCTTGGAATCACGATCGTCCTAATTATCAAATTGGAAAGTATTATGAAAATATAATTTTTATTTTATTTTTTATAACTAAAAGGTTTTGAACCAAAACTTATAATCTTCTAGAAAATATTATATTTTTCCAATTCGGTGCCAGGAACCAAAAATCTCACTTGGGAATTACCACAAGACCAAAACTCCTTGTTGCATTGTTGCAAATATGAATTGTTTATATTGTCGACTGCCAAAACACTAAACCGATAATATTTTTACGTCGAATTTTTCAATCTTTCAGCAATTTTCGATACAATTTAATATCTAAAATTATCAAATATATAGTTCCGAAAAGGTCTGAACAACAAACAATAGTTAATTTTCTTTTGTATAAATTAATCTTATGTAAAAGTAAGAACGTTACATAATTATTTACAGAACAAGACATTGAGCAATACACCAAAAAGAAAAATTAAAAATCAAGATAAATTAAAACCATCAAAACAAACTTAAAGAAAAAATAATAAGAAAAGTAGAAATGATGATCATCATAGCTGTATCAATTGAGAGAGAAGCTTGAGAAGAAAAGAAATCTCCTTCTGAGAAAACTCAGGTCTTGTAATGGCAACATCATCATCCTTAGAAGGTGATGGTAATGGTGATGATGATGGCAATGGTGGTCTTATCATCATGAGTGTCGTGGACTCTATTATCTCCTCAACAAAATCTACAATCACTCCTTCAATCCCCATCACATATTGCATGTACACTGCCTCTCCCACATTGCTGCAACACAAAATTATGAATACGATTAGAATCTTCAATGATCAGATTCAAATGCAAAAATACTTTGAGTGCTTTAGACTTTAGAGTCATGATTTGGTTCATGAAAAGTGAAGAAGCTTTACTTGAGTTTTCCGTATGTGATGAGAGAGAGGTTAGACTCTTTGATCTTGGTAATGGCTGCTGGGTTTCTGAACACTCCTCTGACCTCTGAAACAATGCCTTGAAGACCTCCTTCCAAGCAGACTTTAATGGCTTCTTCGAGTGAGTTTCTTCTCTCGTCCTTATGGATCTCGTTCCCCGCATCAGTCAGAAAAAAAACCTAGGTTCAATTCAAAAGAAAGAATATATTAGCAGCTGCATCTAATGGAAGCATTTGGTGAGAGTTGTGGATGTGGTTATCATTTGACAGAATGTGAAGTAGTAAAATTGCTAATTCAAGATATACTGCGTTCTCTCTTAACTATGATCTCAAGTGATCTATCGATGAAAAAGTCAATCTAAGTTTTTTTGACATACAGGGTAAGTGCTCTGCAGTTCCCTAACAAGCTTTGCTGCATCTGGTTGGAAACTTGAGAAGATCACTGGTCTGTCTTTAGCATAATCAGATACCACCTGTAGTTTTTGTCAACAGAATGAAAAGAAGTTTAAGAGCTTCATAAATACCCAAGATTGCAACAGATCAACACAGAATGTCACCAAATATTTTATTTATAAGGATGAACAAGTCTTGTAACATCCAAATCCACCTAAGACTAGAGTTATTTGGGTCAACGGCATGGATGCAAAAAGGGACAAAAACCTCTCATTCATGCTAAACAGATTAAATAGATTGTTGAGAGCTTTCTCGTGTTGACTGTTTAGTGAGCATTTTTTCAAATGATTCTGTTAGACCCTAATAAGTATTTATAATTTAACAAAAAAATCTATCAGCAATAGTATTGGGCAAACCTGCAGAACTGCTCTCAGGACATGGACAAGAAACTCTCTCTCATAGACTATATGATCATCAAATTTCAACTCGATGTTGAACCCCAGACTTTGTTCAACTTGTTCGAAAGCTTCTTGCAACGTGCAAAGGGAATCATCCAAATCAACGTCCCATTTCAACACATTACCATCTTTGGATTTCCTCATCAAGGTCTTTCCTAGTTTTTCAGTTTCCTTCTGAGGTCCATAAAGGAGGAACTCAGAGAGACTCAGATCCGTCACTCTACTTTCAATAACAATACCCTGACCACAATAACACAAACACCAGATCCATCAGTCAAGATCCAGAGAAATAAATCCAAGATCTTATCTAACAAGAGGTGAAATAGACTCACATTTTCTTCAGAGTAGATGAAGTCGTCGTGAAAAATGACAGGACAATCATCTTTTGTCACCTACAAAAGAAAAACCACAAAGCTCGTCGTTTCACTTTTCCTGGAATGCTTTTATGGCCATCTTCTTCAATCTTCTTGTTCTTATATTTTCATATCAATTTCTAAGAAACTATAGATATTATCTTCTTCTACAAACCCCAAGAAAGATAAGAGATCGAAATCAGCATCTTCTTCCACAAAACATATAATACCAATCCAAAAACAACATCCCTTATTAGGTTTTGAAACGCTCCTCTAATTGGCTATTATTGGGAGCTCTTATCAAGGAGTATAGATCAAAAGTACAAACCTGAACATCGAACTCAATAAAATCGATGGGATATTTGGCGGCAGACTTGAATGAAAGAATAGAATTTTCCTTAACACCTCTCGTTCTCCGATCAGACGATTGCAACACATTCATACCATTTCCTCTGTGTCCAATTACCGAAAATCCAGGCAACCTAAACGGTTTCGATTTATCCAAATCCAAACCTGTCTCCCACACAAAAATCAAAGAAAAATTTATGAGAAAAAAGAACACAGCAACGACGACAACATAGCCGAATAGAGAGATACATACCTTCGGATAATCCGTAAACAGACTCCGGGAGGCTAGGGACGTCGGAGACGAGAACAGTTCGAAGAGCCATTGTTGAAGAGTAGAGAGAAAGAGAGAGGGCAAATTAGGGATTTAGAAAATCTGTATTGACGTTTTCTGGTTTTTGTGTAGAGTATATATATATAAAAAGATAAAGCTAAAAGGAGCTGGATCTGCGCGTTCGAATATTCCATTCCACGTCAGCAAATATGCCTTCCTTGGTAGCTTCTTCCCGCCTTTTCTGGGATCTGGTACGACAAAGAGTACGGTTCACATATAATACGTGGCATTGAGTCATTGGATAATGTTTTTATTTCGCATAGCTTAATCACTTTCAATATGGGAAATTTTGGATTTTTTCCAAACTTAGTGAGAATATGCTTTGTTCTTTTCTTTTTTTCGTTGGGAGATTCCTGCCTAAACAGAAAATTACAAGATTCAGACCCAACAACAGAAAAATAGGAAAATGTCAAATTAAATAGTAATTTTTTTGAATACTCGTCAAAATAATACAGCTAATTTCAAAATAATATATGAAATTTTATTGTATTTATTGAGAATCTTTTTAGAGAGTAACATAAAATTACTACAAGATTTTGATTTTTTCTTAGAATAAATTCATTAAAAATACAATGTCATTAAAACAGTAAATTCATTAAATGGAGATATCAAACAAAAAAAAGTATTAAGAGTTTACAGCAAATTATTTTATTATGATAAAATATCATAAACTTGTTTAAAAAATTGGATATAATTTGTTATGTTAACGAATCCCGATTAAACTTGCTCTACATACACAAATCCCTCAATCACGAAAAAAAAAAATAGTTATGTTGGGACATTACAGTCAACAAAAACATTATAGACTGGAAAAGATAAGGCTCGAGAGACAATGACATCGGCACATGAGTTAGCCGACCTCTTGATAGCTTTGAAAGTGGGTTGGAGGTGTCTTCGGTTCTGCTTGATAATTTCACTCGTGATTTTTTGCTAAAAAAAATTATTTTTGTAAAATTTATAAATTTTAGTTCTAAGTTTTTTGTTTTTTACAGTCAAAAAACATTCAATAAATAAATTGATTTTTTAGAACAGCGAAAATAAAATAAAAAATCTAGAATACGATTAATTAAATTTTGTTTTAAAAAAAATAAATTTTAAGAACACAGAAAACCATTGCTAATCACATCCTTAATCTCAACATGTGTTTACATACACAAAGCATACTGTCGGAATTAAAATTAGCATAACTTCATAAACCACGATCGATTTCATAAGCATAATCATCAAAACCTAACTAATTCTATTAAAAAAAAACTGTAACATGGAATAATATATAGTTTTTT
Organism: Lepidium didymum; assembly: GCA_963920545.1. NCBI lineage: Eukaryota > Viridiplantae > Streptophyta > Magnoliopsida > Brassicales > Brassicaceae > Lepidium > Lepidium didymum. The sequence continues at coordinate 20,293,162 of OY986980.1, read as the reverse complement.
ATATATATAAAATAAGATGACAATTTTAAATTATATTCTCAAAGAAAATCTGACGTGTAATGAAGCAAAATAGACCTGTCAAGATAAGGAGAAAGTGTATTTATGGTTGGTGAGTCATGAATGAGATCAGATCTGACAACATGTGACCTTTTGCGACTTGGTTCCACGTCATAAATTTGAAACGTATGTTATCTATAAAATAGTAAAGGGAATATTCGAAGCCTAACAAGTGGCCGGTTAACTCCAGTCTGGTAGGTAATATGGTTTGGTACGTCACTCACTAGTTTTATGTTTTAGATTGTTACGGCCCACAAGAAAGTTTATTTGCCCCAATTTAATGTATCGGCCCAAATGACTGAGCGAAACGTTGTTAAAATGTATTTTCTTCTTCTTGTATTAAGTCTTAATGTCTTATAGTCGAAAGCTAAGATAAATTATACTCTTTTTATTTTTTTTCGGATGTTGGATCAACAAAATCCGATCTATAACGTAAAGCTTACTCCAATAATTTTTTTTTTTAAACTACCATAATACAGCAGGTAGGAATCGAATCCTGGTGCCAAATTATTAGCTAGATCATCCTAACTACCAGATTGAAAACAACTCGGTTTGATGTTCTGGATTAATTATACTTCGTTTGATGTTCTGGATTTTTTTTTTTTTTTTTAAAGTTAATGTTTTCAGTTTTCAATAAAAAATTTGGCTTAAAATTTCCTATTTTATTCTTATTTAATTATATAATTTTATTGATAATTAATATTTTTCTTTATATCTTCTAACAATAAATAAAATTAAATAAGACATTTCTAAAATATTTTTAATATACGTGAAATCTTCAAAATATCAAAAAATAGAGGGAGTATGAAATATGTGAATGTAGTTACAAATTTTTGTGTATTTTCTTGCCTGTTAAATCTTATAGTCCAAAGCTAAGATATAATTTTAATTGTAATTACATGTATTTTTCTGCAACAACTTAGGTTTATTTTGTCAAACTCTTAAAATTTCCTAATTTTCCAAATTCAATGGAATGTCAAAATTTTAAATATCTAAATCATTAGTTGAAATATATAATCACTAAAATAAAAATTTAATAGAAAAAATGTTTTATAAAAAAGATTGCACTAACGAAAAAAATACCAGATAGAAAACCTGAGAAACCATCTGTTCGAGTTTTTGATGATGCGAGAAAGATAAGTATTTTTAGAAAAAATATTTAACTGCTATATCTAAATCTATGGAAACTAAAGTTTTAAGGATATGTTTAATGGTGAAATTATGAAATAATTATTTAGTAATAAATTAATTTTGAAATTATATCAAAAATATATCAAATAAAATATCATTAATTTCATTTATTTTTAATTATATAAAATTCTAATAGTCTCACCATGTTCTAACACTAAACACCAACCCTATAGTCGTAAAGTTATAATAGTCCTACATGTGTTTTATACATACGTATATACGATTACTATGTCGAGTATGCAATATGGTACAAAATATTTAGGGTGTTTTCTGTTTTCCACAAAAAAATGTAACTTCAACAATCAATACGATATGAAATTTGTGTCTTCCAATAAATTTAAAATATTTATTAATTGGAACCGACGTTACAGAGGAACCATTAATGATGAATAGTGGGAAGCAGAGCAATCGGCTACTTAATGGCGGAAGACAATTTATTGTTTTCTTTTTCACCTGCAAACTCCCATTTCTCTTCTTCTCCCCTACATTTATTACTCTTATATCTCTCTCTTTTCGTTCTCCGTGCAATACGCAAATATTCAAATTTCATGTCGGGCCAGAAAATTTAAAGTTTATAACAAGACGAGAACACACAATCTAAGAAACTGGAAACTTACTGATCTATTAGTTTTATCTATGTGACAACACTTGACAAGTACTTAACTTTAGATTAGTTTCATATCCAACTTTAGCTAACTAATCATGGGTTTGATTCAAAATTTTGAATTCTGCACCATGTTTGATTATCTCGCAGCTTAGACCCTTCTCTTGACTTTTCAATCCCTGTGAATTTGGAACATAACAAGGATTTATGGATGTGGAGTCATGAACTGAAGACGATGATGATGATAGGTTAAGGTTAGGGTTTGGTTTTGATGGTGGAGTTGCAAAAACTGGGATTACTGATCTCATTTGAACTGCTGGAGCCAGATTATAAGGGTTTACACTACAACTTCCGATGAAATTGTATCTGCTGTTGTTGGAGAAGGACAATTGCCTACTGAATCTGTTTGTTGATTCATTGAGTTTGGTGATGATATTCTCTGTTTCTGGCTTAGCTTCTTGTGATGATTTACCTTGGAGATTTGTTATTAAGGGCAAAATTCTGGAGGATTTAGGTGGTGGTGGTGGTGGGAGATTCAGAGAGATGAAACTGTTTTCTTCATGTTGTTTCTGTGTTGCTGCTGTTGATGATGATGAAGGTTCATTGGTCAATAAATTGATCCATCTCAATCTCTCAATCACCAAATCCTTGTTTGTATCTTGTTGACTTGTTCTTCTTCTCCATTGGTTTGTTGTCTCTCTTCTTCTTACTCCTTTTGGTTTAAATCTTGAGAGTACTCTTGCTACTGCTTCTTGTTCCTTCTCTTCACCATTTCCCTTTTCTCCCATGGAATCCCAGCTTGACACTACGCAGCAGAAAAACAAAAGAGATGGATTCAAATTAGAAAAGTGAGAAGGTAGTTGGGGTTTATTGAACAATTTGGTAGAGAAGTTTGAGCACTTTTTTTCAATAAAGACCAAGCTGCAATGGCTGCGTTTTTCTCAGCTTGTTTCTTTGTCTTTGCAGATTCTCCTGTAAAACTCATCCCAGCAAGTTTCACAGTGCAAGAGAAAGCTGGGAAGTGACAAGATCCTGATCTCACACTTGTGTACATTGGTAGATCAAGACCAGCTCTATGTGCTGTCTCTTGAAGCAGGTTCTTGTAAATCCCTGTCTCATCCTTTGAGTGACATGAAGGATATAAGAACAAAACTCACAAGAATATCAACAGAACTCAGAAAAAAGGGACACAACTCACAAGAATCTTAGCAGTTAAGGATTTTGTAGGAACTCTAGAGGAAAGGACATTAAGGGAAACTTCAGCAGCTGCATGCTCAGCTTGTCTGAGAGTGGAACAGTAAGTGGGACTTTCAAATATCTCACCATTGAAGTTAACAGAAGCTTTGAATCTTGGAGCATGGTCTGGTCCTTCTCTTATGCAAGTATATGATGGTAAGTTGAAACAGCTTCTCTGTGCAAGTTCTTGAAGCTGATTCTTATACATTTGTTCTTTCCTGTAATTACCTGAAAATCAAACTCAAAGTCAACTCAAAAACTACAAATTTCTGTTGGTTGGTCTAAGAGAAAACAAAGGAAAAAACCTACTTGTTGAAATTTGGTATCTAAGATTTGGCTATTTATTGTCTGAAAGTAAGATTAAAGGAGAGATAAAGAGAGTTTTTTGAGCTCTTCACTCACATGGCAAGGTACTAAGGTTCTAAATAAAGAAGAGTACAGGATGATAAAACAGTAATAGTGACATTTCAACTGAAGTATGGTTTGTCTTTTTATATAATTTATAACATGTGCATACAAATTACACTTATGAGCAAACCTATAGACTCTCTTTATTGTCTTTGTCTATGGTGTTTGACTGGTCAGTTACTTTCATTCTCAGTTAAAAACAGTCAAAAATTTTATTATACATATCTGTGAAAAAAATTACTTGACCATGTTGTTGTATTCTTTTCATTGTGTTTTGTCTTTTATTCAATGTCAAAAACTTTTAAGCCTTGTGTTTATATATCAAAATGGTAAATGTTCAGAGATTGACTAATTTAATGTCAAAGGTTTATATAAGGACCATTGGTAGAACCTTAAATCTCTTCAACCAGAAAAATTGGCTTGTGAAGTTCTCATCAAACATAACAAGCCTATAATTTTGGTGGATGGGATTTAAGGATCTAATAATAGTCTTTACTTTTTATGGAATCAAAATCCAGCAGTGAGTAAGAAAAGGTTTTAGGGTTATTTTTGCATTTAATGCAGAGACCTGCTTCAGTGAACACTATAATGAGAGTTGTATGGTCCTTTGGCCCACATGTCTGAAAGTTCAGTTTCAGCAATTTTATCATAATCACAGTTATAAGTACAATATGGAAATTGTCTGTATTCATTTTGTTTTCTCATTCTGTGAAAGACATAGATTACATTAACATTCAACCATTTAACTGTCTGAACACAATTAGAACAACAAAACACAAACATAACTTTTCGAAAATCACAACAATTCACAATTGATTTTCCTGTAAACAAAATGAAGATGAAGAACAGAAAGAAACACCTCTCAGTTATCTCTTAGTCTGTTTCTAAGCTCTTCTTTCTGATAAGGCCATAACTTCTGGTGACATTTCCCAGTTTGAGCTCCTTGTGTGAATGTTTGGCCTATCGATGTGTTCATTACCACGCACTATGGTGCTAATGTCCGGTGATAACTCGTTTAACTCATTGTCATCAACATGAAACCGTTCATTGTTATCACCATTTTTTCCTTCACCTTGTTCAGCCATTGCCCAAACGCCCTTCCTCCCCATTTCAATCTCATCATCTGCTTTCCCCATGTTTGGACTCATAAGACCACCAACAGCTGATCTTGGCGGCATTGGAGTTTCCCTCGGTATCATAGCCCTGAAGTTGTTCTTCGAAGGAGGTATTGGCGCATAAAATACCTCCTTAAAGTTATCAACCACTCCTTTGTTATGAGGGTTGCTACGCCGGTCATAACTGTATCTGAAATTCTCATATGTAGTCTACAAAACAAAGGAAACTCAAACGATTACTCATGCATAGTGAATGAGAAAGGTTTTTCATAAAGAGGCAACAGATTAGGTACCTGGTTTGTGCTGATGAGATAGAGATGGAAACCTGTTAAGCCTCCAACAAACCACATCGATATGAATGTGTAGATTATCAGAGCAATGGAAGCAGGAGTTTTGAGCATTGCTTTCCATATGCTTATATCTTCAGCTTCTTTAATCTTCTGTATATAGACAAAGCAAAAGGCCAACACATATATACAGAGAAGAGTCGTGGAGAAGATAAACATGAAGAAGAATCGATAGTTCCTCTGCAAATCCCAAAGGAACATGAGATAAATAACACTTATGGCAGAAACTAATGAACAGGAAAACTGAAAACGGAGAAACTTACTTGAGCAATACATTGACCAACCCAAGGACAGTGATGGTCAAACCTTTCCACACAGTTGTTGCAAATCGAACAATGTGAGCAGCGAGGGGGTCTGTAGAGCATGCAAGTATCACAGTACTTGACCTTAAATATGATTCCATTAAGTTCTACTTCTTTAACACGAGGCAATCTTGGAGTTTGGCCTAAGCCCGTGTTACCATCAACCACTTCTGGCTCTGGAGGGTGAGTATTTCTTGGGACAATCCCTGGATCTCTTCCAGATGTAAGCATCAAAAGAATCAAATCCTGAGGGAAGCATTAATTGTTATGGATGAGCCAGCGACAAAACATTCACAATGCAAAGCAAAACTTAGTACTCAAATAAATGAAGACAATAGCAACGTTTTACAATGCAAAGCAAAACTTTGTACTCACATAAATGGTGAAGATAACAGCAACAAAGACTATTGATACTCCCCAACTATCAGAGAAGTCTTCCATTAGTTTGCTAGCTACGAAGATACAGAAGATTATAACAGGGACCACAATGAGACTTATAGTCAAAGCAAGCGATCTCACGTCTGGCCCGAAAATAAACCTTCCTTGAAGACAAAATATCTGCAGAAATGGGACAAAAAAAGAGTCTTGTTAGTACATTTGAGAAGAAGGCTTTGCCGAATAACTTGATTTTTTTTTCATTCCACCAGTTTACTATTAAAACTAGACTTCATCTTGATGTCGAATTATTGACAGTGAAAGCCAAAAGACAACCTCAAAATACACACAGTAAACACAAGCAATCATGTTAGTGTAGCAAGCATATTCAGCTAACGCCCTAAGTCCTTGGTTAAGGCTAAAAATATCATTTCGCAGTGCCATACCCTGAAGCTGAAAGCTTGTTGCTTTTTTGCCAACAACGACATCAAAAGATTGGATTGTAGACAATTACCCTTAAAACGACACTTATTAACACAAACCAAAGTCTAATCAACGCCCATGAACAAAAAAAATTCCACATATTCATAGGAACAATAACTTAAAACTAGCTCAAAGCATAAAAAACAGAAACAAAAATTTTAAAATAAAATCTTTCACATAAAACTCACATTGCTTCCTTTCCATGTTTGGTAAACCCGTAAATCACAATCGGATCCCAAATTGGATCTTTGAGGAGGCGTCACTACATACATCTCTCACTCTCTCGATGCTTTCTCACTATTCTATCGTTTTCTTCGAAAGTAAGCAAAGGGGAATACACTACAACTAAGAAAAAGGAAAGAAAAAGAGAAACTTTTAGTCTCTGTTGAAGAGACTCTCTGGAATTCGGCGAGTCACCGATATGAAACGAATAGTAAAAAGTTCCTAAATTTGATGGATTTGCTCTTCCAAATTTCTCAATGGTAGCTTCTTCATCACCGTCTTCTTCTTCTTCTTTCCTCCACTTTTACTTTATTCCTGGCTTTTTCGTTTTTTTTCCTCACACTCTGCAATAAATAATTTAAAAATCGACTGTTAGCTACTGTCAGTCTGTCACAGTCGTTTTAGTTCAGCTTAACACTTTTTTAGACGCCAAAAGTGAAGAACGAAATAACCTAACGTGGCATATTTTTATTGGTCTGTCTCTTACCTTCTACTTGACCTAGAAGCTCATTACAAAACTGATACTTAAAGTAAAATTGGCCTTCTTTAAGCCCAAGCCCATAACTTCTCCGCCAGGATCAGCCTAAACCAAGAGACTTAACCGGAAAATATCATACTTTTTTCTTGTTTTTGGTGTTCACTAAAATATCATGCTTTGGCTTCTTGTATTGTTAATCTATTGATGAATGGTGATATCTAAAGAACCAATTCCTCAGACCAATTTCTTTGTGTTTATGCATATGAATTGATGATTATTAAGCTTTAGTGTCAGTGGTCCATACATATATATACACAATTGGCTTTACCTTCATTTTCTTCTTTAGATTCATAGACAAAAACCCTTAAGATTAGAGAATTCAATAAATGTGAAACTCAAACCAACCTCTCTGTTTCTTTACCATTCCCTTAATTGCTCTCATCTCTTTGCCACCACTGGAGTGTTTAGTTTTCTGAATATATATCCTTGAAGCTTTGTTTCAATCGAGTTACTGTCTGATCTTTTTGTTTGTTCTTTTGTCTTTTAACTTCTTGGCCCACTCTTTGTCTGTTTCTTCCATCAATGATCAACCACATAAACAAATAAGAAACCACATCTGTAACTAAGTGTTTATCTAAAGATTTTTTTTCCAAAAATACTGAAGCTTGTGGAAACATGAAGCAGATACTGATAATGCTTCTGTTACTTCTGCAACTTCTGTCATTGAACTCTTTTCCTCTGAAACATTCTGAAGACAAACCAAATGCCAATATTACTTTAATGGGTCTTGTTTATTGTGATTTCTGCTCCAACAACAGTTTCTCTAAACACAGCTACTTCATTCCAGGTAAAGAATCCATTCAACATTACTTTTCCAATTTCTTAAGATCAAAGTTCAAATGTCTCTCACGTTTGTTTTAACTGAATTTTAAAAAACAGGTGTGGAAGTGAGAATAATCTGCAGGTTCAATTCAGCTTCTTCTAGAACTAGAGAGACGCTAACTTTCTCTGCAAAAAGAACTACGAACAAGCTCGGACTCTACGAGGTAGAAGTAACATCTTTGGACGGTGTTTATTGCTCTGCAGAACCAGAGAAAGATTCTATAATGGCTTATTGTCAGGCAAGCTTGATCGGTAGCTCCTCAGATTCCTGCAACGTTCCTGGCTTCAAAACTACAGCAGATCAGGTCGTGTTTAAATCGAAGGGGTCTAATCTCTGTGTCTATGAGTTTAAGGCTTTGAATTTCAGACCCTTACAGAAGAATCTTAACTTGTGTGGCAAGCAATAGCAAAACAAATTGCAAACAATGTCCTTAAGACAAGAGCAAGGTCATTAGTCACTATGTTCTCCTGTCTTCTTAGCCTTTCTTTTTTTGTCCTTAGGCTTTGTTTATACAGCTTATCTTATCTATACATATCAAAACCTCTACAATTCAGGACTAAATCAAGTGATGATAATATAAAGTATTACATTATAGTTCAAATAATATATAAATTTATGGTTGAAACTTGATGCAAGATACAGACAAGTTTAAGAGGAAGATAACAATAATAATAACAATCCAGCAGAAATCAAAAAAGAAAAGGAAAAAAACACAGTAAAACGAATTGGTTTTGACAATAATTGTCAGATATTTGGTTTCGTTGTTGTTCAAATTATATCTGTAAAAACTGTTCTTGAAACGCATCCATGGCTGAAGCAGGAAGTCCAAGTAGCACATTGATGCTTCTCCTCTGTTCTCCATGAGACAAAAACAGAGTTACTTCTTTCTCAGGCAAAGCTACTGGACCGGATAAAACCGGTTCTCCCCAACCGAAATCTGTGGTATGGAAACCTAGTCTTGACCATGTAGTGATGAGAAGGGTTGAGGAAAGAGAAGGTCTTGCTCTAGTGACTTCGAAATAATCAATTGCAGATCTCATGTATCCATCAGTAACCATCTTAATGGCTTCTCTGACTAATCTCACCGCGAAACTCAGAGGTTTATCAATAAGTTCTCCAGCTTCACAGATTGAGTTTGTGAGAACAATTCCATTTCCAAAATACCCTTTTGGCAATGGAGGCTCAAACTTGGCTCTGCCATCAACGGCGAAGAGAAGCTTGGTTTTCTGATCAGGCAACATCTTCAATGACTTGGTTCTTGCTCTCCATACAAAAGCAGATAAAGCCTCAAAAGTTGTGCAGGAGTTACCAAGGGTAGATTCACTGTTCTCCGTTGCTTGGATCTTAAGTTTCTTCAATTTCTCTGGGTCAAAGCAGAAGGATCTGTAGAGAGTTGGCTCTTTGCTGTAAAGAGAATTGATGTTTGATTTATCTTCAATCTCTTCAAATTCCTGATGAAGATTCTCAATCTTTGGAGGGTTTCGAGCACCAAGAATGGTTCGGTCTGAGAATGGAGGAGTTGCTAAGGGTAAGCCTCTAGCAACTTGACCCCATGAGTTAACAAACTCCATCGCTCCAATACCATCAAACATACAGTGATTCATACACAGTCCAAGAACAAACCCTCCACATTTGAATTTAGTCACCTGTTTTATATCAAATTCAAAACCCTTACAAATCAGATCTCAACTCTAAACAAACCCTTAAAATCCTAAGAAACAGAAAGAAAGCTTGAGGAGGAAGAAAACTGAACCTGAGCAGTAACAGGAGGAATCTCAAGTATATTCTTGGCGTCTACAACATCATAGACAAGTTTCCCTAGAGTTTCAGGATCAGGTTTGGTAATGTCACCAATCTCATCCATTTTACAATTTGCTTCTGCTTCCACATACGCAACTCCTTCTTCAGTACAATCAACTGTGAGTTTACCTAAATTCACACCAATTGATTAAAGACATTAGTCAAATGTCTGAGACAGAAACCGAAAGTAATCATTACTTGTCTTCAATCATTTACCTTCAGGACTAATGGTGAGGCGTCCAGCAAGAGGATAGTAATGAACAAGAACCTGACTCAGAGCTTTCTTAATCACTTCAACTGCTTCTTCATTCCCTTTCTCCTCAGATTTGAAACAGTAGATTGTACGGACAATCACAGCTATGTTCTGATCAAGATTAGACAAGAAGTAAAGACCCTTTGGTGTCTCGGATTCAGGTTTAACCAAAGCTGGTTCCTTTTGAACAACTTCAAGATGAAATTTAGTTCCTTTGATGTTGTTTTCCATTGATGCAGAAAGTGTTACTTCCTTCTTGTTGTTCTCAGCAACCTAAACAAAAACAAAAGAAGCTAAAGTAAGCTTAACTAAACAAGAGAACTAATTAACATGATCATAAACAATAACACAAACCATTTCTGATCCAAATGAAGAAATCAGCAAAATTGGTTTGTGAAAAACTAAGTGTTGAATGTTATGAAGTGGAGTTGGATTCTCATGCGATATATATGGGAAAATCAAAGGAGGACTGTGGTGGAACCCATTAGCTTTCATAAGAATCTTGTCCTAATTAGAAGAAAACGTGAGAATGATGTGAATGAAGAATACTTGGACGGTTTTGATTGAAAGATGGGTTATTTGATTTTATTTAAAAATAAATTTACGACTAGTTAATAGTGTTTCTTTTATTTTTAATATTTTAATATCAATTTTAACGTATTTCATTTTGTTAAGGTTAGGTGACTGAATAAATGACCAAACACAACAAACATTTTTGTGTTTATATTTTTTTGGTAGTTGAGAGTAGGCCTCCCAATTTTTGGATGACTTCTTTGCTTTTCTTCTCTTTGTCATCATTTACTCTTTATGTTAAGGTTCTAGTTTACAATTTCTTATGTGTTATAAAATTCATCAAATAGATGATAATTCATGCATATTCTCTTTCACTAAGAACACTTAAAATGCATTAACCAAAACAAAAAATAGAACACTTAAATCCTTCGTCTACAACTAGAAAATATACTAAAAAAATTCTCTATACCCATAATTTAGTCATGTGTGTCGTAGCCATAAAAATGATCAAATAGCCACGACCGTATAGACATCACTAATAACGAAAAAATTCGTAGCTACTATCTTTGCTAAAAAAATTAGTGACCAAGTATAACAACTTGATGGTTTTTGTGGTTATTTGATGCTTTTTTGTAGATACGTTTTTTTCATTTCTTCTTTATCAATAATTACTATATGTAGTGAGAATGAATCAAATTCATAATATCATAGTCATTAACTAGATCAATCTAACTATTGGATAAAAAATTTAGTTTTTTTGTTTCTCATTTATCTATTTACACTTGAATCACAACACAAATAGACTTGTCAGTAACAGATTATGGTTGGTTAAGAAAGCTATTTTTCAGAAGTTTCCAAATTATAATATATATTATTAACTAGTTAACGTTTATGCCGGAGAACGAGTCCATGCATAGTAAATTGTACACTTGGCAAATGTGATCTTGAATTGTATAGAAACTCAATAACGTAGAAAAGCTATAATTATTGAATCATCTAAGCCGTGGGTTACTATTAGACATACTTTTGTTTTTTATAATTAGTAAATGTTAAAAATAAAATGTCATAGAATTCAGAAAACGTATAAAATAGAGAAAGATTCCACAAGTATCTTTCTTGGAATTAGTTCGAGGACTTTTGTTAATTCGGTTAAAAAGAGACAATAATAAATTAGAATTTCCCCTAATTTAGTAATTAATTAGATAAGTAGTTCGAACTAGATGTACATACGTAGGTTTCTTCCCTGTTTGTGTCTTCTTGTCTTGATAAAGTTTAGGTTACCGAATCAATCAATGGAGAAAGATGGACCAAGGAGAATCAAATATCTCCCACTACCACCGCCATTTATTTTAGAAGTCAATGTTCTTCACACTAACTTCAAACCCATACACACCACATTTTCCTCATATAAACAACAATACAGCTTCTCATTCACATATGAACACCAAAGATCGAATCTTTATAGTTATCAATTTGAAAGCAAGGTTGAACCTTGATATCTTGTATCCACTAAAATAACAAAATTGAATTGGTCTAGTTGGTCGAAAATTTATGATGGTTGCCATTTTGTAGCCGGATTTGAATTCTCTCAACTGCAACAAATATCTTTGACTATCCGTGCACGTTTTAAGTTGCAAGAAAACTGAAGTTTATAGACCGAATGAATAGTTTGGACGTAAATTATTCGGATTATAAAAACACTATCCCTTAAAATCTATGATTTTGATTAATATTTATTTTTGAAAAAAAAGTGAATTAACAAGTTATTATTGTATGTTTACGAAAAAATGATATTACAATATGTTTAAGTTTATTTAAAATTTAACAATTTATAACTAATGTAGTAATATATTAGAAGTTATAGGAAACCAGCAAGGAATACCATTAAACAACATATGTACAATACTGTTTTGGAAATTGTTGAAAATTTTAACTTACCGTAAATTTTAATCTCTCGAAGAAGATTACAATTGTGTATACATATGTTTACACACACAGAGAACAAAGTAGATATTTAAAATACAAACAATGGTTCAAAGTATCAAACACAGGTTAGTCATATCTGGTCCTGAACTAATCAGTAAAGAGAAAAATGGTTCACAAAGCTCAAACATTTAGTGGCTTTTTTACTTGGATATGCATATCAAATCTGAAGATAGTGTAACTATTTAAGACACCAAAACACTTATGCGAATTTGGAGCAAATAACTGCGATTATGAAACTACCATTTCCACCTTCAGAAGCTGACCAACTGAAATGCAGAGAACACTAAAGAACAAATACAGTAAAACAGAGGGAGAGAAATACAGTCTGATCAACGATTCCACCAATGTGAACTTAGTTCTTCCAAAGTATTTCATCTTTCCCAAAAAGGCAAATAATTTACAGTCAGACTTGTTATCAAATCAAACCAAAAGGACCATTTAGCAAAAACTACATCAATATTGCATATTAGAGACGGTGGACCATCTTCAGGAGTAGTGTTTCTCAGCGAGCTTCATATTGAACAACTGCAAGAGGATAAAAAACCAAATTAATAGCCGGAAATAACTTCAAGACATCTATGTTTTGTAGAAGAAAACCAGCAGATTAATGACCCAAATACAGAAGTGGTAGACTGAAATGCAATAACAAAGGTACAAACTCCATATAAATTCGAAAACCGTATCCCAATGAGTAACATGTGCTTTCTGTGAGACACATTTGAAATCATGCCATCAGTGTCACAGCTCATAACATAGGAGGAAGACTAAAGAGCAGTCGAGAAAAAACATTCCCATACAAAAGGAGGATTTAAAGATTTAGTCTTGTAAGAGAGGTATATTACCTCTACGGGTACGCTTCTTGTACAGAATACGGTACCCACATTCTCTGCATTGGATTACATCCCCAGACTTCAAAGTGTTCTCTTGTCCACAATCTTCAAAACCAAACGATTCAGAAAATAAGTTACAACAAACGTAACCTTCACTTGCAAAACATCAGAAATCTTCGAATGCAAATTATGGTCTAAATGTATATGTGTGAGCTTGGTTGGGAGAAGATTGATTGTGAGCAAAAGCAAAGCTCCTCGAACAGAGCTCAAATAGATCAAAACAATAGAGAAAAATATCTATAATCAGATTGATTTATGCTTCCTAACTAAGCTAGATAACGAAGGTTTCTAAAAGATTAGGACTCATGAGGCTACTCAAAAGACGCATATCTAAAGCTCCCAAACTAATAAGCTACTGAGCAAGAAACGAAGAGAAGCACAGTTTGGTCTCTATTAAGGTTTTTCTCAACAAGACAACAAATTTAGCATTCAAATGCAAAAAAGTATCATATTTTAGCCAAAAGTATTAAGTTTCACAAGTTCTTCCATTCAATTTAGAAAACAAATTTCCACGTTCATCAAGCTTACCTCCACAGACGTAAGTAACGGGTTCAGGCAGTGGATCCATGATATCCAATCGAATCTATCAAAGAAACAATACACAGAAATCAAATAAAATCAAGCGACCGGAGAAGATTAAGCACGCTTAAATTTCTTAGTTCAGGATTGATTTCATACTTAGCCTTAGGGTTACTGAGGAGAATCGTCCTTAAGGAATTTCGATGATTGACGATTTCTAAATGTGGAAAAGAAAAGGAATGAGATTTTATTGGCTTCTTAACAAAAAAATAATTTAAATATTGGGCTTTCAAAAGAAGCCCATATTCAGAAATCAGATATATGGGCCTATGAAACGCCTGCCAAAGTGTTATCAACTCTTTAGTACAAACAAAGCATAAAGACATTGAACACAAAAATGTGTCTATGATGGTTTAAAGTGCATACAAATGGGTGGATTGATTATTAAGATTGAAAGAAAAGGTATGGTCCAGATTCCATCACCACAGATCAATCCTGAAGCTACTGCACCTGAGTAATCATCTGCTTCTTTCTTATTAATCCGTTCCCATACAAACAAGATCACAGTTCCAACAAACATGTCGATGGCAAAGTAAGCTCCTATGTAGAATGGAGCAGCCATAGCCATTGGAAGTGGTTTGAACTTAATATATGTTGTGGTGTGATGTCTTTGATAAGATTTACAACTAGAGCAGCGATGAAGAATCCACAACAAAGAGCTAAACAGTGCTTAGGCAGTTTTGCAAAGCCTTCGATTCCAATAATAGCCATTTCACGGTAGATAACTGCATAAGGTGCTTTGTATAGACCATCAGGATCTCCGATATCGAAAGCAGTCCAAAATAGCCAGAATGTCAATGGAGCGATCACACAACCCATTGCTGTACCTAAAAGCTGAGTTACAAACATGGATTTTGCAGATGATAGTGTCAAGTAACCTGTTTTAAAGTCCTGCATGAGATCAGCTGCAGTTGAGACGATTGACATCATAAGACCACATGCTACTAAAGCAGAAATGACTCCACCTTTAGTTCCTACAATTGAAGCGATGACGAAAAGACTAGTCTTTCCATAGGTTGAAGGCAGGCTCATATCTGTGACCCCTGCTCCATAAGAATTGCAGAAAGCAAGAGCTGGTGCAACCAAGTGTGAACAGAGGATAAAGTACCATTTCAATGGGACTGTAGCAATTGAAATGGTTGCAAGACCAACATAACCAGAAACCGCAAACCCGAGGGGTATACGGTCCTTTACAAATACCTCATCTCTTTTCTTATTCTCCAGCAGTAATTCTGAGTTCTCACTTTTACCTATATTAAACACACACAAAAAGAAACTCTTAGGAGTATACTTGAGAGTTGAGACAGACGTTTTTAGTATGGTCATATGTGACGCCTTGTTAACAACCAAATCAAGACTTGTATGTAAATTTCACACCTAATATGTCGGTAAAGACAGGGAAATGTTGTTGTTTGGAGCTTTTGTTGCACAATTCCTTCACAGTGATTACAGAGATCTTAATGAGGTTGTAGAGACCATCACCAAGAATGATTGCAATGGCGATAAAGAGCTATAAGTTTAGTAATGATATGAAAAAGAATCATTAGCCACCGCAAAGAGAGTACCTATATAACTCATCTGTGTTCCCCTCTTTTTGATGTGAAGATAAGAACCTAAAATTATATTCTAGGCCTGGAATTTCGGTATAAACCAAAAAAACCGAAGCAATCCGAACCGGAAAACTAGCTAACCGAAACCGAAATCATTAAAGGAGCAAACCGGTCGGCTAAAATCAAAATTGATTTTGGTTTACGGTTATTTCGGTTTCGGTTTTGGATTTAATGTTCGGTTTAATTAAACCGAAAATTAAACCTACTTTCATTAAGCCAAACCGAATCAGTTGATTCATTCTCCTTCTCCCTCTTCGAAACGCTGAAACTCTCTTTCTCTCTCGTGCGATTGTTATCGCGAATTCTTCTTCTCATCTTTGTTCTTCCTCTTCCGTAGCGGTTTGTTCTTTCCTTCGGCCAGAATTCTTCTCTCAGTTCGTTCAGGTATGATTCATCCATTCGATCTCGTGTTTTTCGTTTTTTTGTCCGATTAGGGTTTATTAAAATTTGGGCGATTCTGATTTTTTTCGTTTGTAATCTCTTGCTCTTACATATTGTTGTTAAATTTATGTTCAATTGACTCAAATCGGACTTAATTAGTCTGTTCGATTTCTAGGATTTTTTTTTTCCGATTAAGGTTTTCAAAAATTGAGAGTTTTCAATTTTTTGGTTTGTAATCTCTTGTTGTTTCATATTCTTGTTATATTGATGTTCAATTTATCGAAATCGGACTTAATTTGTCCGTTCAATTTCTAGGGTTTTTTTTTCGATTAGGGTTTTTGAAAATTAGGGGTTTTCGATTTCTTTCGTTTGGGATCTCTTCGTCTTTTGTATTCCTGTTGATTGATGTTCAATTGATTCAAATTGGTTGTAATTTGTTCTTTAACTATCATTTGATGTTCAATTGATTCAAATTGGTTGTCGATTTTGGTCAATGATTTTGGAAAGATAAGAAATTGGTGGGCTTCCTTGAATCTTTACTTTAGAGGTCGTGTTCTGTAGCTGTAGCATATACGCTTCTTATCTCTAATTAATTTCTTGTAAGTTTGATTGAATTAACATGAGTAAAACTTATCATTTAATTTGTTTTACTTATGATTTCTGTCTGCAGAAAAAGAGAAAGACCTTTTGGCTGCTAAAGCTGAAATTGAGGCTTTGAGAACAAATAAAGAGTTCAAAAAGAGAGACTTTGGGGAGGTAATTTGTTTTCTAACGTGAGTGTATTGAATTAATATGGCTTTATGAGTTTGCAGAAGTCTCAGTTAACCTTCCTAAATTTCATATCATCGATTCAGTGACTCTTGGTTCTAGATTCGTTTTGTGGACAAAACCTTCTTAGTTATGATATGGTCAAGTAAAAATGTCTTTTGGTTCTTCTCTGTTCTTCTCTCAGCTGGTTCTGTGGTTTGAGTTCTTTGCAAATAAGTGATACTTTTGGTGTGAACTAAAACTTATAAACTTGTGTTTCCAGCTAGTACACGGGAATGGGTATTATATTAGGTAACTAATGTAGAAGAAATGGCTTTTAGAACTTAACTAAAACCATCTGACATTCCACTCATATAACCAATTGGTTGTTTAGGTGTTTTAGTTGTTTGTTTTAGTTGATTATGTAAGTGTTTTACTCGTATGTTTAAGTGTTTGACTGGCTGTTAAATTCATTTACTTGTAATTGTTCTGTGATTGTCAACTGACCACAATTTTTTGTTTGATTGTATGACCACAGATGGATTCAAATACCATTGAAGTCGACGGGCCACCAAGTCCGGGGATTCAAATACCAAAGCAATCTGCCGGCTCGAAGAGAGCAGAAAGCCAAAGGTCAGAAACCTCTGCCTTACCACCAAAACCAAAGAAAAAATTTGCAAAACGGGCAACGGTATGGCAGCATTTTATAGTAAAGGAAGAAAACCCTTCTAAATGTTTTTGCAAATACTGCGGAGTAGAAATAGGTTGTGATAGTAAAACTGTAGGGACTAGTCCTATGAAGGGTCATATAGGTAGATGTAAGATGTATAAGGATTTCGAAGATAGAGAGAAACAAAAGATTATAGGTAGTGATTGCTCTAGTAATATGAAAGTAGTTAAGTTTGATCCGGTTAGTTTTAGGAAATCTGTTAATGAGATGGTTGTTGTGAATACTGTGACTACTTGTTGGAAGAAGATGAGAAGACTAAAAAGAAACGAGTAGGTCCACCCACAGCTGCGGATTGGGAAGAAGTCCAACGATTGGTCAAGTTCTTGAAGATCTTTTACAACAACGCTCTCACTTTCTCGGCTTCAAATACTGTGACCTCTACTCTCTGTTACAATGAAATTGTAAACATTGAGAGGAATTTGATGGCCAAGTGTACCAACAATAATGAGGCAGTTAGGAATCAAGCATTTACAATGAGGGATAAATTTGAGAAGTATTGGGATGCACTTATGAATATGAATCCATTAGTTATTCTAGGAAGTGTTTTCGATCCTAGGAATAAGATGCAGTTTGTTTCTCTATGTTTTGATCAGTTGTATGGTAAGGATACCATAGAGTCTAGGCAGCTATACAACTTGGTTCTAGGTGTGGCAAAGAAGTTGTATGAAGAATACAGTTCAAAGCTGAGCAAACCATCACCTATTGTTGTATCTGGTGTAGGAGATTCGGATCATGTTGCAGCAGTAGCTACTGAGTTGTATGATGCTGACGATGACTATGAGAGGATGGATGCAATATATAGTAAAATGGTAAACTTAAGAAGATCTGAGGATGGCTGCAGCGAGTTAGACATTTATCTAACTGAGAAGACAGAATTGAGAGTGGTAAATAGCCAAGGATTCCCATATAATGTGCTTGAGTGGTGGAAAAGTAATGCATCCAAGTTTCATGTGTTGTCCGAGATTGCCAGAGACGTTTTGGCAATTCAAATGTCTTCTGTTGCTTTTGAGTCATGTTTTAGTACAAGTGGACATGTTTTGGATCCGTATAGGAGTAGCTTAACTCCATACATGGTAGAGGTCTTGCTCTGCTTGCAGCAGTGGTTAAGATGTGGGTATAAAGATGCAGAGAGAGTTGCAAACCTATCTCAAATGCTTGAAGAAGCAGAATTTTTTGAAACTTTTGGTCTGTGTTATGTTTTAACATTTACTTGCTTATATGTTCTTTGTTTTCCAAGCTATGTCTCATTGTCTTTACTTGTTTTGATGTGTGTAGATGCAAGGAATCAGATGGCCTCCACTTACACTTCTCAATCCACTCATTCAACTCAAATGGAGTAGGATCATTAGGAGTATGAGAGCTCTGTGACTATGTCTCATTTCTTCTCTGTTTCATATATGCCTCTGTAAAATTTTAAATTTGATGTTGTGTTGAAAACAATTTCACTTTCAGTTTATTTCGGTTCAAATCGGGTTTTCTTGGTTTGAACCAGTTGAATACTTTCGGTTTATCCGGTTTATGTCTTTATATTTTCAGATTTTTTCCAATTTCAGTTCAATTCGGGTTAAGAAACCAAATTTTTTTTTAATTTCGGTTTTTTTTGGTCTTTAAAATTTTCAATTAAACCGACTTGATTAAACCGACTTCCGAACCGATTTGAACCAAAATTAATTTCGGTTTAATTCGGCCATTTTATTAAAATCCGAATAACCTAAAAACCCGATTAAACCGAACCGAATAACCCGATTAAACCGAATTCCCAGGACTATTATATTCTTCTTTACTCAATCTGTTTATAGTACCTTATATCCATAGCGACCTTTGAAATTGTTGGCCTCAACGTTAGCTCGTTACTGTGTAAGTCTAGATTGAATGCCACTAATGTTTTCTAAAATTTACTAATTTATTTCAGATATCACAAGTCTTTTTAATAGTCATGAGTGTACTCAAATATTGATTGATAATGAAAAAAATTTCAGAGGTCTTAGACTTGAAGTACATGTACTAAAATTCATTATATTGATGCTAATTATAAAAAATCACATATATATGACAAACAAAAAAGAATTAGTTTCAACGATCTCTTATAATATATATATATATATATATATTTTGGTATAACACAATTAAGAAAAAATAGACATATCTATTCTATTAAAGAATAGAAACAAGAACATAGTTATATTTCAAATAGAATAATTCATACTAAGTAACTATTAATTAGAGATAAACAAAACAACCAAAAAATAAACAAACATATATATATATATATGACAAATAAAAAACAAACAAATATATATATATATATATGCTTATTACTAATTTACATATAAAAATTAGAAACTAACATTCGATTTATTAATAATTAATATATACCAAAAATCCAATTAAAAAAATATGTATACAAAAAATAACATAATTTCGTTTTGTGCAAGTCATGGATGTTTATGAAAATCAAAATTAAAAAAAATAGGCCTCACAGGACGTCAAAAGTAAAAATAGGCCTCAGAGAAAAAGCCCAATAACTCTTTTCCCGCTCTTACTTGGATGCACTGAAATAGTAACCGCTGTGCAACGGCTTTTTTCTTCGGTGACACATTTCTTCAACCAAAGACAGAGAGAGACAGAAAGAGATAGCGAGCTCAAACAACTCATCCATGGCGTCGAGGCTTCTTACTACCGTCCTCTTCCTACTTTTCTTTCTCGATCTCCTTTCAATTTCTGATGCTACTATGACACATATATCTTCCGCCGTGGAAATTCTCTCTGATTCTGGCTATTTCTCCATGGGACTCACTCTAAAGCTCGCCAACGACGATCTAAGCCTCGAAGACTGGCAAGAACTCACCATTTTCACTCCTTCTGATCAAGCTTTCTCCAAATTTGGACAACCTTCGCTTCTTGATATCAAATATCAGCTCTCGCCGACGAGACTTTCCGTAGAAACCTTGAGGAACCTTCCCAATGGCGGGAAAATCCCTACTCTGAGATCTAATTCCTCTCTCGTCGTCACAAACTCTTCACGATTTGGTGCTAAAACATTGATCAACAATGTTGTAATTCGAGATTCTCTTGTTTTTGACGATGGCTACGTCGTGATATACGGAACCGAAGGGTTTTTCACATCCATGGATTCGAATCTTAATTCATCGTCTTCTTCTCACTCGATTCCAATCCCTAGTTCAGGGACTCGTACTGCTCCAAGCCCCAATTTCACTTCAGATTCCTCTGGAAGACTTCCAAACAGATCTAGACAAGTGAATTTCTTCAACATCTTTGAATCAGCTTCGAGTTTCTTACTGTCCAGAGGTTTCGTGATCATGGCTACGTTTCTCGCTCTGCAACTAGAAAAAACTTCAGAGAACGACACGAGAGGAGTCACACTCTTCGCTCCAATCGACGAAGCCATTCCAAATCCCACTAACAAATTCTCCGATTACGTTACTATCTTCAGAGGACACGTAATCAATCGACTTCTCTCTTGGAAAGACCTTCAGAAATTGGCATGGGAAGGATCAAATCTGCAAACTGTTCTTAAAGGGTATGAAATTGAGCTTTCTTGGTCAGAAGATATTCTTCTTTTCAATGGAGTTCCACTCATTTATCCAGATTTATATGTCAACGAATATATTGCTGTTCATGGCTTTAACCAGATGATCCAGCCAAAAGAAGAACAAGCTACTTTGGGAGAATCTATCTCAGTACCAAACGATGGGGAAGAAGAAGGTACTCATGAAAAGTATTCTTCTGTGTTAGGTGACTATGGCCTTCACTGATTTCTCTGTTTCATTTTTCTAATAGAAAATTTGAGTTCTTATACATTTTCTGAATCTCTGTTGACATAATCTCGAATATGTTCTGTTAGTTGTTACAAAGATATATGAAAAGTTGTGCTCTTTAGACTCTTTTGGTGAGTGTTACTGTCTCGATACCGGCATTTGAGATTTGGCTAAACCGACCCACGTAACAATGCCAACGGCTAAGATGATCCATCCAAGCACATCATACTTGAGATCATTGTTCTTTATTTGCTTCATCGTCTGAGAGATAAAAATGTTAGATTTTCAGCAAACAGATTTGGATTTTTAAGTAAAAGAAACAACCTTTGCACTAGTAGATGATGTTCCAGCTGCACCGCCCAATGGTAGTGGACCTAAACCATGTTTGTGAACTTCTGTATGTATTTCTGGAGCCTGCACTTTATTGTACAGAGAGAAGGAGAATTAGTCTAAACTCTAATGAACAAAAACCAGAGATTCATAACCATTGCTACTCTGTTTTTCTATACTAGAACTTCATCTTTAGGCCAAAAAACATGCATAAAACCACCTCACACTTTCTATTGCTAAAAGCTAGGAAAACTTCAGGAGCCTTAGCAACTTGTAGATCTTAATTCCAAGAACAAAGGACCCAAAAGATATATGTGGTTAAAGTGTCTTCTATTGTAAAACATTCTTCACGATTGAGCTCATAAAAGTCGTGGTATATGATAAAGATTTACCTTAGATGTCAATTCCAATGATCTTTGATAGTGTTGGTTCTCAGGTTGCTGCAAAAATGAAGGTAATGTAGTACATTACAAGTTACAGTTAAAAACACAACATTCAAAAAACATATAACACTATCATAGTTATTGTCTGAAATTCTGGCGTATGAAAGTCAGAGACTTTAGTTTACCTCATCCACAGCTTGTTGAAAGAACTGAGTAGCTTGTTCAAAGTGATATCTAGCTTCAGTTTGATCAGGAGTCAAAAACCCATATGAGGTATGAGCATTTCCAATACACCAAAGCGCATCGTGCTTCTTTGGATTGATTAACAAAGCCTCTCCAAGCTTCGAAATGGCATCTACGCAAAATTCATCTTCTATTAATTACCGACCTCACTAACATCTTAACATACATACAGAAAGATTATGCCCAGTCAATACAATTTTGAAATTCGAACATAAAGAGTTCGCATTTCCAGGCAGATTCAACCTAAACGAATCAAAGCTAATATAAATTCGATGCACACTAGAAACGAGAAGAAGAAGCGAGCACCTTGAAGCATTTGCTTTGAGTCTGAGACATTCTGAAACTGTGAAATTTCCAATAAAGCTCCTCCCCATCTCGTCAAATTCTACAAAAAAATCCACGGCTGTTATAAAATCTTATTTGATTTCCTCCATGAAAAAAGCAAATTTTCCAAAATCCCAACTTCTTCATCGAAATTCGCATAAATTCTACAAGAGAAAACGAAAATTGAAGGGAAAATTTTTAAACACATGAACCCAGAAAAAAAACTAACATCAGCATCTAAAGGGTTTTTGATGTAGGTAGCTTCTGCTGCTTTTAGAGCATGTTCGAAGAACGCCAATCTATCGAAATCACTCTGCATATCCATCGATTCTGAAGCTTCGAGATAAATTTTTGATTCTTCCGTAACAACTAACGAAAACCATAAGGCGGTTTACTCTTCGAGTTTGATGATTGCTAGAGAAACTTAATGGGCTTAATGGGCCATATGGATTTCTTGCTAATATCAGCCCAATAAACATGTCAAAATATGAACTAACATGATTCTTCTTTTCTTAGAAAACATTCTACAATTGCCACAGTAATGGTAGATATATTATCGACAATATGAACTCCATTAGCAAGTTGTGGATTAGCCTTAACAACAGGTGACATCTCCTCAATACATGTCCTTGCCATGTCAATGGTACAAGTAACATGGAAACTTAAATTGAAATAGTCCTTCTTTGCCAAATCTTTGAGAGAAGAATTAAAACAAGCACTAGCATGATCAAAAGTGTCTGAGCATACTTTATCGGGGATGTCTTTTTCCACCAAAATGAATTGTTTCAGCAGATAAGAGGTTTTTCGAGAATTAAAATTGATCAAAAATCTGACAAGACTAGAATGATCGAGTGTTGCAATGTTAGGAATTGAGTTCAGGAATTTAAAGCAAAATGATGAATCTATTCCTCCTTGAGTGCAGATTTTGTTGATTTCACTTTTTGTAGCCTTCATATTAAAATTTGCATATGTTGAGACATCCATATCAAGGCCTTCTGTTACATCTTTGCGTTTGACAATGTCGCAAAAAGATTGATTTTCAGTTTCAGGATACAAAACCCTCTCTAGGTTCAAAATCTTAAACATGTCTGTGGTTGTATCATCTGACTTGGCATAGAATAAACCTCCTGTGTTATCAGCTGTTACATGATGTTGTTGATGATCATTTGATGAGAAACCACAAGCCACTGATACTGAATTTTCTGAGTGGCAATGCATTAGAGGATTTCTTAGCCACATTACATCTGCTTCCTGCAACCAAATTCAGAACAATTGATGTTTGATTAACGTCGGAGATAATGGAACAAATGTGAAGACGGTGGAAAAAGAAACATTGAACTGCACAGTCACACCCAGAAATTAAAGATACAATTTTAATTATTTGATGTATGCCATGATTTAATTGTTATTAAGCTATTATAATTTAAATAGTTTGGTTTGTTAATGTCTACCTATATGAATGTCTTTTTTTTTTAACCTAGGGGTTCTGGTTTCTAAGACACTATTGACTATGACCAATAAGGACCCCGCATCATTTTTAATAGAGAAGCGGGATCTCAAATCCACTAAAAGTCGACGCATCATCCCTTTTTACCTTAATCTTTTAGGGAGTCAGGGAAACTCATGTGAATGCCCTTGGTCAAGTGAAAATGATTAGCGTTTCGCATTTGAGGGGAACCGATCTCTGCTGTAAGCCAACAAAGCAAATTCCTCCTTTATTGTAAAATTGCGTAATTTTTAGGTTTTTCAAAAAAGTTTATTGGTCATCATTGGGAATTATTGATCACTTCTCCAGGGGGACTGAGTTGCAAGGTTCTCTTGGTTCTGTCGAAATTTTTTTAAGGGTTTTAAAGATTATTTCTGATAAACTAATCTAGATAGCAGGTTTTCATCTGAAATTCGTCAAAACTGTATTCCAAATGAAAGGATTCATCAGGATTCATGTGATTTCTTGTAGTGTAGTTTTCGCAACATGAATTTATGATTATAAAACTTGATTGTAGAATTTAAAAAATAGCATGCAGTAAAAGTTGACCAAAAAAAATAGCATGCATTAAGAGAACTTACGGTGAACACGAGGTTATAACCAAGTTCTAAGATCTCTTTAACCAAAGCTTTCTGGCTCCAACCTGGAATAAGACCATCCGCTTTCAAAGACTTTGATCTTCTTCTAAAATATCTATGAAGGTAACAATGTGGGTGAGAACGAAGACAATATCTAAGAGCTTGATCATCATCTAAAGCCACAACAATCAAATGATTCAACAAGTGTTTAGTTCTTTCTCCGATTCGAAAACTCTCAAGGAATAGATCAAGAATAGACTCAGGTTTTGCCCATTCTCGATCAATCATTGTAATAATCACTGTTCTGTCTTCAGTAGCTGTTTCTTTTAGTAGACTCGATAAGCCTCGAAATTCCTATGAACATAAAATACCAAATCTATCAATTATATTATCTCAAAAAGCATTATATAGATTGGGATCATAAATATTGATCTTACAGGTTTAATATGAGAGAATTTTGTTGATCTGATAGTATTCATGTATGAAGCAAATGAGAGATGAACATGATGAAATTGCAACAACAACCAGAGAATGGTCAAGAGAAGACAACATATTACAAGGTATGGTGACTTCATTTTTGTATATTGTCAATTTTGAAACTCTGCAAAATCTTGTAAAATATAAAAACATTTAAAGTCCAACATATATTTTCAATTCTTATATTCACATTAATTGTAATTAATTACTATGAATACAATGTATATAAATAAAAGGTTCAAGCAAAATCTGGTCAAATTAATTTCAGTTTGTTTCTTAAATCCATATTTGTAAATAAATAATAATTGGTCGAGTTGCTCTCAGTCTTTGATTAGGATGATCCAGCTAGTGATTTGGTATCAGGGTTCGATTCATACCCGTTACAATATGGTAGTTTAAAAAGGGATTTTAGGGGTGAGTTTAGGTTATAGATCGAGTCTTGTCGATCCAATTGTTGACAAAAAAATAAAATAATAAATAAATAATAATTGGGATTTTCTCTTTTATGCCAAATTATTTCATCTTGCACCTTTTAGAATTTATTACTCTAAAAACTTTTGCTTTTGACTGAATCTATTTCTCCAAATTTTAGCTACCATATTATAGAAAAAACTTAATATATTTTCTTGCAATCGTATGCAAATATTATGTCAAAATTTTAATTCAGTCAACCAGAATTCACTAGGTAGTTCTTTTTTTTGTTAATTAAATCACTAACTATTTTCAAATGCAATTAATATATATCTTCAACAGTTCCATTAAATTTTTTTGTCTATATTGAGTTACAACTAACTAGTCTATTAGTCAAATTTCTATATAATATAGACGATAAGACTCGATCATGAATTTACAAGGGAACATATTTTTAGTAGACTTACCATAAACCACTACACTAAAAGAGTTTCATTAATTATAAAACTATTATAGTATATTATTAATTAAAATCGGACATCTCTCAAAAACAAATTCGGGTATGATCGGAAGAACAAAAGAAACTGCTCACACTTCTGATCAACTAACTACCTAACCTTTGTATATATACATTTATGTTTTTATAATAAACGAATTCTTGAAAGAATATTATTAAATTTTTTAAAAATTATTGATGTCACTATCAGTCCATCATTTACGTCGAGGAATTAGAGATCAAAGATGGCAAGAGTATACGTATCTGGTCGGCCATAGGCGGTGAGTCGACGCCGTGTTCCATTTTCCAATCTTTTTTTATTTGATTTTCCCAAAACTAAGATACTATTATTGTTAATATATTTTCATACGCAAATAAAATATGCCAATCTCGATATCTAATTATTTTCATACGCACTACTCAAATTCAATTTAACCAATTTTGTCTTTTTAATCCTTAAATACGAAGGACATAATATATTTATAGATTCATACTTCTCAGAATTAGTTATCAATTCTTCGATCTTAGATCGATGTTTGTCTCCACTTCTATTTATTGCAATATGCTTCATAAGTACTACTCTCTCTGTTCCCTTTAAATGATGTTTTTAAGAATTTTTGCCATCGTTTTAATTCATGTTTTTAAAATTTTATTTTTTAATATTTTTGACTATTTGAATTATGCAAATTAATTTATAATTAGTTATATCATTTTGAAAGTTATGATAAAATATATTTTATTTAGATAAAATAAAAAATTTAATGAATTTTTAACTGTATGAAAAAAACCTAGAATATCGAATATAATGAAACAATATTTATTATCAATATTATTTTTATATAATATTCATTCCGATATAATAAACAATTTATCACAAACCAACAAAACAAAAAATTGTTTACCTTAGGTCTATATTGTTATATATAATTTCTGTGATTTCTTCACAATTATATGATACTAGTGTTAAGAAAAATATCATTTGATTTATGGGTAATTATTGTAACTTTTTAATAAGAAAATGTCTGGTGATAATAGCTTATGTTTCTCCTTTGTTATGAATCTATTTTTTCTCATCATTTCAACCATGAGCCAAAGAAACTAAAAGAGTAAACAAAAAGCAAAAAAAACAAAACTCACATGAACCCATTGATCATAAAAGACCAACCACTAAAATTATAAATCTGACCACTTTGTGTGCCATAGAAAAAGACAAGATCATCGTCAAATAAGGACTCTCCAAATGGATCACATGGTCTCCTCACTTGCCACGTGTATCTTTATCTCTATGGGTCCCGTTCCAGACTTAATTTATGTACAACACATTATTTATTTTATTTTTTCTTCAACAATTTTATCACAAAATCTGATCAATTACTCAAGTCTACTTTTATAATTCCAAACAGTATTTTATTAGAGCCAAAAAATACGTGGTGAGTTTACATTCTATATTTTATTTAAAAAATTTATGTTATATTTTAATTTTTGTCGATCTAATTGTTAATTGTTGACAAAAAAAATAATATTTTTATTAGGATTTGTGATTTTCTAAAAACGAATTTTTATAAATAATTAAAGTAGAAATAGTCTTAACAATTTGAGTAAAAATAATTTTTCGTGGTTAGTTCATTATTCAATATAATATATTCTGTAACAAAGATATTTTGAGTCGATATTAAACAAATAACCGTAACTTTAGGTGTAATTGGTCAGAGATTCAATTTCAATTGGAAGTTTTGTTGGGTTGAATATCATAATAAATCACGTGAATGGAGAATAAAATGATAAGACAAAGTGGCTGTTCCATACTTCAAGGGTCGGAATTATTCTGACCGTTGGATCTTTAGATCGACGAGTGTTAGATGTAATGGGTAAGTTGTCGTGTGACACAAGTCATCACTCTATCAATAGAGATTTATTGGTAGCTACTTAATTAATGAGTGACAAATGTATGTGTATTTGATAGAAATGAAGAAAAATAAAAGAAGACTCTCAACTTCTTTTCCTGTTGTGTTAAATTGGCAATAATAACAAAATCTATGTTTTATCAATGCAAGCAGCTAAAATACAACAATAATGATTATTATATTTTTTGTAAAACATTTTAAAAAACTATATTCAGATTTTACATTTTAAATAGTGGTTACATATTTTTTTTATGAATAGATTTGAGCTATATCAGATTTTATCGATCTAATTAATAATAAAAAATATATATACGAATAGTCAAAAATATTTTTTTTGATAGTCAAAGATGTTTTTGCAATGGAATAGACTCGAAACTTGCCGGAAAAAAACATTCAGAGTGAAATTTTATTTTATTTGCAGTTTACTTATAACAATAACTTTTAAACATTTTTATATATAGAAATCATTTCAGATAAATTTGTTATAAATTTTATTTGTCCACGTAAGTGATAATTTTTTATAAAAATTAAAGAATAAACATTAATAGTTTCTCATATACCTCATGCATGTATGGGTTGTTTTGTCCATTTGGCTGGTGTAATTAATGGTCATTTGTTTTATTATGCAATCAAATGTGCTATACTTTTTTTAGTTTATTTAAAAAATTTGGTTATATTCATCCTTTCATGATCTATCATGTGTACACAAGCAATCCAGACGAATGAGCAAATTGGAGAATATTCTATGAATAATATATATAAGAGTATTATACAGAATAAAATTTGTCAATGATGCCTTACAAATTCACATGCAACGGTCTTTATCGATCCCAAACGCAAAAGTATGTAGCGTTGGTCTCTCTATGCAAGACACTCATGAAAATAATTAATACTATTATCTTACTTTCTAATTATCCAGTTATTATGATCATTCAGCTAATGACTTGGCACCATGGTTTGATTCTTATCTGGTACATTATGGTGCTTAAAAAAATGACTATAAGAATATGCTTTAGTCTATAGATCAAATTTTGTCTATTCAATTGTTAAAAAAAAAATCATAACGGAATCTATTTCATTCTTGAGCAAATAAATTATATTTCATAAACTAATGACTTATGATATCATTCGTAATTACATTTTCAGTTACTTTTTTTTATTACTACTTTAAATTAACTAATTTTAAAATAGAAAGACACAAAACATGAAATGTAAGAAAATGTAAAATGAAATGACGAAAAAAAAAGTTGTAAAAATAGTTGCACCACGAGTAAAACATTTTAACAATAAAATAAAATAACTTTATGTCAAAATCGCATTGTTAATGTAAAACATTTATATTTGTCAATGTAAAATTTTACATTGTTATAGCTCAAATTCAATAGTGGATACAATCATTTAATTTAGTGTAACTTAAACTTATCATGTTTTCCTTCTACAACTTTACGTCAAAATAAACCTTTTAACAAATTAAATAAAATAACTTTATGTCAAAATCGCATATAGAATTGTATTTGTTATATATATAGCTACATAATAGTCAATTTCACAGACAGAAAATGGATTATTTTTCTTAGTGGATAAGATTCAAATAATATGAATTTTTGTTTAAATAATTTTGTCATTCAACGTCAATATCACACGTTGATTTCAAATCTGTAAGAATATATTTCAAAACAAAACAAAATGGACTAAATTTTTTTTGCAATTAACATTTAGTTTCAGACGGTAAATTTAAATACATACATATTTGCATAACCAGAGATCGAGTCCAACTGCCTACATTATATAAAAATATTGAATATTGGCTAATAGACCGGATAGTTCTGGTTAATATTGACAAAAAAAAAGACTAAATTTTGGATAAGAATAATAAACGTAATCTAGCTAGGGACTCAGGTTGTACACAGAATTCTAGTTATCTTCCTTCTTCAATAACCATCAGAATAACAAAATCAATATTGAATTATGGTTGGAAACATTAGCTTGAGAATCACAATTTCATACACATAAAAAATAATATAAAATAAATAAATCTTTAATCCTAACATATGGCGTAATTTGCCTTTATCTTTCGATTAAAATATTTGATAAAACGTATAATTAAAGAGGACAATGATTGTCTTATCTTTTGGTTAGAACCGCATATGGAACCCATCCACCCATTTGTGACTCACAACAAATCAATTTTTATATAAAATGTTATGTGTATATATTTCTTTATGTAAGAGAGATCTATAAAGCTTAGTAAAAGTGGTTTAACTAGAAGGAACGACAAAATTTGCAGAGAAATCCAAAACCAACATTTGGTTTTTGTAATAGAGAGAAAGCTTTTAGACATTTAAATCAAAG
Source organism: Lepidium didymum (assembly GCA_963920545.1). Lineage (NCBI taxonomy): Eukaryota > Viridiplantae > Streptophyta > Magnoliopsida > Brassicales > Brassicaceae > Lepidium > Lepidium didymum. The sequence goes on along the minus strand of OY986980.1, from coordinate 20,263,209 downwards.
CTTACTTTTGTTGTTCTTTCTTCTTCTTCTCTTTTCCTAATTTCTCGGAGTGGTCCTATTGTTTCTCGGATCATTACAGAGAGAGAAACTTGGAGATGGATGAAGATGGAAACTTTCAGATTGGTAATAGTCATTACAATGGAGAAGAAGAAGAAGCAGATCCGGAGAATAATACTTTGAATCAACCTCTTCTTAAGAGACATAGAACTCTTTCTTCAACTCCTCTTGCTTTGGTCGGTGCCAAAGTTTCACACATCGAGAGTTTAGATTATGAGTATGTCTTCTTCATCTTCCAGATCTTGATTCTTAGTTTTGAGTCTCAGTCTCGTTCTATCAAGTTTTCATTTTTACTCTGGTTTTAGACAAATTGTCACTTTTAAAAGTATTTGTGTTCTCAATTTTCAATCTCTTTCTTTAAAGTTTCAATCTTATTCTGTTTTTTTACAATCTTCCTTAAAAGTGAATAGATAGAACTAAATGTCTGGATCTGTATTCTGATCTTCAGAATTGAATGAAAATATTAATGATAAAGACATAAGAACTGTTGTGATTTTCAATTATGTCTTATACCTTTTGTGTAATATTTGTGATAAGTCTTAGTCTCAATTTCTTTCTTTAAAGTATTAATCTTTACTCTGCTTTCAGATAATCTTCATTGATGGAGACATATGAATTTTAGCAATATTATAATTTTTTAATTGAAATATTGGCATTCTGCAGAATAAATGAGAATGATCTCTTTAAGCATGACTGGAGAAGTAGATCAAAGGCACAAGTGTTTCAATACATATTCGCAAAATGGACATTAGCTTGTCTTGTTGGTCTCTTCACTGGTCTCATTGCTACTCTCATCAATCTCGCTGTCGAAAATATCGCCGGTTACAAACTTCTAGCCGTTGGCTACTACATTGGTCAAGATAGGTATAGACTATTAAGCCAGATGTTGAAAAATACATTCAAAATCAACGAAATTGAGTTACCTTGTATGATAAGTCTACGTTTCAAATTAGGTATATGACTGGTCTGATGATCTTTACCGGAGCGAATTTGGGTTTGACTTTGGTGGCTACAGTACTTGTGGTTGTCTTTGCTCCTACTGCGGCTGGTCCTGGGATTCCTGAGATTAAAGCTTATCTTAATGGCGTTGACACTCCCAATATGTTTGGTTTCACCACCATGATCGTTAAGGTCTGTTTTCTTAAATTTTGAATCTTGCCACAAAGTTAATGTGAGATCTTTTGTTTGACTGACTGATTTTCAATTAGATTGTTGGAAGTATTGGAGCAGTTGCAGCTGGACTTGATCTTGGTAAAGAAGGTCCATTGGTTCATATAGGAAGTTGCATAGCTTCTTTGTTAGGTCAAGGTGGTCCAGATAATCACAGAATCAAATGGAGATGGCTTCGTTACTTCAACAACGATAGAGATCGAAGAGATCTTATTACATGTGGATCAGCTTCTGGAGTTTGTGCAGCTTTCAGGTCACCAGTAGGAGGAGTGCTTTTTGCTCTTGAAGAAGTCGCTACTTGGTGGAGAAGTGCTCTCTTGTGGAGGACATTCTTCAGTACTGCAGTTGTTGTGGTTGTATTGAGAGCCTTCATTGAGATTTGCAATTCTGGTAAATGTGGGCTTTTTGGCAAAGGAGGACTCATTATGTTTGATGTGAGTCATGTAGAGGTTAGGTATCACGCAGCTGATATAATCCCAGTCACATTGATTGGGGTCTTTGGTGGCATTCTTGGAAGCCTATATAATCATTTTCTTCATAAAGTTCTTCGGCTTTACAATCTCATTAATCAGTAAGTGTGTTGCTTATGAGTAAGAAAATTTCAACAAGAGTAAAGAGTTTTACTTTGAATTAACATTGTTTGATCAAATCTTTGTTCAGGAAGGGTAAGCTTCACAAGGTGCTTCTGAGTCTTTCAGTATCTCTGTTCACTTCGGTTTGCTTGTATGGTCTTCCTTTCTTAGCTGAATGCAAGCCTTGTAACCCTTCAATAGATGAGACCTGTCCGACAAACGGAAGATCAGGGAACTTCAAGCAATTCAATTGTCCAAATGGTCATTACAATGATCTAGCAACTCTGCTTCTCACAACCAATGATGATGCAGTCAGAAACATTTTCTCTTCAAACACTCCTAATGAGTTTGGTATGGTTTCTCTTTGGATATTCTTTGGCCTCTACTGCATTTTGGGGCTTATCACATTCGGTATAGCAACTCCATCTGGTCTCTTCCTACCGATTATCCTCATGGGTTCTGCTTATGGTCGGATGCTAGGCCAAGCAATGGGATCTTACACAAACATTGATCAAGGGCTTTACGCAGTTCTTGGTGCAGCTTCACTCATGGCTGGTTCAATGAGAATGACTGTTTCACTCTGTGTTATATTCCTTGAACTCACCAACAACCTTCTTCTGTTACCCATTACAATGTTTGTGCTTCTGATTGCTAAAACAGTTGGAGACAGCTTTGATCTAAGTATCTATGAGATCATTCTCCATCTCAAGGGCTTACCTTTCTTGGAAGCTAATCCAGAGCCATGGATGAGGAATCTAACTGTAGGTGAGCTTGGTGATGCAAAGCCTCCAGTTGTAACACTTCGTGGAGTAGAAAAAGTCGCCAATATAGTAGATGTCCTAAAGAACACAACGCACAACGCATTCCCAGTATTAGATGGAGAAAATGGTACAGAGCTCCATGGTTTGATCTTAAGAGCTCACCTTGTTAAAGTTCTGAAAAAGAGATGGTTCTTAGATGAGAAAAGAAGAACAGAAGAGTGGGAAGTTAGAGAAAAGTTCACACCAGTTGAATTAGCTGAGAGAGAAGACAATTTCGATGATGTAGCAATCACAAGCTCAGAGATGCAAATGTATGTTGATCTTCATCCTCTAACCAACACCACACCTTATACAGTGCTCCAGAGTATGTCTGTGGCTAAGGCTTTGGTGTTGTTCCGGTCAGTTGGTCTCAGACATTTGTTGATAGTTCCCAGAATTCAAGCTTCAGGAGTGAGTTTGCTTTTTCTTGACACTTTTATCTCACTGTCTTCTCTTGAAAATTAGCTTTTGTTGATAAGAAAATGTGTATTGTGTGTTGTGCAGATGTCACCAGTGATAGGGATCTTAACAAGGCAAGATCTAAGGGCTTATAACATTCTACAAGCATTTCCTCATTTGGATAAGCACAAAAGTGGAAAACTTCATTGAATTAAGGCTAAAGCAAAGAGCTCTACTCTTATTGGTTTTTGTGATATGGATTCTCTTTCTCCATTCTTATTATTATTATTATATTCTGTCCAGTTTTGTTTGCATTCTTTCTTCAACACCAAAAAGTAATATAAAAGAATAAGCTATTTCATAGATTTCTACTTGTAAATCTCTACTTTTTTTTTCCTCACAGAACGATTGAGAAGAATAAAAACAGTTTGAATATACCTCAGGATTTTACAACTCTTTTTAAATGTAAGGATTTTGAGATTAAACTTAGTAACCCAAAAATTCCGAGTCATTACAAATGACATGAGAAATCCCTTTAACTCAAATCAAGGACCAATGTATGTATAAATTAAATCAAGAATCTTGATGACTAAACCTTGGTGCCAGCTAAGCTCCATACACGCAAGTTCCCACTCTTGTCTCCACTGAATAACAGTCCTTCAGGACCAATTGTGAATGTGCCGATCGTCTGCGTAGAGAACATCTTTCCTCTTTCTTTAAAACTGTGTAAAAACAAAACAAATACCAATTAGTTAATCCATTGATTAAAGATAAGAGTAAAATATAATTGGAGATATCAAGCTTCACTTACGATGGCAGGTCGTAGATGCCAACTGTTCCATTTTGGTAAGAGCAGAACATGATTGGTTTGGCCTCTGCATCGTGCATCCCGCAAAGAGCATGAACACTCTGTTTCAAACCAAAAACAATTAGAAACACTTTTTTTTCTTTCTAAAATCTAAGTGTCATTGTTGTTGTTGTTAAGAAGAATGGCAAAATAGGAAACAAAACTTTACCTGTTCTTGTCTGCGCGTAAGGATAACTTTCAAGCTTCTATCTTCAGATAAAGCCCAAACTTTTATGGTCCCATCCAAGGAAGACGATATTAGACATTGGTCCCAACATAAGAGTGACGTGACAGTGTCGCTATGTTGCCTCAGAGTCATAATACATAGCAAGGTGTTGAGATCCCACACCTGGTATTACAGCAAATAGAATTGATTGGAATGCATACGAAATAAGATTAAAGGTGAGATTATATTAGTAGCGATCAGTTCTTACCTTAATTGTTTTATCCACAGAACCCGAGTATAGTAGCTGACCTCCAACAGCAAAACAAGTGACTTCACCGCTATGATGTTCCTCAAGAGATTTGAAGTATTTAAAAGGATCAGACTCAGAGTCAGTAGCTTTCCAAACTGATATACTACCAGACTGCGATTTCCATAAGGAACTTGAGTTAGATACAACATCCAAAAAAGAAGCAAGGAACTAACACATGTATAGAGAGATGGAGAACAAGAAATGCTTACACTTGTTCCAGCAAAAAGCATTCCGTTTGCAGCAGTCATTGCATTCACCTGACCAACCACCCCGTCAAGATGCAAATCTTGACTAGTTTGAGCATTAAAAGCCTGCAGCATTGTAAAAATGTAAGCTTTGAGAACAGAACCAAGATGGTGAATCCCACTGAGTTTAGACAATTGGAATTAAAATTAAAGAAAGCATATTTGTATTAAGAGACACCGTAAACTAACCTTTACAGCGTTTTTCAAGCCAAGGAAAACCCATGGACCTTCATTGATTAAAGACCCTGCTTCTGCATGAAGATTGGTGGTATGTACACACTGACCACTGTGGCAGTCCCAAATATGCAATGTACCATCGCTACTGACTGAAAACAGTTTATCTGAACCCTGAGGGAGCGCAATCCCCTTTAGATCCTGTAAACAAGAAGTTATATTAGAACAAAAAGTAAAATACCAAAGGGATTTCATTATAATGCAGATACTGGTAACATACCTTCTTGTGTCCATCAAGAGCAGCAGCCATTATCAATCCAGGGAAACAGGACCAAGAGTGTAAGAACTGACATTGGTCACCCATCTTGCAGTTTCCAGCTTTCCAATACTTACAAATAATTCTATTAGAATTGAGACTGCCGTTATCCTTTCTTGGCTGGCTTAAACCACAATAACCATTGTTTCCATTCTTCCTTGGCCTGTTGCCTTCTGATGCATTGTAATCTTTTGACGTCCAAACAAGATTCTTTGAAAACTTGTTTGGACCTTTCTTCATGCCATTGTTATAAGGAACATAAGGTCTTCTAGGAACTATATCTGCAGCGTAATCATGTTGTCTTTCAACTCCGAAATTCCTTACGTGTGAGTATCTCCTTGGCGCCTTGTAATTCATACTAAACATTGAGAAAATAGTAACTTTAGCAGACTGAACCATAAAGCCGAGCAATGTTGCTTCATCCATGATGATCCGTACATAAATTCCCCAATGGCTCGAAGTAAGAAGAGACCAGAAGCACCAATCCTCTTTTGTAACTCCAAGTTCACATTGAAAATCCAAGTATCACAGAGCACCACGTCAACAGAAAAGAAAACCCTAAGAAATCTAATCTCACAATTTCCATCCAAAATCGCTTCAATTCCAAACAAGACATAGTCGACGATCAAACATCCAAGTATCCAATAGCAGTAGGAAAATCATCACATACAGAATCGACATGCCTCGATGATTTCGAACCGAGCGTTCATGATTATCTAAACCCTAAATACAACGATAACAACAACCGCCCATAAAGAGATCTAACTCATATTTATTAACATTTGGTGAAACCCTAGCTTTCTGGTATCGATGAGAGTAGGAGGACGAGAAAGAACGAGAAGAAGCGGGAACCCAAAGTGAAAGCAGGAAGAGGAAACCATAATAATCTCGGAGAAAGCGTAGTCGAAGTAGAAGCAAACCTGAGAGATAAAGCGTACGGGGGATCTAGATCTTCGGTTGGAGAGAGCGAAAGAAAGTCGAAAACTTGAAGAGGAAACAGAAAAAAGAAAAAAGGAACGAGACGAATGAATAATGAGCGGATATTGCCAACGGTGTATAAATAGAATTTTATAGATGAGCGTGCAGGTTACGCTACCATTGATTTTCATATTGGGCTTAATTTAGGCCCAGTAAGATGAAACAGTTGATTTAGCCATACTTGAGTTGAATTGTGAAATTAGATAGGACAGTCATTGTTGATGTTTGTGTCGTGATGCCATAGGTTGTTGGTAACTGGAAGAGTTTAGTCAACTTCTGTGGAAAAAGGAAGATTCGGGCAGAGATTCTGTTTGATGAAGCTATGTCCAATTGATGGTCTAACAAGTGCTACATATGAAGCAATGCAATAATGATGTATAGAACAGCGACATGTTCCTATTCAAAATAGTTGTCTTCTCTATTCTATAATATGATTTTTCTTAAAAGCTAGAGAGAGTTGTGTTTCTAGTCGCTAAACCAATCGTATATACCATCTCAAGACGCTTATAAATCATAAACAGTTAAAGTACTTGAGTTTGATAATGGTTGTGTATAAAAACGAAGACAAAGTTAGTCAGAATATGAGTTTGAAACCAAAGTGTACCCAAATCATTTATTATACCAACAAAATTTTAAGCTTTTGGATGTCTATTAACATCAAACAATTTAGCATTACCTAAATCTTATTTCAAGGATTTTTTTTTCAAGACAAGTTTAACAATTTCCAAAATAATTAGAAAATTATATTTGTTATTAAAAATATAATTCGAGTAAGCAAGAAGAGCTTCATAAACGATAAATATGAGAAAAAATATTACAGTGACAAGCTTGTGTAAGCTCTTTAGGACAGAGACAGTGTCCTAGTCATAAATTTTAGGCTGTTAGGGTACCAATACGTGTGTTTTGCTCGAACCGGTTTGAGTAGTGACTACTTGTTTTACTCGTCGGTGCCGAAGTAACGATCACCAAACTCGCCCAAGCCTGGTATAACACGGAACTCTTGGTTTAGACCTTGGTCTATTTCAGACGTCACTATCTTCAATGCTGGGAAACGTTTGCAGACGCAGTGGATTCCCTCCGGCGCCTGTCAAACAAGGTTATGATTAGAGAGAAAGCGAGAATCCGAGAGAGAGAAGATCGATCTTTAGCTTTTTACACTCACCGAGATAAGGTTGAGGAATATAATGTGAGATTCAGGAACTCCTTTCTGAATGAGTAGTTCAATGGCTTGATTTGCAGAGTTACCTTTACGAACACGAGATATGACTTTAGAGAAACCAAAATCCATTAAAAAAGACAAGCCTACAATAGAAGTATTATGCAACGAAAGAGATCGAGTACCTGTGGCTAAGACAGGGTCTAGAAGCAGGACATGGCGTTCAGAGATGTCGTGAGGAAGCTTTTCATAAATAAGCTAATTCACAAGAGAAGAGAAGCTTTAAGAAGTTTGTTTATAAGAAGAGATTGTTCATCATACTTAAGAGCTTAATAATAACAGACAGACCTGTTTTCCATTGTCGCCGTCACGGTGGATGAGAATCTTCCCTATTTTAATTCCTTTGCAGCAAGCACGTAATGCATTTTCCATACTTTCACCACTAAGAAAACATACAAAAACAGAGAGCTTTTAGGCAAGATAAATTAATCGCAAACAAGTAATATATGCCTTCCATCCAAGATGTACAACACTTGGAAAAACAAACATCTTATCAAATCAAACTTGACGCAAATACAATACCTTTTAAGGCTCACCTTCGAATAATTGAGACCCCACACAGTTTCTTGCAGAAATCAACACCGGTATACACAGCTCCTGTTGCGGAAAAGATGAGAAATTTAAACCAGTTGAATCAGCTAATTCTAACTAATCTGTGCTGTATAGATATAGGCAGCACTCATGGTTACACAGGGAGTGCGGTATCCATTTTGATTTCCAAAACGCACAAGCATTTTTCTAGAACCATGGGAAGGAGGAGATAAAAAAGAAAAAGTGTATAAAAGTAATATTACAGCTCACACTTTCTCCTATCATACCTGTTGGAGTAACTACTTGTTTCTCAGTGAAAGGCAAATGGCCAAGACCATGCTCAACGACCTAAGATAAAACCAATATTAGTTAAATTAAGGTCTGAAAGCTGAGTGATGTTGAAAGTGTAGAGACGATGCAGAGACATACCAAACGAATGAGCCGATCTGAATAAAAAACAAAGTCATGCTTTGATATATCCTTCTCCCGAATAAGTGTATGCATGCCTCTTATCTGCAATCATGATCCTATATTGAGACCATTGATACAAACACCGTCTAAATCAAACATCAAAGAGGACAAAATGTGGAAATACCTGAAATGTTGATTGGATGACATAAACATTTGGGTAGATTTTGCAGATATCATGCTGCCCAAGTTTTGTGTGGATATGTTGCGTAATCAAATCAACTGCAACGTGATTATCACCTCCTCGAGGAATGATCACGTCAGCATATTTCTTTGAGGGGAGCACAAAGTCATCAAATGCTGGCTTCACGAACTTTGCATACTGTAGATGAGAAAAACAAAAAAAAAAGATTATACCGATGAGTACAAATACAACAGCAGGAAGAAGGAGAAAAAACGAGTATAAACAGAATGAGATGTTCACAAGAGCATGATTTATTTGTGTTGTTAGTTCCAGACTTTGTATTCACAACAATATCAAGCCACCATTACTAGGATAGTGAATGATTGCCAAACAGTCCTACACCATAAACTGAAAGGAGGATTAACCTGTTCAAGCACAGAATTGACATCCCTGCCCCTCTCAACTGTGTCACGCCTGATTCTGCGAGCAAGCCTCACATCAGCATCTGAAACCAGTAAATACCTTAATATGAGGATTAGAGACATGTGAAATAGAACCCCGTTTGGCTAATTATATAGCTTTAAAAGTTTCAGCCTCTCTTCAGCAGTTAAGTGGAATATAAAAGACAACCCAACACGGCATCAGCTAATAATTTGCACTTACAATAAGATTAAACAGTGAATGAGAAAAAATGAGTAGCAAAAGAGATATGGATGCTTTGGGGAAATTAAAAAGACACTGCAGTTGATAACACATAAGGTAATTGGTCGTTACCTGTGTCAACGAAGATCTTCATATTCATCAGATTCCGAACGCGTGGGTCATGGAAAACTAGTATCCCTTCCAAAATTATTACATCAGAAGCATTGACCTGATAAAAGGTCGCAACTGATTCAGTAAACCAACACAATTTCCTTCAACTTCAAGCCAGAAATAAAGTCATTCTGCTTATCAAAGAGACCTGATTGCTACTTCAAATATAAAATTCAAAGGGATCAATTATATGCTAATATAATATGCCCGTTAAATTAAAATTGGAATACATATAAAGCCAGTAATAAGTTGATTCAGATTACACGACCACAACAATGTCTTCAACAGAGGACCAATCACCTGACGAAAAGTATCAGATCTACGTTGATGGGTCTTAAAGTCGTAGATTGGAACTTGATAGGGTTGCCCGCTCTTGAGAGTCTCAGCACAATGCAAAAGCTGCTCGGTGTCAAAGGCATCTTTAAACGAAACAAAAACAGAAAGTGGAAGATTAACCAAATGCTGCCATGTGTTGAACCTAATCGATCTTTAACCAATATATAAACAGCGAGAAAACTCAACAAAAGCCCATTAAGATAGTTACCGGGATGATCAAAATTGTACTCTTGCACACGCTCCAACTCTTCAGATGTCAAACCGCGGTAAAAGGAATCCTAATCAACAGAAAACAAAATAAAAACTTAATACATGATGTGAATCCTTTGCTATCTATACAGTAGAGAGTGAATCATTGAGAACAACTTTGGAGGATAAAATCAAACCTGATTAACTAGAACAACACGATGGTCATGAAGTTGCTGGATAATCATGTCGCAGACCGTGGTCTTACCAGAAGCCGTACCACCAGAAACCCCTGTCAAAGGTAAAATTAAACCAAACGCCGAGAACAACTGAAAAATTCATGCAGAAATCGATAGTCTTGTACTATAGATACCAGATTAAATCTTGGAAACATAAAATACTAACATAGCCAGCTTCTACCATCAAAACCCTAGGATTTAATGAAAATAATGCAGTAGAAAAATCCAGGAGCACTACAGATAACAAAATCAGGAAACAGAACCCAATTATCCAAATTTGATAAAAACCCAAGCATGAAAAACTATACTTAAATGAAAACGCTAAAACGAAATGGGATTGAGAATCACCAATAATGAAGGGCTGTTTGGGAGCGTCAGGATCAGAAAAATCTGTAGAAGAAGAAGAAGAAACAGCCGATCGGAGGTGAGAAAGTGAAGATACGACGGAAGAGTTGGGTGGAGAAGAAGAGAGAAGGCCATCGAAGCGAAGACCGGAGAAGTGAGGCCCCGATGCCTTCTCCATCGCGTAGTCTATAGAAGAAGAATCCTCCGGCATTGAACCCGTCGAATCGAACAACGCTCCGTAGTGAAGACTGATGAGTGACAACGAATTCTATTCAACGCAAATATCCTCACGTCTCTACTCAGTCTTTTTCTATTCGTTTTATATTGTTCTTCATATGCCAGAATTATAAGGAGATTTTGATAGCTGTCACAAGAAAATAGGGTTAAGGTTAAGTGTTAAGACCTAAAAAGAAAAAAAAAATAGGGTTAATGAAATATATTTTTCTTATATTTTTGTTCTTAATTAATAAATCTTATTATTTTATAATTGGTGTTAATTTTTTATTTCTCATTAAAATTTAGATTTTTTTGTCACCAAATTTTGATGGTTATAATTAAATAAGATAAAAAATAAATAGAATTATATTTTGTAATTAAGAAGAAATATACATATGCATATTATAAAGAAAAAGGAATAAGGAATATTCCACATTTTTACTTACCTTTTATACCAACCAACTTTATCAACTATACCCCGCTTGTTATTCCAAATGACAAAAAATGAAGAAAAAAAAATCACAACTTTTTTTTAGACGTTTTAGAGTTTTATAGTTTTATTAGAGTTTTATAGTTTGAAAATGATCATTTAAAGATGACGGCGTTCTCATCCTTCAGAGACTACGAGTGTAATAGGAGCATCCGTCGACAAAAGGATCACGAAAACTGTTTGAAGATTAATGTTGATTAGTAACAACACTACAACGGTCGAATAGAGTAACGAAATAAAAATTAATATGTAAAATTTGATATAAAAATAAATATATATATATATATATTACAATTACTATTTTAAAAATAATATTATTAAAATAACAAATAACTATTTTAAAAAATGTAAAGGAATAATAATTTATTTATTTTGAATCATAATTTTACGTAAAATGTACACCAGACCCAACAATAAATTAATCGGATTTAAGCCATAAGGGAGTGGAGGAATTAAACACTCATATTTAAATTGTAATGCCAATTATACTAAAGCAAAATATAAATAAATCAATTACGTAAAATTACAATAGCTACTAAAGTTTACAGATTTTCATAATAGAAGATCGAAACTTTTTCATAATCACATTACACCTGAATTTTCTTCTTTTTTTTCTTCTTCTTCCTCTTCTCCATTAAACTTCCTTTAAAAGAAGATAATTTTGGAAGACAACGATGATGATCATTATTTAATGATTTTAGATTCTTCTTCTTCTCTTCTACACAATCTTCACTAACTTTGAGCTCACCAGAACTATCATCATCATCACCTGATGATTTTTTACTATCTTCACTTTGGTTTTCAGATAAATCTTCCAAATTTATGTTAACTCTCTCTTCTCTTATACTCTCTCTAAATAGCTCAGCTAGTTTTTTACTCCTTGGCTTCTCTTCTCGAATAATGGATTGTGAAAACGTGGATAATTTTCTGATGAGAAACTAGATTTTGGTGTGTTCCCAACTGATGGAGTGAATTCTACACAAACATGAAATTCGTAAATCATGAGTTTACATAATGATAAGTAACACCAAAGTAGGGTTTTAATTTAATGTTACAAACCGCCATTAACACTGTAGAAAGCTTCTTCAGATTCGTATTGTAACCATTGATGTGAATCAAAAAAGGTTTCATCTTTACTACTTCCTGTCATATTAAAACATTTTTCAACATTTCAAGACTTCAGAAAAAAAAAACACAATTCAAGCGTAAAAAAAATACTCATTTTACTGGTTTGATTCTCTATATGATACTAAGTAAAGTTATATAAAAAAAAAAAAATAATAATAATAATTCTAATCTCGAAACACAAATCTTACTTCATTATGAATTCTCCAATTTATTGGGCAATAATGTTCAAATTTTCTAGGACCCATCAAAATTAATTATCAGAATATATTGAGAAAAAAAAAAGTCTCATGCACGTAAATATTTGAAAATATGAGTCACTATTTAGTTTAGGCAGCCATCAATTAGTGGATAAAATCCAATAAAGAAAGCTATATTATTCTATTTTGATGAGAACATTCCAATGATTTGATAAATCCAATTATAGAAGATGATTGTGATTGATAATGATTTTAAAGCAAACACAGTTCTTATACACTAATCTATTAATGGAAACAAAATCAATTTAAAACTCTAATTAATGTTAAGAAATTTAGAATATTACCTTACCACAAGAGCTCAATTATGATGTTTTCTTACCATAAAGTAAACCATATCAATTTAAAGAGACAAATGACAATCATTCATCAGATATACACAATTTTTTTCTTTCCTTTTTTCGGATCTTTTTGTTATCAGATCAAATTAAAAACAAAAAGAATTTAAATTTTTAAATTAAGTACCGAAACTTTTTTAGAAGAAGTAAACGATAATCGAGATTTTACTTGAGTAAAAACGACATCCGCCGTTATTGTTGAAGTACCCGTTGGAACAAAAAGTTTCTTTACCGGCGATTCTGAGGATACAATATGAATCAATTATTTAGAAATAAAAAATTTGTGTATATATATTTTTTACACATGATTTAATTTTATTTATTCTGGGAACATATATTCTCTAAATATATCAAAAAATATAAACAAAACAAAAAACGAGAAAAAGCATAACCATTCACCATAATTTTAATGGATTCAATGAAAAAATGTTATTGTCTAAATAAATCCAAAATTGGTATAAAAAAATGCATTTGTTCAAGTGTTTAATAGTTTAATTTTAAAAAAAATTTCTTTAAACATTCGCATAAAAGAGTTTGTGGTATGGATCTTAAATTTTGTTGATTCAAATGACGAGAGAAAAAAAAAACAAAAACAAAAATGGTTAAAGAATAAAAACAGATTTATGCAAATATTTAACAGAAAAAAAACTAATACCAGAAATTATTTGAGTAAAAAAGGACGAAAAGCTTGATCTTTCTAAAACACCGCCATTGTTCTCCTCTTTCATTTCGCTGAGCTTCTCCAATGGTCCACTTCTGATCTCAATTCATAAGCATTGATTAAAATTGTAAAACTTGTTTATAATGAATATTGATTTTCATATAATTAAGTAATTAACGTTAATACATACTTATTGCTTTGCACGTTAATATATACGTTAGTGGAAGATACGTTGTGGGGGTCCCAACGAAGATAGAGCACTCACGTCACTAACACGTGTAACATGTGTTTTTAGTTTTACTTTCACGTGCGATTATTATATCTAACTAATAGAATTGGGCCTGTTAAAGACCCACAACGTTTTAATGCCCAAGATAAAACTGAAGAATTTTTTTAAAATTCTTAAAATTAAAATATAATATATTTTAAGAACCTAAGTTTTCAAATGAAAAAGTTGAGAGAGGTTTTTATTTAAGAAACTTAAGAACCCCGTCTCACTTCTCTCTTCCACTTTTCTATTTTTTTTAGTCTTTTTAATCTTAAGAAATCCTCCTAAGAACTCCTATTGTACATACTCTTAGACCTGGACCGAACCCGAATCTGCTTTTTCGGATCTGGATCTTATGCCCATGGCTCTCTAATAATTGAGAATATAATCGTTAGAAAGACGCTCTCTCTCACTCATGTATAAAACAAAAGCGTATCGAAGGAAATCTTTTCTCCCAAATACATCACTTCTTTTCTTTAAAGAATTCTCTCTCGATTTAGGGTTTGTCTTTTCGTTTTGGTTTGAATCGGCGTGAAATCGACTTAATATATCTGATTCATAGTCTTCGGTAACAAGAACTCGTGATTCTGAGTGGGATTATGGCGTCTAGCATCGTCCGTGGTGCGAATAGGATTTTACTCAAGGCTTGCGATAGAATCGAGAGGTTAGAGAAGTTTGACTCATCTTCTATGGAATTTCCTGATATGGCGCTCAATTCTTGTTAAATATCACTGCGGTCTTTCTTGAAGGTCAGCAATCTTTGTCTTTCTTGCTTTGTTCATGCTTTTTTTCTTTTTTGTTATGCAGATTTGTTTTTGTTTTTCTAATTTTGAGAATGAAAACGTTTAAAATAAGATTTTGAAAACCTTTTGATTTTCGTTTGATCAAACTTGAGAGATTTTGAAAAACTTTTTGTTTAATCTTTTCTTTTTAAAACCCAAAAAGATGATGAGCAGACACTAATCTAATAGTGTTCTGTCATATTCTATTTGGGGACATTGTCCCGAACAAAGTTGTGAATTGAATCGATCCATTGGTGGTGGGTAATGCATGCATAATCAAGATGGTAGGCAATGGAAAAACAAAGACTGGATCGATTCTTGATTTCTCGGATGGAAGGTAAAAAATAGGTACCCACGGCTTAAAAGCCTAAATGGCAAAACTCTAAACATAACGGTTTGACAGACCCATGTTGCCTTAAGAAAGTCTTAAATAGGCTGAATCGATGCTACCCACGGCTTACAAGTCTTATGACAAAACTCTAAACAAAATTGTTTGACAGACCTCGTTGCCTTAAGAAAGTCTTAAAAAGACTGAGTCGATGCTACCCATGGCTTAAACAAGTCTTGTGACAAAAGCTCTAATTGTTTGACAGACCTTGTTGCCTTAAGAAAGTCTTAAAAAGACTGAATGAATGCTACCCACGGCTTACAAGTCTTATGACAAAAACTCTAAACAGAATTGTGTGACAGACCTTGTGTTGCCTTAAGAAAGTTTAAAAAAGACTGAATCGATGTTACCCACGGCTTACAAGTCTTATGACAAAAACTCTAAAAAGACTTGTTTGACAGACCTTGTTGCCTTAAGAAAGTCTTAAAAAGTCTGAATCGATGCTACCCACGGCTTATAAGTCTTATGACAAAAACTCTAAACATAATTGTTTGACAGACCTTGTTGCCTTAAGAAAGTCTTAAAAAAGCTGAATCGATGCTACCCATGGCTTAAGTCTTATGACAAAACTCTAAACAGAATTGTTTGATAGACCCTCGTTGCCTCAAGAGATTCTTAAAAAGACTGAATCGATGCTACTCCCGGCTTAAGCAAGTCTTGTGACAAAAGCTCTAAACATAATCGTTTGACAGACCTTGTTGCCTTAAGAAAGTCTTAAAAAGACTGAATGAATGCTACCCACGGCTTACAAGTCTTATGACCAAAACTATAAACAGAATTGTGTGACAGGTCTTGTTGCCTTAAGAAAGTCTTAAAAAGACTGAATCAATGCTACCTACGGCTTACAAGTCTTATGACAAAAACTCTAAAAAGAATTGTTTGACAGACCTTGTTGCCTTAAGAAAGTCTTAAAAAGTCTGAATCGATGCTACCCACGGCTTACAAGTCTTATGACAAAAACTCTAAACATAATTATTTGACAGACCCTCCATGACTTAAGAAAGTTTTAAAAAGAAGTCTTACAACCAACATTTTCAAAGACTACAAATCAATAGCCAATCATTAAAGTCACGAGGTAAGTATTGAACATCTATGTGAAATGAAGACTAACTACTAATTTTGATTTCCTCAGGTATGTTATTCTGAAGGTGTTCAAATTGTTACTCCCAAGAGATTTTAAGTTTAGTAGACAGGTATGTGCATTTCAAACTTGTTTATAGTTAGTTGATACAATTACTAAAATCACAAGTAAGGGGTAGGGGTACATACATGAAGTAATTACTCTTTTGATTTGTTCAGGAAATGTGTTTGTACAGGTCATTCACTCATTGATGCATTTGTGATAATATTACATGTGAAGATTTTACATACATACACATAAAGTACAGACATTAGAAACGCAGATATAAGTGCCATACCAACATGTCAAAACTAATTCATATTACAAATACAGAAATAAGGGTGTTTCTTATATAGTTGTCTCAAAAACATTAAAATATCTGTTAGATTGATAAAAAAAACTAGATTTACTTTGAGTATCTGAACGTTACATTGTGAGAATAGAATATTTATATCTTCGTTTTTATGCTTGTTTTTATCATAAAGTCCCTCGCTTTATGAAGTGGATGCATCTACGAGTCTCCTGTAGATATCCATTTTGAACGTAGGTGAGACTCCTGCAGATTATAGAGTAGTAGTTTCCTTGGAACTTTAAATGAATCTATTTTACACTATGCTTTCAAAGTATGATGATCACTATAAACATATGAATGACATATTCCGATATTCTGAATCAGACACTTATATTTACTTTGTAAGATTCTACAAAATTGTACTTGTTAGCTCAACTTTCTTACAATACAATGACTGAAAGTATCTTTGTTATGGTATTGGTGTATATACCTCGGTCTCTTAGTCTTACATAGTTGATGGAGCTTGGAGTCTATTGAATCACTTAAGCAGTGGATCATTCTTGATTTCCATACCTTGTTTTATGTCAAATTCAAGATATTAGCATATAATATTGTCAATTCCCATTATATGCAATTGGTTCTTTGATTATCTCTGCACATTAGGTCGACTAAATGTATATTCTATGTCCAATATTCTTCACTCGGTTATAGGAACCGTAGTTTGCTGAGACCATTGTTTCTGTTGTCTTTTAGCTTTGTCTTACAGTTATAGATCTTTCTGATGAATATAATTCATACATTTATGTTGGTTTTCTGATAGTCTTTTGATTGAGTTTTGGATGATGATACCATTGTGACTTTTGCTACTCGATTTTTGAATCTTTCTTGGGAATATCGAGTATTGTATGTTTATCATTAAGGGTACATAAATGTCTATGATAGTTAGGATCATTATATACATGTGGAATGACATTCTGCAATTATGTGCAAGGATACATTTTTTTAATTATGTTTTTGGTATATTGTGTATTAAAATACTTGTTAACTCTACTTTGGTGCTTATTTATATCAAGTTTCTCATTTTCTGAAATTGCATTTTGGAGTTTCATGTACATATTTAGTTTGGAAACTGCAGAGTATCGTAGTACTTTCCTTGAACTTTAAATGAAACTGCAAATTATAGCAGTGGTTTCCTTGCATTTTGAAACTGCATATTGCAGTTTTGGTGATAATTTACTTGAATCTTGAATGAATTTTTTTTGTGTTGTTCTCTAAACCCTTGATGATTGGTAAACACATGCTCGTTAGCTTGATTTCTTACAATACATTGATTGAAAATATCTTGTTAATGGAACTTGGAACTCTATTGAATCACTAATGTATATACTTAGAATATGTAATGGATATTTTTGATTACTTTACCATGTCTTCTGTTTTTATAACAATTTTCTATGATTGATATCAAAGTCAAGAAATTACCAGACAAGTTACTTGTGTTTAATGTTGCAATATTATGCGTAAGTTCTAGGAACCATAGTTCCATTTAACTTGTAACAGTTGTTAGACTTGGAAGTTCTTAACTTTAGTTCAAAATACAGTTTTGTGCATGTTACCATTATAGAACACAACATTATAAGAGTTTGTTTAATTTGAAGAACTTGAATTGTGATCGGTTTTGATTATTCTTTGGTGAATACAATAGTGATCTTGCTTCTTGAAGCATGTTTATTAAACATCGACAATGCAATTGGCATTGTCCCAAAATAATCAAAGGGCAGGGACATAAAAGCGAAATATCTATCTGGTCTCTACAAGGCAGGAGGATTCTTTCGAGCAATGTGGCCACAAAGGAGAGAGCTCGACAACTTTCCCTATAATGATGAGCGTTGGTGACACCAATCCAGCTGACTGAATCTCGGTTGCAAAATCTTTAAGCTCAGCAAAAACCTGCACATCTCAACAGCCTTAGAAACTCAAGTAAAAGCCGCAGCATTGAAAATCTCAGAGAAGAGAGTATGGTTTGGTTGCTTACAGTGCGTTGTTGAGCTGTGGTTCCTCGTTCAACCGCAACAGCTGGTGTATCACAAGGAAGACCATGGTCCATCAATTTTTGTGCAAGAGAAGGTAAGGTTCCTAAACCCATATATACAACAAGTGTTGTATCTGGGTCAGCTGCATTCTCTGCGACAAATAGAGGGTCGGTCCCTCCTTTCCTAGAATGACCCGTGAGGAATCTCACACTGGTTGCAACACCTCGATGTGTTAATGGAATCCCCAACTCTGCTGCTATCCCTGAGGCCGCAGTAATCCCTGCAATCGTAATGGCAAACTTCTGGTAAGACTTAAGTTAAAAGAAGTATTTCCAAAGAACCTCCATAAACCAATTCAGTCGCCACAATATCATATGAGTTCCCAGGGATACAATATCCACATCGATCAGAAACAACTAATTGCCAAAGAATTGCAACCAAAATGAAATAAAAACAAGTGGTTTATACAATTATCATTCTGATATGGTGAATTGGAAAAGAGACATTACCTGGGATAACTTGAACTCTAATCCCTTGCTGTTGCAGAAAGTCCATTTCTTCCCCACCTCGTCCAAAAACCTGAAACATAAAATAAAAATTGATTCAAAAAAGAGTTAAACATGATAAGACAAATAGTATGAGAAGTATAAAGAAGCTTACCAGAGGATCTCCACCTTTAAGCCTGACAACAGTAGCACCAGCTTCAGCAAAACTTAGGAGTAGTTCGTGAATCTCTTCCTGCAACAACATCAAAAGCCTTGTTACTCCAGTTAAGCAACCAAGTCATAAACAATGATCTTATCCATGACAATATAATCCGGCCAAGCAATCAAATCAATGACTTAGGGGTACCTGAGTTCGGCTATGATAACCAGCAGTTTTGCCGACATAAAGAAGTCTAGCATCAGGAGCAACCAACTCCAAGACATCATTAGAGACAAGCCTGTCATAAAGCAAAAGATCGGCGCTTTGAATGACTCTTACAGCTTTAAGAGTCAAAAGCTCAGAATCTCCTGGTCCTGTCCCCACCAGATACACATCTCCAGGTCCACAATCACTGCCTTCGCAGCCTTTGACTCTCTTCTCTTTCAACACAGCCAAAAGCTTTTTCAGCTCAGGCAGTTGAGATGCTATGTCGTTTTCCCTAACAAAAGCTTCATCTTCAAAAGGCGATGGGGATGTAGTTGACGGAGGCGTGGGCTCAACCGCCTTGTATAGCCATTGATCCCTTTGGTATCTCTCCACTGAGTGCTTCTCTGTGAAGGGTGAAGAAGGAGAAGACGCAGTATTGTAATGTAGACAACAAATAGGACTCGAATTAGTCCTGGATTGTTGCCAATTCCGAAAAGTGGAGGACGAAATGGGAATCCGCTGGACAAGAGCCATTCAACAACCAAGAAACACACGCCTGCACAAGATCTAAATCCGTCATTATCAGCATTCATCATACATTAGCATCGTCATCACCAATCGTCATCATTATCATATCATCAAAATAGCATGAATAAAATCTAAGATGAGCAATAATAGTTATGAAATTAAGAAATCATAGAGATTACTACTTCAGGAGAAGGATTCATCAAGCAGAAACTAAGACATCAAAAGAGCAACAAATAGTATCATTCATTCAACTATTGTTTCAATTGCCTATAAGTAACAGTCAAACTAGTAGGAGAAAAACCCAGGTGCAATTTCGAATAAAATATTCAACTTTTCCTTCAATCAGTACAGAGCCCATATGTAATTGACGATCCAGACTTATGATCAGATTCAGAAAGAAGAAAAGCAAAACAGAACTCAGGCAGAGAAAAGGAACAGACTTTAAAGTGTCAAAACAGAGGAGTACATAGAAGATAATCTCACCAGGGAAGTGGAAGCCAGCGATTTGTAATTCCGAGTATAGAAGAGAAGAAAGTATAAAATTGTTCTGACCAGAGAGAAAGGAGGAGTTTTGTAACAGCTGTGGAGGTTAAACTAATGGCGGCTAGAGCTTTTTGTCGAATTTGGATGAGAAAAATGGGAAGATTCAACACAACAACAGACGATGAATTAAGACACTAAAAACATATGAGGGTTGACACCAACTTGAAGCAGCAGAGCTTTTACAAATATGCACATGAACTTATATATTCATATTTATAATTTTTGGTTACATTTATTATCTGAAGACGAAAGGGCAGTCTCATGAAAAGGTTACTAACCCTTTGATGCTATCAAGGGGAATAAAATGACCTGACCCACTCTCTCGTAGCTCCATTTGGCCGAGAGGGCATATTCGTCATTTCATTATAGTAAGATTAATCGGACCCTTATTGGGCTTTTATGGATTTAGGCCGAATTATACTTGAGACCTTTATTGGGTTTAATTCGCCCAGCCCCATTTCACCGTACATGCCACGTCGGATCAATGGTCTCTATCCAGTGATGTTTACAAAAAAAAGTGGTTCTAAGACTCCCTAGTATGCAGATGTTTGACTCAGTTAGGATGATAGGCTCAGTTCCTGTCTCCAACATCAATTTCTACAGACTACTTCGTTCCAAGGCTCACGTGGTTTTGTATCCTGGAGGTGTCTGTGAAGCTTTGCACCGAAAGGTTACAATCCTGTCTTCCATATTTCGCTTTCTGGTTTATTAAGCTTTATATATATCTGAAGACACAAATTTCTTGAGGGTGAAGAATACAAATTGTTTTGGCCAGAACATTCAGAGTTTGTAAGGACTGCATCTAAATTTGGAGCAAAAATTATTCCTTTTGGCGTTGTTGGAGAAGATGATCTCTGTCAAGTAAGCAAATCACCTTCTATACTTCTTCGTTTTAGTATCAGTATCTGCAAATCTCAACAATCTTTTTGAAAATAATTCTCAGATGGTCTTCGATTACGATGATCAAATGAAGATCCCTTTTCTGAAGAATATGATTAAAGACATAACAAAATACTCTAGTTACTGGAGGTACTTGGTCTGTTTCTTTTATATATATTCAAGTCTCTAAGAGATAATCGGAGATGTTATATAAATTTTGATTGATGTATTAGGAACGGTGAAGAAGGAGAAGTAGGAAACCAAGATTTGCATATTCCTGGAATAATTCCTAAGATTCCAGGACGATTTTACATATACTTTGGGAAACCAATAGACACAAAAAGTAGAGAGAAAGACCTAAGTGATAAAGAGAAAGCTCATGAATTTTGCTTGCAGGTCAAGTCTGAGGTAGAAAGATGTATGGCTTATTTGAAGACCAAAAGAGAAAGTGATCCTTACAGAAACATATTGCCAAGGCTGCTCTATCATCTCTCACTGGTTTCACTTTCCAAATTCCAACCTTTGATCTCCAAGATCACTAAATTTACTTACTAGATTTTTATAAGTCAAATTAATTATTTTGGCTTGTAGGTCTGGAACGTCTCCCCACTCGGGATAGACTAATTCGATGGGGAATGATAATCCCTCTGGACTGTGTTCTTTGCAGTTCCGCTCATGAGTCTCACTCACACCTCTTTTTACATGTCCATTCTCCACTCAAGTTTGGAATGCTTTTGCTGGACGGATCCTTGGCCAACCACCAACATCACTGCCGGATATATTATATGAGCTCTCCACCTCCAATGGTCGGCCAGCTACTACTTCAGACCACTCTAACGTCATTTGGCGAGAAAGAAATACTCGCATTTTCACATCAGTCATCTCTTCTATTACTGTTATCAATACTATATTGATCTTAATATTCAAAATAGACTTTGTCGTTCCCATCTTTGGATCTTGGCTCTCCCTCGCTTTTGGTTATGTTTTGTTTCCGTTTTAACCCGTTGTATATAATTGTATTTTGGTTCGTTGGTATAAAATTAACATTTAAAACCAAAAAAAAAAAATTGAAATGAAACACACCTAAATTTGGGTATGTTTTGTAACTTCTAAAAGTATACGGCTTTTAATGTGGAAGTTAGATAAGTTCGGGGTTCATCAAAGTTTATGTATTCAGTCCCACCCAACTTTTATCGCGGGAACGCTAAAAAGAGTTGGTTTTAAGTCAAACCGTACCATCGGAATTGAATTTGGTGAAATTGAGCCATAACCAAGTCCTGAATCAAATTTAAAACCGAAAAATCTGGACCCCAACCGATCTCGATTAAAATTAGTTTTGTCACACGAGCTTGTCGTGTTCGAGTTCGATCTTTAAACATGAAGAAGCTAAGAATAACAAACCTTCTTCTACTGCTTCTACATCTGATTATGATCGATGGCGATTCTTACTACACTTCATAGCACAGATGGAATCTCTTTAACTTTATCCTCAGGTTCGAGAAGAGCTTACAATCTCGATTGTTATTATTGGAAGTCAACCAACTACGACTGACCTCTGTTGCGTATGATCATCGGCTTACGAACCCGAAATTCGGAATCAATGGGAAGTTGAGGGCGACGGTGAATCCATATTCGTACGCGGAGACGGCACATCCTGAAGAACGGAAGAGCTTAGCGGATTTTTTGGTGGAGGCTGGAGATTTCATCAGATCAGACGGCGGAGATTGTGGTTCACGTCGGTGGTTCTCGCCATTGGAATGCGGCGCTCGTGCTCAAGGGTCTCCTCTCCTCCTCTACATACCTGGTACTTACTATTTAAAAATTTAGGGCTGAAATCGATACTCTTTTGATTGATTTCATTTTTTATTGGGATAATGAAAATTTGTTGACAACTAGTTTTGCAAAATTCCAGGGCTTGATGGTACTTGATTAGGGCTTATTCGACAGCATAGGAGGCTTGGAGAGTAAGTATTGTTTTATTCAATCTTCTTTATTACCTTAGAGCCTTAGATATGAATGTTTGAAAACTTCAATTACATAGATTTGGCTTCTAGAAAAAAAAAAAGGAGAGCATCTTGTGCTTTAGAGTTTAAAGACTCTTTCGTTTCTGACCTCATTTTCTTTTGGGCATAGGATATTTGACATATGGTGCCCTTCACATTCCAGTGAAATTATTAGATGTGTTTTCTTGAGCAGAGCGCTTACTTTATGATTTAAGCGTTGTTGGTAAAGCATAACTCTAGTCATGCAGACATTATAGTATTCTTGTTTTTTCTGGAAATGGGCGGGGAACAATTGTATGGGTAGATTTCATAAAATGTATCATGTATGCACCTTATCTTTACTCAATAGCACACTCTGTTTGATGCAGTCATACGTTTTAACAACTTCATTTTGCAACCTTTATTGGGTCTACTGGAAATTCTACCCGATTGAATTCCCAGCTTGATAGAAGAGAATTTTGGGTTTGAAAAAGGTGAAGTTTCCACCCTTTGTATACCTTCTGGCTGTTGAAGATTAACCGAAGCTTCTTCACCTTGGAGAAATCGGTTACTTGTTTGTGAAGTGAAGAGGTGTGATCATTGTACGAAGGTGTTTGTTCGTATAAAGTTATGTCCGTATAATAGGTTGTGTATTTTCATTTGGTTGTAATCATACTCTTTCATGAAGAGATGTGTTTGTTAAGTTACCACATTTTTATATACTTTGTAAAAACGATTTGTTCTATATATAGATAAGAATTCCTTTTGTTGTTTTTATCACCTTTCTCATACGATCAACATGGTATCAGAGCTTGACGATCAATAAGAGGATTGAAGACTGATTCATAAGTACGAGAAGAACAACAAGTGACAAAAAGACACAAGAAAGGTTTTTGCATTCATCCACAAGTCGAGTGATGATGCAAGGCTCCTCTCATCAAATCATTCCTATCTTCGATGGAGATAAGTATGATTTTTGGAGCGTGAAGATGTCGACCATTCTGAAGACTAGGAAGTTATGGTCGGTTGTAGAACAAGGTATACCCGAGAATAGTGTGGAAGCGGAAGAAACTGCCGAGGCTTCATTGGCACGAACGAAGAGTGAAGAAGAAGCGGTGTTGAATGACCTCACAGCATTACAACTCCTTCAAACGGCGGTTACTGAGAGGATCTTCTCTCGCATAGCCTCTGCAACAACTTCTAAGGAGGCTTGGAATGTATTGAGAGATGAGTATCAAGGATCTCCACAAGTTCGGATAGTGAAACTTCAAGCGATTAGAAGAGAATTCGAAAATTTGAAAATGCAAGATCATGAGACCTTGAAGACATTTATTGATAAGTTAATTGATATGGAAAATCAATTGACCTATCATGGAGAAAAGAAAAGTAACTATCAACTCATTCAAAAGATACTCATATCTTTACCATCAAAGTATGATAGTGTGGTGAGTGTTTTGGAACAAACACGAGACCTCACTTTGATGACAATGACTGAGTTGTTTGGGATCTTAAAGGCTCATGAGGCAAGAGCAATGACACGAGATGAAAGCCAAAGTGAAGGAGCGTTTAATGCTCATGCCAAGAAGAAGAGTACCGGCTTCAAGCAAAGTGATTGTAAAGATCGAAGTGAAGACACTAAGAGCAAGCGTTGGTGCAACTATTGTAAAAAGAGTAACCACACAGAAGAAAAATGTTTCAAAAAACAAAAAGACAATGGTCAAAGGAATAACAATCACAAAGCATGTTTCAAATGTGGAAAGAATGGACATTTTGCGAGCACATGTCGTTCTAAGTCAAAAGAGAAAGCACACTTGATTCAAGAAGAAGTCGAAGACACTTGTGATGAGCACATGTTGTTTACTGCCGCTGAAGAAGGTCAATCAAGTATTAAAAAGGATGTTTGGCTCATTGATAGTGGCTGCACTAATCATATGACAAACAAGGAGAAATACTTTGCAAGAATTGACAAGAGTATCACGGTTCCAATCCGTGTTGGAAATGAAGAGATCGTGATGACAAGGGGCAAAGGAGACATCACGGTAGTGACAAATATTGGGAAGAGAGTTATCAAGGATGTGTTTTTGGTACCCGAATTGGAGAAAAATCTCCTTAGTGTTCCACAGATGATCACATGTGGCTATCGGGTTACTTTCGAAAGTGGAACTTGTGAAATACAAGACAAAAGAGACAAGAAGATAATGAGTATTCCAATGACTCATAAAAGTTTCAAAATCTTGTGGAGTCCAGTAGAGGATGAAGCAATGATGGCAAGAGAACAAAGAGAAGAGACATGGCATAGGAGATTTGGCCATATAAGTAACAAACGCTTACAAGAAGTTCAAGATAAGGATATGGTTCTCGGATTACCAAAGTTCAAAGTGACAAATGAAGTTTGTGGGGCGTGTAACATCGGAAAACAATCAAAGAAAAGCTTTCCAAGGATCTCACAAACAAAGACAAAAGAAAAACTTGAACTAGTACACACCGATGTGTGCGGACCTATGAGGAATGAATCATTGGATGGAAGTAAGTATTTTCTCTTATTTCTCGATGATTATACTCATATGTCATGGGTTTACTTTCTCAAGCAAAAGTCAGAGGCGTTTATGATGTTCAAGAAGTTCAAAATGATGGTGGAAAAACAATCTCAATGTGTTATCAAAACATTGAGATCCGATGGAGGAGGAGAATATGTCTCACGGGACTTCGATCAATTCTGTGAAGTGGAAGGCATTGTGAGACAAGTGACACTCCCTTACTCTCCTCAACAGAACGGTAAAGCAGAGAGAATGAATAGATCTCTTGTAGAAATGACAAGAACAATGATTATCGAACAATCATTGCCACAAAGATTTTGGGCCGAAGGTATATACACATCATCGTATATACAAAATCGATTACCCACAAAAGGTATTGATTGTGAAGAGACTCCAATTGAAAGATGGAATGGACACAAACCTAATGTGTCTCACATGAGGACCTTTGGTTGCATATGCTACATTCACATAGCCGATGAGAAAAGGAAGAAGTTGGATGCAAAATCAAAGAAAGGAATTTTTGTTGGCTATAGTAGTAAGTCAAAGGGCTACAGGGTCTATGTACTGGAGGATCAACACATTCAAGTGTCAAGGGATGTCGTGTTTGATGAAAACAAATGTTGGGATTGGAAGAAAAATCAAGAGATGCGAAGGGAAATTGTCTTACCTGTTGAAGAAGGCAACGGTTCTAAGGAAACAAGAGAAAGTCATAATGATCATGGAATCATTGACAATGATCCTATTCAAACAAATAACGACAATGAAGACACAAGAGATGATAATGATGAATTCTCGGATATGAAACCAAAAGGTTTCAAATCAATTAACGAGATCACTCAATCAACTCCGGCGGTTACTCTTGAGGAAATCGCACAAGCCATCGAATCATGTTTTTTGGTGAACGAAGAACCGAGATGTTATGAAGAGGCGCATGATGAGAAGTGTTGGAGAGACGCCATGGATGAAGAAATATCGATGATAGAGAAGAATAAAACATGGAGATTGGTTGATAAACCTAAAGGGAAGAACGTGATAAGCACGAAATGGATCTACAAATTGAAAACCGATTCAAATGGAGTTCCGATCAAACACAAGGCTCGGTTGGTGGCTAGAGGCTTCACTCAAGAGTTTGGAACGGATTATTCAGAGACATTTGCACCAGTCTCAAGGTATGATTCAATTCGATGTTTACTTGCATACGCATCTCAAAGGAATTGGAAACTATACCAAATGGACGTCAAGTCGGCGTTCTTAAATGGTGACCTCAACGAAGAGATTTACATCTCTCAACCAGATGGATACGTGGTGCAAGGACAGGAGGAGAAGGTCCTTAGATTGTACAAGGCACTCTATGGTTTGAAGCAAGCCCCAAGGGCTTGGTATGGAAGAATTGATGGATACTTTATTCAAAATGGGTTTACAAGAAGCACAAGTGATGCGGCTCTCTATGTTTTGAATAGAAAGGATGATGTTTTGATTATCAGTCTCTATGTAGACGACATCATCATGACTGGAAACAATGGAGAATTGATTGAGATGTTCAAAACAAGTATGAAGAATGAGTTCGAGATGACCGATCTCAGTTTGCTTAGTTACTTTCTCGGATTGGAGTTGTTTCAAGATGAATCCGGGTTGTTTCTCTCACAAGCCAAGTATGCAAACAAGTTGATTGATAAGTTTGGAATGAGGTTTAGCAAAAGTGTAAGCACACCATTGACGCCCAAGAAGCGAGTTGATGATGAGGAGAAGTTCTTCGAAAATTCAACTAAATATCGAAGCATAGTTGGGGGTTTACTCTACTTGTGTGCATCTAGACCTGACATTATGTTTGCAAGTTCTTACCTCTCACGTTACATGTCAGCCCCAAAAGAAAGGCACTACCAAGAAGCAAAGCGTGTACTAAGGTACGTTAAAGGAACTTTTGATTTTGGTATTAAGTTTGTCAAGTGTGAAGAACCAAGACTTGTGGGATACTCGGATAGTGATTGGGGAGGATCCTTAGAGGATAAAAGAAGCACTACGGGTTACGTATTCAGTCTAGGATCAAACACATTCTGTTGGCAATCATGTAAGCAACAAACCGTTGCTCAATCAACGGCCGAAGCTGAATATATGGCCGTATGTGCTGCAGCAAATCAAACGGTTTGGTTGAGAAGATTACTAAGTGAGTTTGGAATGGAGATAGATGAGAGTACTCCTATCTATTGTGACAACAAGTCAGCAATAGCTATAGGAAAGAATCATGTTCAACATAAGAGAACAAAACATATTGATATCAAATATCATTATGTCCGAGAAGTAATAGAGAAGGGATTGATAAACTTGGAATATTGTAAAGGAGAAGAACAAGTAGCTGATGCACTTACGAAGACCTTAAGTTTGGGAAGGTTCGAAGAATTAAGGGAAAGACTTGGAGTCAAAAGAAGATTCGGTTAAAGGAGGAGTGTTGAAGATTAACCGAAGCTTCTTCACCTTGGAGAAATCGGTTACTTGTTTGTGAAGTGAAGAGGTGTGATCATTGTACGAAGGTGTTTGTTCGTATAAAGTTATGTCCGTATAATAGGTTGTGTATTTTCATTTGGTTGTAATCATACTCTTTCATGAAGAGATGTGTTTGTTAAGTTACCACATTTTTATATACTTTGTAAAAACGATTTGTTCTATATATAGATAAGAATTCCTTTTGTTGTTTTTATCACCTTTCTCATACGATCAACACTGGCTTCCACATATATCGGTGTAAAGTGAGAACACAATAGATACAAAGACTAGGTATTATACAGGGGTTTTAATGTCAAGTTTTGCTTCGAAGTTAAGGCTAAATGTTTTTTATTACATAGGTAATCCATTGACAAAGATGTTCGAGACTATGCTGAATGAAAGTGATGCCCCACAGATAGGTGGAGGCCTCTTACGAGACTTCTTTGTAACCTCAGCCAATCTGCCTGTAGACTATTTTAGGAGAACAAAATATATATTTATGTTGTTTTGTTTCTCATTCTGTTGTTTCAATTTTACTATCTCTAATCATTCTATATGTCAAGAGTTTGTAGGCATTGCGCCTATTGTTATTGCAGTGGACGTGATCGATGGTTACTGGACAAGGAAGACATTGAAGGACTCTGTGGTGCATTGCCGAGATGTGAAGTCCGTAAGCTTGAGAATAACGGACAGTTCCTCTTCTTGGTAAAGTGCTCTTTCCCCTGATGAAAGAAGTTTTCCTTGTGTCAATAAGTTGCTGGCTTTCAATTACAGATTCAATATATCTTCTGCATTTGAGATTCAAACTTAATAAATTCACCAGAAAATCTAGTCTCTACGAGTTATAACAAATAGAAACTTCTTGTCTCAGATTTGGCACAGGAAACTTTCAGATTTATATATAGTTTGATAATCTACAGCTCAATTTATCTGATTTATCTCACTCTAGGAGGATGGAGTAGATCTGGTGACAATCATCAAGCGTGGATATTATTATCGACATGGGAAGTGCCTTGATTACAATTCAGATTACATTCTGTACTCCATTTGAGTTCAAAGAATATGAAGAATCACAAAGGTAAAACGAGTCACTTGTTGCATCAATATCCTTATGTAATCAAGTGTCTATTTTCTGAGTCAACACTTTCTTGAATTAGATCTAGTGAATATATATTTTCAATAGCTGTGCTTAGCTAGAATAGACTATATGCTTCTGCTACTGTAAGCAAGTACTGAAGTATTATTCTCCTTCATTTTCACTTGTCCAGATTTCTAACGGCTACAACCTCCCCGGTATATCTCTCAACCCTAGAAAATGGTACAGTAGTCAGATCACTTGCAGGAATACCTGCAGAGGGACCAGTTCTCTATGTCGGCAATCACATGCATGTTGCTTGGTATGGATTTGCATGCATCAGCTGCTCATTTCTTGAAAGAGAGGGGCATTCTGTTACGAGGACTGGCACATCCATTGATGTTTACCGAAAAAAGTGGCTCGAAACTTCCTGATAGGCAAGCGTAGGACTCATTTAGGATAATAGGCGCTGTTCCTGTCACGGGTATGAATTTCTACAAACTACTTCGTTCCAAGGCTCATGTAGCCTTGTATCCTGGAGGTGTCCGTGAAGCCTTGCACAGAAAGGTGATTGTATTTTCCATATTTGGCCTTGTTAACTTTTGAGGTTTCGTATCTAAAGAAACTTTTTACAGGGTGAAGAATACAAGTTGTTTTGGCCAGAACGTTCGGAGTTTGTAAGGATCACTTCTAAATGCGGAGCAAAAATCATTCCTTTTTGTATTGTTGGAGAAGATGACCTACGTGAAATACGCAACATTGTCTTTATTGTTCTAGTTTCTACACCTGAATGATTTGCATTTGCAGATAGTCTTAAGGGATTATTAATTATCAAATTTATTCTTTAGACTAGCTTATATGGCAAAGAAGAAAAATCATTCTGATTTCTTAACCACTCATCACTTTCATATCATCAAAGGTATACATGTGGGGTCATGCGTGTTCAAATGACATGTTACAATAATGAGGGACCATTTTGGTCTTCGACGACTATAACAAAAAGACAATTAATGAGTCAATGACCGCACTTCCTGGAAACACTCTTTGTATTTTCCTCTACGCTTTCATTTCCTTTTGCTTCAATGTATAAATCCTTTTAGACACTTTCTTCAAAACCACATTGTAATAAACACTTCTTTCAAAACCACTTTGTAATACTTTCTCTAAGCATTGTGATCTCAAATGGCTTCTTCTTCTGCTTTGACTCCCGTAAGGATATATCACGTCTTTCCAAGCTTCCACGGCTCAGATGTTCGTAGAGGGTTTCTCAGTCATGTACACAACTGTTTTGCAAGCAAAGGAATCAGGACATTCAAAGATAATGAGATCGTGAGAGGCCATACAATTGGATCTGAGCTAGTCCAAGCGATTAGAGAATCCAGAGTCTCTATTGTTGTGCTCTCCAAGAACTATGCGTCTTCGAGTTGGTGTTTAGATGAATTGGTTGAAATTTTAAAGTGCGAAGAAGATTCTGGGCAGACTGTGATGACGATCTTTTACGATGTTGATCCATCCGATGTTCGGAAACAGATGGGTGATTTCGGAAAGGCTTTTGAGAAGACTTGTGAAGGGAAAACAGAAGAGGTGAAGCAGAGATGGAGGGAAGCTTTGGAATATGTAGCTACCATTGCCGGAGAACACTCTCTAAACTGGTTTGTTGCTTCTTTTGGTTCAGTAATATAAGAACACTATTACGTTTCTTAAGAAATGCTTCGATTTTCTGTAATTTAGACTCACCAACATCATTTTTTGTTTTTGCTTCTGTAAGGGCTGATGAAGCAGAGATGATCCAAAAGATTGCTACGGATGTTATAGAGAAACTTAACATGTCACCTTCAAAGGATTTTGAGGAAATGGTGGGACTTGAAGCTCACTTGGAGAGATTGTACTCTTTGTTAAGCCTCAGATGCGACTACGATAAGAAGATGATTGGAATTTGGGGTCCTGCAGGAATTGGTAAGACTACCATTGCTAGAGCTTTATATGATCAACTCTCTACCAGTTTTAAACTTAAATGTATTATGGGGGACCTCAAGGGAAGTTGTAAAAGCTATGACTCTGATTCCAAGTTGAGTTTGCAAAGCAAACTCCTTTCCAAGATTTTGGACCAAAAAGATATGAAGGTATATCATTTGGGTGCAATTAAAGAATGGCTAAAAGATCAAAGAGTGCTTATTATTCTTGATGATGTTGATGATCTAGAGCAATTAGAGGCTTTGGCTAAAGAGCTTTCTTGGTTTGGTTCTGGAAGTCGGATCATCATTACCACAGAAGATAAGGAGACCTTGAAGGCACATGAGATTCAGGATATATACCATGTGGATTTTCCATCTAAGGAAGAAGCTCTTGAGATCTTATGTCTATCTACTTTCAGAAAAAGCTCTGTAAAAGAAGGTTTTGAAGAGCTTGCCAATAAAGTAGTTGGGTTTTGCGGCAGACTTCCATTAGGCCTCAGTGTTGTGGGTTCGTCTTTACGTGGGAAGAGTAAGGACGAGTGGGAAGATCAGCTATCAAGGATTGAAAGTAGTTCGGATAAAAAAGTTGAGAACATATTAGAAATATTACGAGTGGGATATGAGAGTTTGTCGAAGAAATATCAATTGCTATTTCTTCACATTGCATGCTTCTTCAACTATTATGAAACGGATGATGTGATATCTATGCTCTCTGATAGTAACTTGGATTCTAGGAATGGGTTAAAGAACCTAGCTGATAAATCTCTCGTTACTATCAACGAGTGGAGAAGGATAGAGATGCACCATCTACTACAACAATTGGGTAGACAGATAGTTCTTGAACAATCCGACGAGCCAGGGAAACGCCAGTTTTTAATAGAAGCAAAAGAGATTTATGAAGTACTGAGAAATGAAACAGTAAGTTTTGAATATATAAATGTTTTCCAAAAGTTGCATATTGATTTATGATAACATTTTCATTTGCAATATTTGGTAGGGTACTCGATCTGTCATAGGTATATCATTATATAAGGATGAGGACAACGTTGGAGATGTATCAATAAGTAAGGGAGCTTTCGAAAAAATGCCTAATCTCCAATTCCTAAAAATCTTTAGATTTTTGCAAATACCAAAAGGTATGAAGTATTTACCTCGTCTTAAGTTACTACATTGGGATGATTACCCGAGAGAAAGCCTTCCTCGAAGATTTCAGCCGGATTGTCTCGTTGAACTTCGTATG
The DNA here is from genome assembly GCA_963920545.1 of Lepidium didymum. Classification (NCBI taxonomy): domain Eukaryota; kingdom Viridiplantae; phylum Streptophyta; class Magnoliopsida; order Brassicales; family Brassicaceae; genus Lepidium; species Lepidium didymum. Next base: position 20,230,878 of record OY986980.1, on the reverse strand, counting down.
CCAGAGAGCAATCTCAGGAAGCTGTGGGGAGGAATTCAGGTAGGCATTATGAAATGATTTCTTATGTATCTGATGATTGAATGTAAGTAAGATATTTCTCATTGTGTTGTTAGTGTTTAACATGCAGCCCCTTCCTAATCTCAAGACCATAGATCTGAGTGGGTCTGAAAGGTTGAAAGAAATCCCAAATCTTTCAAAGGCTACAAACCTCGAGAAATTGGATCTTCCTTGGTGCAAAAGCTTGGTGGAGCTTCCCTCCTCTATTTCGAATCTACACAAACTAAAGATGCTGCATATGTGGCATTGCGAAAAGCTAAAAGTAATTCCCGCCAACATCAACTTAGCATCTCTTGAGTGCGTCCGCATGAGTGGTTGCTCGCAATTGAGAAAATTTCCGGATATCTCTACTAACATCGAGTTTCTCGATGTATGTGACACGAAAATAAAAGAAGTCCCTCCATCAATTGTTGGATGGTCTCGTCTTTGTCGTCTTTTCATTTGCAGCAAAAGCCTCAAGAGATTAACACATGTCCCCATAAGCATCATTTCGCTAGATCTTAGCAACAGTGATATAACGAGTATTCCAGATTGCGCCCCGCATCTTGTAAATCTATTCGTCAAGAACTGCCCAAATCTAATGTCGATTCCGGCTCTTTCATCTTCGCTCGAGTTTATAGAGGCAGACCACTGTGTATCACTCAAGAGCGTATGTTGCTCTTTCCAAAAACCAGCCACGATACTCAAATTCTACAACTGTTTGAAACTGGATGAAGAATCTAAAAGAAAAATCATACAACAATCTGTTGATGATTATATATGCTTACCAGGTAAAGAAATACCGACAGAGTTCACTCACAAAGCTGCAGGGAACTCCGTGACCATCTCTCTGGCTTCGAGTACTTTCTCTGCTTCCTCAAGATTTAAGGCTTGTTTTATGTTTTTACCACTTGAGGGCTACCAAGGTTTTAATGTATTTTATGAACTAATTAGCGAAGGAGGACGAACAGAAGACCTCCTTCAGCAAGTTGGACGAACTAATTCAGCAAGTTGTTCAGATCTGTCTCCTCAGTCAGAACATCTGTTTATATTCTATGTTGACTTGTCTCATCCAAGTAATAGATGCCACGTGACTATGAGCGAGATTACATTTAAGTTCAGGTGTAAAGGCTACGATGTCGCATCTAAAAATTGCATCACAATCAGGGGAAATTGTGGTGTGCAGATCATGACTGAGGAAGCTGATGGTAGCAGAAGCGAAGTGGAATCTTACCAGATTAAAGGCAAAAACAGCCACCACAGAGATGGAGATGAAGATGGAAACTATGAAAACATCAAAAGGCGAAGAAGAGAATAAGACAGAGTAGAAACCTCGTGGAATCTCATGAGACAAATCAAGTTTTGGTACGTTCTTAGCTCTTCACACCATTCTCATAAATAATAGATGGAGATTATGAATTTATGAATTTAATAATTTGTGTTTGGTCTTGCAAAAGCTTTGTGAGCTGGTGAATAATAATGCATATTCATTCCACTCTTTATGAAATTATGAGTGATCTTTTCACAATGTGTGGATCTTCTTATGGATTCCAATGCTTCATCTCTGAGACCATCTCAAAGAAATATGGTAAGCTTTAGGAAATTATATTCCAGTTCAGAGAGATTCAGTTGGTTACGTGGAAATATCTTGGATTTTCTGGGTAATGATACTCCATATTCAACTGCATTGGTCGGTAATTCTGATGACAATTCTTGTTCCCACAATAACTTGGCGTATGCAATTCATCCACTGAATCAGATCCTTCACTATCTTTATTTGCCAGAGTTTGGTCTGCATCTATGGAGTTTTTGGCTTTGGTCGAAACAGAGGAAGCTAAAGTAATTCTTTGGCGCAGGAAAGTCTGATCATAACACAACAAAAATATTGATCAAGCATTGAATCATTACCAGAAATAACAATTAGTTGAAGAGCATTGTTGATTTGATTAAGTGCAAACACGAAAGTCAGCGTCAAGTGTTATGATTAAGAAAGGAATTTTCTTTGTGATGCTTTAGGTTGTAGATTCATTAAAAGAAATTATACACTAAATGAAACATAAATGAGAGAGAAAATGAATGAAGCAAAGGGAGAAAATGTTGGGAGTTACCTTTGTACCCAGTGCCATATCTGTTAAGTCATAGTTACAGAGGAAAGTATGAAGAGGTGTCGTTTCAGGGTTACTCAGAACCTGAAAAACAAAGAAGCTCCTACGAAAATTAGCTATCCAATAATCATAATTTCTTAGTTTTTGAAGATATTTTTTTTTTGAAAAAAGCAAATAGACAAGAGAGTACCAATTGACCCTTCATAGGAATTCGAAGCTGTCTAGTACTGGCCTGAAGTGATTTGGTTAGTTTTCAATTTCTGTCCCCACAATTTGTTTGACAATGATCCTCCAGAGAGATCAATGAAGGCATAGTATAGTAGGAAGCAATTATCACCAACACTTGTTACTGAGAATGGAAGCTTCTGTGATTTTGGAGAGATGTTTCCACCAGCAATACTAAGAATGGCAAGAAACCCGTCGATCTTCTGTAAAGAATGAGACAAACTAGAAAGTGGGTTAAATGTAGAGTTTCTTATGTTTTTGGGTTTATGACTGTAAAGAGTTTTGGCTTGACGTTGTGTGAAGTTTCAACCCTTTGTAAAGCGAAAACACAATAGATACAAAGACTAGGTATTATACACGGGTTTTAATGTCAAGTTTTGCTTCGAAGTTAAAGATAAATGTGTTTTATTACATAGGTAATCCATTGACAAAGATGTTCGAGACTATGCTGAATGAAAGTGATACCGCACAGATAGGTGGAGGCCTCTTACTAGACTTCGTTGTAACCTCAGCCAATCTGCCTGTAAGACTATTTTAGGAGAACAAAATATATATTTATGTTCCTCTTCTTGGTAAAGTGCTCTTTCCCCTGATAAAAGAAGTTTTCCTTGTGTCAATAAGTTGCTGGCTTTCAAATTTCAGATTCAATATATCTTCTGCATTTGAGATTCAAACTTAATAAATTCACCAGAAAATCTAGTCTCTACGAGTTATAACAAATAGAAACTTCTTGTATCAGATTTGGAAACTTTCAGATTTATATTTGGTTGTAACAACACACGCAACAGCTGAAATGTGTTGAAACACCGAGAGTGAGAAAACGATCGACAAACAGAGCAAGAGAAGAGAAGAAAAGTACGCAAGAGATTTACGTGTTCGGTCTACACTGCAAGGTGCAGCATCCTACTCACACCAGGATCAAACTCTTTGGAGAATCCACTAAACAACCGAGAAGAATACAGTTTACAAGAAACACACTCAAGCTCTCTTTACACCTTACTAAAGATCTCTGTAAAATGAAAGCTTATGAATGTGCGTAAAACCCAGAAAATGTTTGACTCACACACACACCCACACGTCACTCCCATGATGATTCTCAGAGGTTTATATTCCTCAATCTTCACGTGATGTTGCTGATACAGACGGAATGAATCTGTTTTCAACAGATTCTGTCAGCAACATAAGCGTTGCCGTTAGTTGCAGAGAAGATGGAGCTGTAGTCTTCAACTTGGGCCTTTAGCAGAGATGAGTAAGGCCCAGATATAATTTACTGGACCGAGATCCACATAGACTTAGCCCATTCACATCACCACAAAACTCCACCTGAATGGCTGAAGTCGAAAACAAGGTCACCCTGCAGCTCTCTGTATTTCTCCCTGCAACTTTCTCTGCAACATTCGCTTCTCCTTGTATCCTTCTCTTTAGCTTCTCCTATTGATCTCGGATGCTGAATGCTTCTCATTCAGTCTTCAACTGAAGCATTTCCATAGCTCCAGTCAACTTGTTCACATGCAGAACTTTAGTGAAAATATATGCATGATTGTAAAGTGTAGAGATTTTTGTTACTTTAATACACCCTTCTTCAATCCTTTCTCGTATACGATGATATTTCACAGCAACATGCTTTGTTCTCTCATGATGAACATTGTTCTTAACCAGTGCGATAGCACTTTGAGAGTCACAAAACAACTCTAACTGATCCTGAACATATCTCATTTCTGCAATCAAACCTTTTAACCATACAGTTTCTTTTACAGCCTCAGTGAGAGCAATATACTCACTCTCTGTAGTGGACAAAGCCACAACACGCTGAAGATTTGATTTCCAGCTTATTGCTGTGCCACCGAAGGTGAAAACAAAACCTGTAACTGACCTTCTTCTGTCCAAGTCAGATGCAAAATCTGAATCGCTGTAACCTACAAGTTTCAGTTCATTGTTTCTTTTAAACGATAAGCTTGAACCTGTAGTTCCTTTAATGTATCGTAACACCCACTTAAGAGCTTCTCAATGCACCTTTATTGGACTTGACATGAACCTACTGACCATACCAACAACATAGGCAATGTCTGGTCTAGTTCCAATCATCAAGTACATTATGCTTCCCACAACATTAGCATAAGGAACTTGTTTCATGTTCTCTGCTTGAGTCTTTAACTCATTTTATGTAGCTGACTTTAACTTGAAATGAGCAGCAAGAGGATTTTTCACAGCCTTTGAATCTTTCCTTTTGAACAGATTCAAAATATTTTGAACATAACTTCCCTGTGATAACTTCAACTCATGATTCTTTCTGTTTCGAGAAATTCCATTCCCAAAATCCTTTTGGTAGGTCCGAGATCCTTCATTTCAAAAGTCTGATTAAGCATCCTTTTCAGTGCATTTATTTCCTTTATACTCTTTGATGCCACCAGCATATCATCAACATATAAGAGTAAGTAAATGAATGAGCCATCTGCAATCTTCTTCACATAGACGCAGCTATCATATGCACTCCTTTTGAATTTTTGATCAGTCATGAAGCTATGAAACTTCTGGTTCCACTGTCTGGGGCTTTGCTTTAAACCATACAGAGATTTCTTTAGAAGATAAACCATGTTTTCTTTTCCCTTTACAACGAAACCTTATGGCTGTCTCATGTAAAATGTTTCTTCTAATTCACCGTGAAGAAATGTTGTCTTAACATCAAGATGTTCCAGTTCCATATCCTCATGTGCTACGATCTGCAATAACACACGAATGGAAACATGCTTGACCACATGTGCGAATATCCCATTATAGTATACCCTTTCTATTTGTGTATAACCCTTGGTAACTAATCTGGTCTTGAAACGAGGCTCCTCAATCCCATGGATTCCTTCTTTCCTTTTGAAAACCCATTTACATTTAAGCACTCTTCTGTCAAATGGTTCTTCTACCAAGTTCCATATATGATTCTTTTGAAGTGAACCATACTCCTCAGTCATAGCCTCATTCCATCTTTCCCAGTATAAATCATGTGTAGCTTCATCGTAGTCTCTTGGTTATGTGAAATCTCCTTCTTCAGTAATGAGGAAACAAGAAAACACAGAATTTGATTATCTGAATCTAAGCGGCAGCTTTACTTCTCTTCTTACTCTATCACGAGCTGATCTATAGTCTTCAAGACTTGGAGATTTTTCTGCTTCTCGTTTACTTGATTCAAGAGTTTTGATTTCTAAAAACTCATCACCTGAGTCTTCGTCAGAAGAGTTTTCCTTTTGATTCACTTCTAACTCTAGAGTATCAAAGCCGCCTGAAACAACCTTTTTCTTTGAGACTGAAGCCATGAGATGTTTGTATAAATCATTTTCCTTGAAGACAACATTTCTGCTCACAATACATTTCTTTTCTTCCAATAACCAAACCATGTAACATTTCACTCCACTTGGATAACCAACGAATACTCTTTTCTTTGCCCTTGGGTTTAGCTTACCATCATCTGTATGCACATAGGAGATACAACCAAACCTTTTTAAGTAGCTATAATCCCCTTCTTTTCCATACCAGATTTCATCAGAAATGTTACACTCAATTGCAGTAGATGGTGACTTATTAATAAGTTGAACAGCTGTGGCAGCAGCTTCAG